>JARBWK010000012.1:36812142-37296602 GCA_030556195.1 Anolis apletophallus | reverse complement strand
ACATGGCACTTATTTTTCAAGAAGGATACAGATTTTACATAAGGTGTAATCCAGGCAATAATAAACATATTTAATGCAGTCCCACAAATGCTTGCCTGAAATAATAGTCACTAAATTTAATTGCACATATTCCTGAGGCCCCATCTACAGTTTGAAATTGCAGTATAGGACAGTTCCACACAGCACTTTAATGCAAGTGCAATCGAGTTTTAAAAACATGATTGGACTCGCATTGAAGTCCACCCGTCCACCCCCCGAAAGCATGTGCTTTCCTGGGGGGGGGGGAGTGTCCAGATGCCCTGCGGCGCTTTCTATCAGGGCAGCGGGACACAAAAGAAACCACTTTAAAAGCCTATAAAAAAGGAAAAGCCCTCAAACGGCCTCTATTTCCTCTTCTCTGGATCGCTCCTGGGTTTTACCAATGATGTGCCTGGAGAAGCGGGGTGGATTTTCCTCCTCCCTCTCCCTTCTCCAGTTGTGTCATTGGTACAACCCAGGAGAGATCCGGAGAAGGGGAAATGGAGGCCAGGTGAGCAATTGGGGGGGGGCTGTCTTTCACATTTTGGGCTCCAGGAGCCCAAAAATTCCAAACAGCTGTGTCGATTGGGACTGAAAGTTGCACGACGAGACCCCCAAAGGCCCAACCCACATAGCCTCCACAACTGGAAAGACATGGGTCTTTTGAAAGAGACTCCTGACTTTCCAGTTGTCAAATTAGCACAGGACAAAGCAGGATATTCCTCCTTTGTCCTACAACCATTTGCATTTACCTGAGGCATTGTCTGGATACCCCACTTAAAGAACCGGGAGGGCACATGTTTTAGGACACTGCGAGATGCATTCATTTTTGTGACAGACAAGTAAAGTCCAGCAGTCAAGTTGTGTAACTTTAGCTTTACTGTGCACTTAAGGTTTTTTTTTTTAAGCAATTTCATTTCTATTTCTGAAGCCCCACAGAAACATCCACACTCCTCACTTTCCTGATATTGAAACTAGGAGATAGGACAAACAATGAAGATGGAGCATGTGACCCAATACAAGTACATGATTTCTTTCCCATTGTCAGTAAAGGAAGTGGCTGGAGGAAGAGTACGGGGAAATGGAGGAAAAACGGAAAATGCTGTTTATCCCTCCCATCCAGTGGCAATCTCCATGTTTTGGAACTCTTCTTTTACTTCCCCAAACCTTTGCTTTGCAAGGAGCCCCAGAGTGAGGCTGGACACTCATGCTTCTGACCTCCAGTTTCTCTATCCTTGTGAAACAGAGATGTATAAGCTCCAAGAAGCACCATGTGTTACTAACTTTGAATTCATAATATTATTCCTGTATGTTGTTGTGTGGATCTTTCCACCCCAACTTTGTTCTCTTATGACACGATGCTTCATTATAGTAGAAGTAGATGTGGGCTCTGAGGTTTGTGTTTGTTGTTGTATTTCTTCAACTTACAAATTATGGTAACTACTAGGCAAGTTTATCATCAAGCTTTCTTGGCAAAATTTGTTCAGAATAAGTTTGTATTGTCTTCCTCTAAGGCAGGTGTGGGCAAACTGAGGACTGGGTAGCAGATGCGGCCCCTTGAGCTCTTTTCTCGGGCCCTCGTCTATCTCACCTTCCTATCCTTCCTCCTTTTCTTCCTCCTTCCACCCTTCTCTTCCTTACCTCACTCTCTCTCCTACTATCCTTTTCTTCTATCCTTTCATCCTTCCTTCCCTCATTCCTCCCTCTTTCCGTTTCTCCCTTTCTCCATTTCTTCCTCTCTTCTCTTTTTCTTTCCTCCTTTCCTCCTGGGTGATGAGAAGGTAGAGAGGGAATGTGAGAACCATGTTTCAAGATTTCACAGGGTGCCCCATTGAGGAGGAAGAGGAACGGGGGACTGTCTTTCCGCTGCTCTAGAGACCAGGGCACAAGGGAGCAATGGGTTCCAATGGCAGGGAAAGGGATTTGACTGAAAAGATTAGGAAGAACTTCCTGAGAGTAAGTGCTGTTGGAGAGTGGCATAGGCTGTCTAGGAGTGTGGTGGAGTTTCCTTCTCTGAAGGCTTTACCACAGAGGTTGTCTATCAGGAGTGCTTTGATTGTGCCTTCTTGCAAGGCAGGGGGTTGGACTGGATGGCCCTTGGGGGTCTCTTCCAGCTCTAGGATACTATATCAGAAGTAGACAATACAGGGTCTAATCACCAGCCCTCTGGGTTTTTTGGACTTCAACTCCCAGAAATCCTAAGAGCTGGTAAACTGGCTAGGATTTCTGGGAGTTGAAGTCCAAAACACCTGGAGGGCCGGAAATTGCCCACCCCTGGTCTAATGGATACATTTTTTTCTCTTCCATCTACCATCTCATCCTGACCAAGGCCAACTCTTTTGGGATCCAAACATTTCCCCATCTTTCCTTCACTTTCTGCCTCCGAAAGAGAAGAGGAAGGGGAGGAAAGGGCTGGGAGAGGGCTTGGTAAGAACCCTTTCCCATCCTCCTGGCCCACCCACCCCACTTTGGCCCACCATGCAGCCCCCAAATTTGATAGTTTGCCCATGCCTGCTCTAAGGCTAAGAAAGTGTGACTTGCTTTCAGTCTTTGAGTACATTTCCATAGCCAGGCAGGAATTCAAACCCTGGTGTTTCAGATTCTTCTGTAATTTTTTCTTCTTCTGTAAGATATGTGCTCTGATGAAATCAAAAATATTTATCTGGATCCACCAGATGTTGAATGCTTTCATCTACTTGCCAGTTTTTACCCTACACACCATCAGTTCCAGTGGACACCAGCTGCTCATACCTTTAACATAGGACAATTGTTTAGTAGTTCATATGGGATCTACCAGCAGCTGGTTCTACTGGTGAAAAAAACTTGTTTTAAGATTATTTTATAGTGTTCTGATCTTCATAAAACAAAGATGATTATGTTTAGAAAATGCCCATATTCTCACCACATGCAGGAATATTCTGAAATTCTGAAATTTTCTTAATCAGCTGGAAATAGCTTCACGACATGTGTATAAAACTCTAAATTCCAGTGCTATATCAAGCTTGCATTGAAGAAAAATCATACTTTTGTTTTATCAATCTTAGCCTAAACTATAGAAATGAATGTGCAGTTTGCATTTTCATCGTAGTACCATGCTTTAAGTAAATCACTCCCAGTTCCTTTTAAATTATTTATATTTTAAATTGTGATGTTCATAGAAAGTACTCTGTCTTCTCCTGTTTACACTATCAAATCCACCTAAACCTTATATAAACTGAGACGTTTGGAAATGGATGCCAAAGTGCAGACAGAGCACTGTAAGCCCATATGCAAAGATGATGCTGTCTAGAGTTTATTTTGTCTGCTTGCCATATTGCACTGAACCTTGGACATAACTGTGTATAATGGGTTTTGAATCTGGTCTCGGTGGACTGCAGCCAACATCACATGCACAAGTTAATGACCGATTGTTATCTCTGCTCATTGCTGCTTCTTTCTCTTTTTTTAATGACTGTTTTAGAGTGAGGGTGGGTCACAAAGTAATGGATTAA
Organism: Anolis apletophallus; assembly: GCA_030556195.1. NCBI lineage: Eukaryota > Metazoa > Chordata > Lepidosauria > Squamata > Anolidae > Anolis > Anolis apletophallus. The sequence continues at coordinate 37,293,093 of JARBWK010000012.1, read as the reverse complement.
TTAAGGTCAAATCCCAGTGAATTGTAGAGTTTATTTTTTGTAAGGAGGGAAAAAATTAAAGAGTCCCACAGGGTACTCTTTCATATATTAAATAGTGCCATTATAACGGTTAAGTAAAAAAAGGAAAACTCTATATTCATAAAGCAAAGAAAATGAAAATCCTATATTATTTCAATATTCTTACACATCAGCATACTAACAGCATTTATTATTACCGTGACTGACAGTAATTTTTAAAAATGAGAAATATGCACAATGTCTTAACAACTTCAAGTGTTTTAAAATCATATGACTGTTGACTGTGGTTATAAATATCTGACAGTATATATTGGTCTTTGAATTTTGGTTCAATGGGATAGTATATTTCGGTCCAATAGAGTAGTATATTTTCAAAATATTTTCAAAATATGGAATTTGATTAATAAAAGGGCAAAGGCAAAGTAGTGATTTGGTATACTAATGCTTCCGTGAGAGATTCTAACTTCTCATAAGTGTGTGTTGAATTTCTGGACCTTTTATTAGATATATACTTTCTCCAGGGGCTTGTCTATATGAATTTAGAAAATAGTACTCACCTCACAGGCACTGTTATCTTGACACATGATGCTCTTGATGATTTGCATGCAATGAAGTTCTTTGGGCTTTAATCCAATTTAAAACAATTTTGATTTTACCCAACAGTCAGAAAATCCAGATACTTTTGGTATGTGGTCAGCCTTCCAGGCAGCAGAGCTTATGTTAGGAGAAGTGTTAGTGGTAGGCAGAACTGATTAGTGAGAGGTGAGCATTCCTTTCAGAAAGTATTTCCTTCTCAAGTCAAATTATTTTTTTAAAGATGTGTGCATATGGATACTTGCATATCAAAACATCACTATTAGCATACACCCACTAAACATAAAATACATATATTTGCATGCATTAAAAAAGTAGAGTGACCACAGACATGTGGCCAAAAATAATAAAAAGAATTAGAAATGTGGACTTCCACTTATCAGCCCACCCCTGGTGAAATGTATAATAATAATAATAATAATAATAATAATAATAATAACAACAACAATTTATTTCTAACCTGCATCCATCTCTCCAAAAAGAACTTGGAGCAGCTTACATGGGGCTGTGCCCGAACAACACATCACAAAAAATCAACAACATCAAAGAACAATAAACATAATAAAAGCAATAAACACAATAAAATACATCTGTGAAAGCACAACAGTACAGGTGAATCTACAAACAGAACCGACAGGGCGGGCCACATGAACATATAGGATGTTTAAGAACTCGGGGGAGATAACTGGAGTAGTGTCGAAGACAAAGGGTCACATAGGGAAAAAGGTTTCGCAGAAACGGGGGCATTTGGGGAGCCTAATTTCCAAAGGCCAGGTGGAAGAACCAGGTTTTCAGTTGTTTCCTGAAGGATTCCAATGAGGGAGCATTCCTAATCTCTCCCGGGAGGGAATTCCAAAGGCGGGGGGCCACAGAGGAGAAGGCTTTCTTCCTAGTACTCACAAGCTGAGTATGTGAGACTGGTAGGGGCGAGAGGAGGGCCTCCCCTGAGGAGCAAAGGGCTCGGGCTGGTTCATGGGAGGAGAGCCGGTCACAATCTCACTAGGATGTGTGTGATGGCAATCTCACTAGGATATGTGTGATGTGCATGACATCAACAGGGTCTTGGAAGGCCAAAGCACATCAGGAAAATGCAGTGCCAAACATTTTTTTTGTCACTGTACGCAAGCAGCAAAACTATTATTTCTATCTTCTCTAATTATTGCTTGGACTTTTCTTTCCAGAAATTATATTATTTCACCCTTCAGAGGAAATTAAAAAGTAAAGTTGTTTCCAATGAAAGTGCAAACTCTATTAAAACGAAATGTACTTCATTGTTCTGAATTTATATTGTGCCAACACAAAGGTTACATTCAACAATCTGCATGGAGGTCTTTATTGCAATGAAAAATGACAAATGAAAACTATGCTAGTTCCCATTTCTCAACCTGAACATGCAGTTCACACACACAAAGGGAGTCCTGAAAATAACTATGTCCCTTAACAGGTAATAGTAGTGATAGTAATTTTTTTCAAGACTAGGTCAATCCATTTATTTTGAAGAATAATTGTAATGATCATTATTTAATCAGAGCTACAAATGCCATTTTAAATCACAATTTTACGTAAGGTGTTCAAATTGTCATCCCTGTGCATATTGTGCTCACATTGTCAGAGCATAGAGTAGCAAATGTAACTTGAAGTTTCTCTTGCAATTTTAATAATAACCACAGATAGTATTAATTGTGTAAAGATGTAGCAGCACTTTTGACCCAACTATGTACCTTTTAAAAATTAACATTGCATTCAACAATATAATAGCTAAATTACTCAACTTTTAGAAAATTGGACTTAAAGGCTGAGGAAAAGAGACCACATATTCAAAAATGGAATAATTCTGTGTGTTTTTTTTATCTCTAGTCATCATACTTGGATATCCATGCTCAATATGACAGTGTTGGATTTGTTGACCTCAATGTATTCCTTTGAAACACTTAATATATTGCCAAAAAACAATGCACATTTTGACATAGTTGGCAGGCTCTGGTCAAGAAAGACTCAGAGTCAACTAAGCATAGAAATTCCATTTCCTAGGGAAATCATGGTGCCTTTAAAAATGATAGTTGGTATTTATTAATGCAATGCCTTGGATAGTGTCTACTTTTCTGTCTTCTAGTGGTTAATCAGCTCCAGTCAATTCAGTGGGAATTTGGCAAACAGAAACTGAGAAAAATTATCAAGTTTAAAATGTGTAGCATTATCTCATTATTAATAATGCCAACACTACACTTTTGCTTCTGATTCAAAACACCTGTCAGAACTTTTGGAAGTTTCAGATATTTATTTATTTATTCTCTCGCTCTCTAGCCTTGCTGCAAAGAAGCCTTTGTTCAGAATTTATTATGCGCAAAATTAACAAATGGTGTTTTGCACAGAATATGCAAAAAATGTCTGCAAGTAGATCATGATATGGTGTCATTATTGCAAAATATCCATGTGTATTTAACAGAAAAGCAGAAAATTATTACATGTGATATGCACATCACTTATTATTATCTATAAATAAATAACTCTTTTTAAAAGTACTGTGTTTACTCAAATCTAATGGCTGAAATCATCTTTTTGGCTAATTTATCTTGCCAAAATTGGGGTACACATTAAATTTGCATCATACAGTAATCTTAGTGCTGAGCCAAAGGGCCCTTCCAGACAGACCCAAAATGTGTCTCAGGTAAAATCAACTTAATCTGGATAAAACTGGGATTTTCTGGATTAATAAAACACTTAGAAAAAGCTGGACCTTAAACTAAGGTCCAGATCTTTCCAAGTATGGGCCCTGTGAGGATTGACTCCCAGGACTGCTTTTGCAGTCCTGGGAGTCAATCCCCACCGCTATCCCGATTCTTCAAGCTCCTGGAGCCCAAAGGAACAAGATGGTGCCCACTCCCTCCCCCCAGCCCCCCATTTCTCTCTCCAAAATTTACCTGAGGGACCTGCTAACAGTGCAGGCCCCTCCAAAGAGTATTCCTGACATGTGAAAATATGTGTCAGGAGGGGAGAGTGAAATTCCTCATCCCCCACCACAACCTCCTGAAGCATCACTTTCATGCATCAGAAGTACTCTTTGGAGGCACCTGTGCTTTTCTTTTCCATTGCTGGAAGCTTTGGTGTTTTAACATAATTGTTTACAGTGAAGGAATTCTAAAGGCCAGCAACATCACAAAGAGTGCAGTTTTTACCGCTGCACATTACATTCGACAGCAAATACTATTTTTGGTTTCAACATTTTGAAAATAGAGATGCCAATTGGATTTTATGGTATATAAGACTCGAGTAAATATGGGTAATAAAAGCATTAAAACCACAGTGTGCAGATTTGGAAAAAGCCTGCAGATTTTATGTATGTTCTCCTTTTTTCTAAGTATTCATATTATATAGAATTTTAAGTACATAGAATAACTTTAGTTTACTGCAAAAACATCTAGTACTACAATACAGCAAGACCCACACCTTATTTGCAGGAGATACATTACAAAACTCCCTATGAATGCCTCATCTCTTGGTGCAATGATTCACATTACACCAAGAGATGCCCACAAGCACTTATTTCCATTAGCAGCGAACGTGGGTAACTGCAAACACAGAAAATGAACCTGTTAATATTTGGATTAAATCTTACAGTATTTTGCTTTCACAAAAATTGGGCAGGTAGATCACAATTAATCCCACACAGAGACTCACACCAAATTACACAGGGAATCAATGACAATCTATGCTCAAATCTGAGCTCAGGTATCCTACATTCTAGGCCAATTTTCTATTCCCTGGACACTGTGGTTCTTTTTACAAAAACGAATATATAAATCCTTCTATTTCACAAAGGCTATCTTGAATTTAAATTCTTTGTAAAAAAAATTGCTTTGACTGCACAAAATGGACCCACCAGTTTGGTAATAGTATGTTTCATGCTGTTCTGTTCACAGCTGTGTGATATAGGACATTCCATAGTATCTATGTTTGCATTATTTGCTTGTCTGAGTCTGATGAATCTGTCTAGAACATCTGAGATCCATTCAGCTAGAGGAAATTGCTTATTGTGTCTTTCTTGTCACTAATGTGTCTGCAAAGCACAATATCATAGCTTTTCTTTCCACTATGTCTGCCAAAAGATTGGTATACCGATGGCAATTCCTGAATACAGATGTGTTTGCATCTTATTTACGTGAAGTTACTTGAATACTTCATGGACTATTGACTATTGTCAACATGTGACTGAGTCTCAGTTAGAAATCGTACACTAAGTATAGGTCAGAAAATAAGCATAGATATAAAAAAACATCTACGAGAAAAACATGAGCATTAAAATACTCAAAGAAAAACTAGCCGTGACAAGTGTTAAATGACTGCATATGTTGCATACATAGAATTATATTCATGAAACTGGAAGTAATTTCTGGTATAACTAATCAATTGAGGGATGTTAACTTGAATCATTATCCTATACCCTAAATCCACTTGTTAGGCTCAACTATAATAGATTCAGTGAGAACTTAGTAAGTCATGTCTATTCTGCCCATTGTTCCTCAATAATTTCCTGAAACAGTTACAAAATAGAACACAATCCATGGGTTGATAGAGAAGAAGGGCAATATAAGTAAAATGGATGGTGGTCTAAGGGCGCATCCAGACACTGTCTAAAATGAGCAAGCCCCCACATTTTTACATCCCATATAAAAACAAATTCAGCCCTGCTTTGTCCTGAAGTGGATTTGATAGTGGATTAGATCCAGGTCTTCCTGAAAGATCCGGGTCTATGGCCGCTGTCTGGACTGCCCCCTCAGAGGTCCTGGGACTTCCGAGGGGGCAGTCCGCACAGCCCTCTTGTCGTTTCTGGGCTAGATCAGCCTGGAATAGCCAAGAGGGCTCTAACCCCCTCCCCAAAACTCCTTTAAAAGACTTTAAAAATAAAATAACTTACCCAGCCACCATTACACTGCTGCTGGAGGTCTCCTGGCACATAAAAATGACTTGCCAGAAGATGGGGGGGGGAAGGAAAATTCCTTCTCTTGGTGCATCATTTCTACATACCAGGACACCTCTGGCAGCAGTGTAATGGTGGCCGGGTAAGTTATTTTTAATTTTTAAAGTCTTTTTTCGGGGATGGTTCGGGTATCACGGTGTTCTCCCAGAAGGTACCAGGAGGGCATCTAGACAACCTCTGCAGAAAATGCGGGCTTTTGTGGCTGGTGTTTGGACTGAAGTTTGCATTGATCCAGGTTTTTTACACCCAGGGCAGCACTGACTTTTCCGCGGTGTGGAACTAACTTAAGATACTGGTATGTCTTCTCAAATTGCTAGTTCATTGCTCACACAAAGTTATCCTTTGAATATTTTGTGGATTAGAATATTAATGTTTCCAAATTGTGTGTGTGCCTTCAAGTCACCTGTTGAGTTATGGCAACTTACTGAATTTCTTAGGGTTTTCTTAGACAAAGAATACTCACAGGTGGTTTTACCAGTTCTTTCCCCTAAAATATAGTCTGAAGCGACTGGTATTTGTTGGTATTCTCACAGCCAAATACTTACCAGAGTTATGCCTGCTTAGCTTCCAAGATCAGATGGGACCAGGTGTCTTTAGGTTATGTATTCTGTATCTGCTCATTTTTTGTTTTGTGTCTGACTACTGGGAAGAGGGCAGTTTCGTGTTTTGGATGCAATAGCTCTTTTGAATTTTGGAGGAACATTATACGAATATTGTTTTCAGCAGCAGTCAGAAGTTTAGGATAGTGGGCTAATCCAGTTGCTAGTACCAGTTACAGTAGACACACAAACTCATTTGCTTCACACATATCACTCTTGGTGATTTACTGACTCTACTTTAATGAGGATGAGAAATATTTAGTCTTGGCCGAAAACATTATTGATAATGATGTAACCATAATGGTGCAAACATAAAACATAGTGAGGGTTACTTGAATTTTCCGTAATTACAATATTTGCTTTAACAATCAATAAATAATGAAGCAAATACTTCTATATGTAAACAGATCACCTCTTATGACATGCTATTACTAGATAGCAATTAATTTTCCTGAACCCTTAAAAATAGTCTTACAATGGCTTCAACTATTTTTCAGTCTATTCTTTGTTACGCAGGGGGACATGATTGGCAGTTTTGTTTTATTCAATGTTCTACAAATGCACAGTCTGAAGACAGAGATGTATTCCTTTAATGGTCTTATTTTTATGTCAGTTATTAGTTAATGTGCCTTTTGCAATATTAGAAAGTGACTTTGCAACGTGGACATAAAAGGTACATAGTGTGAGCAGATAAAGAGTGTAACATGAATCACAGGAAAAGGGAAAATTCTCAAGGAGAGTTCTGAAAACTGCTTGATGTTAAGCAGATATATTGTCTTTAAGGTTAAGCCATAGGGAGCTAAAGTTTCAAGTCTATTTCTAGAAGGGTTTTTTCTCTTTTATCCTGATCATCTGTTCTAGATGTATGGTTTCTACAGGAAAATCCTGTGCTCACAAGTGGGTGAAATTAAATTTGATAGGTTAAAGATTCGGCACTTTTTTGATCCAGCCTCTTGGTGAGATGACAGAAACAATGTGCAGAAGAATGCACATACTGCAGGTTAGCTCTTACCTGTATATTGTTTATTAATCTCTGTGTGTTGGTGCCCTGTGAGAGCTAAAAATGCAGTATTGCAGATTCCATAGAAGCTCATAGTATGTCTGTTCCCTCTAAGTAACCACAGGTATAGCGGTCTAGCCTTTTAAACAATGAAAAGAAGGAGTGATGGCAGGTGGTTTAATTCAGCTTTAAAAACAACCTGCGGACATTACGATGTTGTCTAAAATACATCATTGTAGGTTTTGCCTTCTGGGGTTGTTTTAATTTGTAATAATGGGTAGCTGTCCTTGACAAGTCTGTCACTTCTTGAAGTCTTCTGAAGAAAATTAAACCTAAATCAGAAAAAATGATTTAGCAAGCTATTTCTCTGAGCTTTTGTTGAGACTTTTCATTACAGAAAATTAATCAGAATCGATTTTAGTTTCCTAAAAGCATTCAACAATGGAATAATATGCATATCTACTGGAAGTTATCTCCTTGACTTGAGCACAGATCCATTTTAGCAATTTTCCTTCAGCTTCTTTGGCTTGTTCGGCTTATCTGAACAGCTGTAATGGAAGGGTTCAGCCACCATGGGTTTTTTTTTTCACCCTTCTTCCCTTCTATTCGGGAGTATGCAGTGCATGCTTTCTCGACCACGTTCCTCAAACTGAAGTTCCCATGAAAGGAAGAAAGAAAAGCAGCCCAGGAAGGGTGCTTCCTTAACCCCTTCCTCAAACCCAGACTCCCATGAAAGGAGGAAAGGAAAGGATCCCGGGAATAGAAAGGGGAAACTTGTAAGTTCCCCATTGCTGCAGATTGGCCCGATCTTCCTGGATTTTTTGGTTGCCAACAACAAAATTTGGATACCAAAAACAGATCACCCTCCAGCTGAATTGCACAAGACTATTAACTCCCATTACATTTAGGGAGCCTTATCCCAGATTTGTGCATGTGATTTTTTAATAGAACAAAAAAAATGATCATTTTAGTTAGCAAAAGTATTTAGGAAATTTTCATTATGTATTGATTGGTGTGGATAAAATGTTTTTTTCTTTATGGGGCACAACCTCAAATGAGTGACCTAAATCATATGCGTCAAAAATTTCCAGGCAAATATTTATTTTAACCTCCAGCTGAAATTACTTTTTAAAGTATTTTGATCACTAATTTGATGTTGCACCTCATAGTTTTTTAAAAAAAAAATCATAGACAAATTCGGTGAGGTGAGAGCCTTCTTAGTAGTTGTTCCCAGATTGTGGAATTTCTGCTTTCTTTCTACCAGCAGGGAAATTAAGTGTTAAATGTCTAGTGCAAAATATATTTTAATTAGGGTGTATTATATTTTTATAATTTTAATGGCCTCTAAAACTGTTTTGAGTTAATTATTTTAGTATACTCTATTGCTTTTAGGTAGTTAAATTATCAATGGTTATAACTGTATTTTGATTTAACTCCCACACTGGAAGAAAGGTGGGCTATACATTAAATACATATATAACCAATTGATTAAAATAACTTGGTGCTTTCTCATTATTAAAATGTAACTTAGATAGTTTTAGTTAATTTTAAGAGAGTGTTGAGTTATAGTACAAAACATACCCAAACAGAAGACCATACATGCACCTTAACTAAAATGAACTAAAATAAAATATATGGGGAAAATAATAAAATTGCTCATTTTATAATGATTATAAAGTAATTTAACTGTGTCTTATTGCAGAAAGAAACTCATTATTTGTATTGCCAAACTCAGTTCCAAGGATCAGATCAGGGAGGAGTTTCAACAAAAGGTGTTTGTACTTTGCTACAGCTTCTACACATTGCTGCTAACAACCCAACTTACCAGTAAAGCTGTGGCTAGTGTGCAGTTCAAGAAAGGGGAAAATACATCATAAAACATTGTGTAGATAGGGACACATTTAGATAATTTGTAAACAGACTATTTGTCAGCCTGATCCCATTATGTTGCCCTACTAGGCATAGTCCCATTTTGCTCATTAGTATCAGACATTTGGAAAATAATAACTAATGCTGGAAGCATTATTTATGTTATCATCTTTGCCCTAAGCATTTCTTTGCTCTAGTGCAGCGTGTGAGTTCATGCTTGCGTGCATGCATGCATGTGTCTTTCCACCAATCAATGAATTTGTCTCTTTTACTGCATCCTTAACCATCCTTCTGCTTGTATATTTATTGGGAAATTTTACTTTTTTTCCCTTGAGCACTTTAGCATCAGATCACCTTACCAAAATAATAAAAGCAAATAAACAGATGCCAACAGTAGAACTGTAGAAGCATAGCACAGCAGAGGTAGAGTAAAATGAGTTCAAAAATATTCATGGAGTTGGAAGATAAAGTGTATACACACTTTATCTTCCAATTTGCACAGATAATTGCCTCCATGCCAAAAGAGGAGAGGAAGTGGCACATGCCACCGCCATGGCAACATGGGAGCCTTTCTGTGTTGCCTTACTGGCAATGAGGGAAGCTGGGCAGCGAGGTTTCCCCCATGGGATTAGGGGTAAGACAAGTCACACAAATCCTCTGGGAGCTCATGGACCTTTGTGATGAGTCCTTAGAACTCAATTTGCAGCAATAGAAGTTAGTTGAGGGAAAAAGTGTAAAGTTGAAGAAGAAAAGAAAAACGAAGACAGTTTAAAGCAGCTGAAAAAGTGGAATGTCTGTGTATTAATCAGGACTACCCCTGCCAAGCTGGAACAGTTGAAGAGTATGTACTCTCTGCAAAAATAGGACTACTCAACCAGTAACGCAACTATGAGCACAAGCTTCAAGAATCATTACCTGAGGAAAGAATACACTACATTAAGGAGGAAGAGATTCTAAAAACTCTCGTTTAGACGCATGTGAAGTCTGAGTTTAATCTGAGCTTATTGCTCAAATGAATGCAAGCATCTGTGGAATGAAGCAATCCATTCTTATATTGTCATGGATATAAGCAATTAAACCTTACCTGAGCTTCCTGTTGTCTAAAGTGTCTGCAACTATTCTCTGCTCTCAACTTCAGTGAGAAATCTTAACAATATAATCCATACTTGTCAATTAAAACCTTACTATAGGCTGTTACTGAATGGTTCTTTTTAAAAAATATTACTATTTAGCTGGCAGTAACTTCATAATAAATTCTCTTCAGCTACAGGCATCAGAAAGACAAGTTTATTTTTTTTAATTGGCTGCAAATCAGAACAGGCAATTACTAAACTATTAACCATTAAGAGATGTCACTAAACATATACGATAAATAAGTGTGGCTACTTAGTGGACAAACACAGTATATTATGGCCAATTAACATGTAGCATATAGAGAATGTTATGAGAAAACCCAAAGAAAGGAAATAAAGATTTTGCTATTGTCTTTGCAAAGAGATGCCACTAATAGACATAAATTAGTGCTATAAATACTATTGGTAGGGAGGTGCAAATTATCGTAAGGAACCTACAGCTTGCATTTTCTTTATTTAGTCCAATTTGTGTTCTGTTTTAAAAGCTCAGGAAGGATTGTGTGCTTTCACATCATTTCCAACTTATGGCGACCTAAGAACATTGTATTTTTCTTGACAATATTTCTTCAGAGAAGGTTTATCTTGCCTTCCTCTAAGTGCATGATTTGATCAAAGTCACTCAGTGGGTTTCCATGGCTGAGTGAGGATTTGAACCTTTGTCCTTAGGGTCATTGTCAGACTGCTACACTATGCTAGCTCTCATTCAGGAAGAAGAGCGTCAACTAAAAATAGAACATGATGAAATTAAAATTATGCCACATATACCTAACTCTTGCCACTAAATGCCAATGCCCTGAAGAATTTCATAGTTTTTTTTCTGAATAGACCTCTGAAAAGCCTCTGAAAAGCATAGAATGAGTTCAGAAGGTCAGGAATGTCCCATTGTTACTTGTGATCAGCATCTAGTACTTAAAAGAACTCTGGACATTTGGCTATTATGGATTGCATTTTTAAATCAGAGAAGCTTTCGTTAGATGGGTGAAACCACAAGGAAGTATGACGTGTTTTGCCACAATCCCATGCTTTTGGGGCAGCAGTCATCCCTGTTGGATGAAAGAACTTTCTTTAAAAATAATTGATACATTCAATGTATCAATTGTTTTGGTTTTTTTGTAAGGCTATCTTCCCTGCATCCAAAGAACTACCTCATTTATAAATTGATCCTGGCATTTTAAAAAAGTCTTTAAAAGTACTTTGATGCAGCATAGAATACAGCCAAGGTGAATTTCTCCATATAATGAACTTTCTTGTGCACATACCAGATTGTCTTGCTATATTTCTGAGCAGTAAAAATTCAATGAAGTGTGTTAAGGATGGATGGAAATCACCCACTGAAAAGAGACCTTTTGGGCACAGCATTTGCTTTCACTTAGAGGTTTACGGCAGAACCTAGATTCCTTTTCATTTTTATGATTTTATAATTTTGGGCATTCTCCCTGAGAATATAATGGTTTGAGGGAGTTGATATGTTTTCATACCAAACTTACGCTTTCTTTTCCATACGCACACCATATTTCACTCTGATCCTTACAAAGCTTCTTGGTGTCACTTTAATCCTTTCCTAGTTTTCGGCTCTCTTTTCTGATCCTCCATCAGCTCCCCCGTGCTATTCACTTTCTGTCAGATCCCCTGGGGGCCATTCTGTCTCCAGCTTAACTTCTTCCTTTTTCTTTCCCTTTCACGTAAAAATATAACTGATAGGCAAACATGCCGGATCCAAGTAAACATGTCAGTTGAAATTTTCTGTGTGTATGTAAGTCTCATCAGAATGAAAACCTTTTCCCACATGTGGGCATAAATGTGTGGTTTTCCACAGTTTTTAGTAAATTTAGCAATATTATTAGTGATCTTTTTACTAAAAAGAAGTGAACATGTTTGTTTGTTTGTTTTCATTTTGGTACTTCTGTGAAGAACTGCCTTCTATTGTTTTACGGAGATTATAAACAGCCAGGATTTATCACTATTTTAATACAGTTTAGTTGTTAATCTATTGTAATGCAAGCATCATCATTGAATACAATAACATTAATGTGAGTTATCTCCAGGAGTTTGGAACAGACATTAATGATTCCAGCAGTTGGAATGTGGCTGGATAGCAAATTCATGATGGGAGAAATGGGTTTTCCATAGTTATCCAGGACTTATATTAATTCCTGCATATGAAGGCTGGTCTGGGTAAGTAAGATGGAAAACTTCTTATTGAATATATTGCTTTAAGCAGCGAAAATCAACTCCTTGAACAGTAAAAATATGTGCAGGAAATCCAACAGGTTCATTTAGAATAGCAGCAGTTCCCAAACAGGTTCTATGAAAAGTCTTTAAATCAAATTTAAAATGGATTTTAAAATAAAACCACACAAAGCCAGCTATTTGGTTAAAAATCTCCCTAATGGTTCTTTTTGTGCTACAACTATTGATATCAGGTATGTAGTTACTGGCTTCACATTCAACATTTTACTTGCCATCAGAACAAGAGTAATTCACACATAGTCGATTTTTCATACTGATTCCACATTTTCTTTCTTTTCCTTTCTTGCACAATTTTGAGCTGGAAGATATTGGGATATTATTAATCAAATATCAAGAGTAAAAATAATAATACACTTTATTTATATTCCGCTCTTCTCACCCCGAAGGGGACTCAGAGCGGATTACAGGTACACATACTTAGGAGACAATCCCTGCCGTTTCCACATACACACATATAGATGAACAAAGGCAAACTCTGGCCACCAGGGGTGCTGACGGATCCAAAAAACATGTCAGCTGAGTAAAAATTTACTCAGAAACTAGACATTTTATTAGAAATTGGGAAACATTTGAATTAGCATAAAATGATCCAGAATATATATATATTGATTAAACAAATCAGGGATATTATAAAGGTTCTATGGAAAATAAATGTCACCTGAAAGCTACCATGACTGAAAAACTATGGAAACTGCTTCATTAGAGGTACGTAGCCTAAATTGAGTTTATGATTTCTACTCACATTGTAATTCATCCTCTTTTCCGTATACAGTAAGGAGAAATATAAAGAATATGTTTATGAGGGTTAAGTATACAGAATTAGTAGTTTCCTCCCCATTGCCATCCATTCATTAAATGGATAATGTAGTACATACAGCATTCTTTATAATGTTATTTCAGAAACTAGCCCTAGTTTAAGCATTGGACTGTGACTCAGGGATGATCTTCGCAACCTGATTGGTAATCTTGGGCAACTCAGAAAAAAAGCAGTGGCAAACCTCTTCTGAACAAGTCTTGCCAAGAAAACTCTGTGGTATGCTCTCCTTAGGGTTGTTGTAGGTCAGACAGAACTTGAAGGCACACAACAACATGCTATAAGTAATGGTGGCTTCATGAATATAGTGACTCCCCAGGAGTATGTGTTACAATAAATGTTGAAGGTGGTCAGGCCAGGAATTTAGTACAAGAGACTCACAATACAAGGGAAACAGAATAAGAGTTTAAAAAGTGAAAAATTAACAACTTGACAATGTATTAATTTTATGTCTATATGAGATCAGAGCTGGGTCTGACAGAATACTTCTTTTGTAAAATGTCACATTAAAAGACATTTTCAGAAGGTACATAAGCAGATGGCTTGCTAATTATTCTCAAATAGTTATCAAACCATTCTGGCTGTGTATTGTTAAGCAAAAATTCCTGTGAAAATCACCAAACTTTATATTTTTAATATTTGAGTGTCAGGAGAGAAGATCAATTTTGGCAATATCATTGGATTCTGTTTTATCAAAAACTGGACCATCCTCTCTGCAATCTCTATGATTATTACTGGTTAAATATGCTGGTTGGAGAATTTCTTGTTTAAATGTGGTGGTTCATAACAATTTACTGAAGATTTATTTATTTATCGTTGGCAAGCCATTCACTTTCAAGCCTTGAAAAAACAATATCATTTTAACCTAAATTAATTGTATTTTTCTTCACATAAATGGCTGTCTACTGAAAAAAATGTTTGAACAATCCAGAATAAATTCATTTTGTACTTGTAAGTTGCTCAACACAACAGTGATGCATGTAAGGATGGTTATAAAGCAATCTCCTACCACTATGTAATCTTCTAGACACACAATCCAATTTGTTTTCAATCACATGTGGGAAAACAAAACCTCATGTTGGTATAGTGAACGTGAATGAATGAATGTACATATGAATGTACAGGTTTTGCCTTTCTGTTACACTGGACAGGACACATTTTGTTGCCTCAATTGTGCTTCCTTGTCCTAACTTTGTGCTTTTACCATTTTAAAGTTTATCTTTTTATTGTTTCATATAAATGTACATTTATACATTATTTTTATCTATAAAGTACATTTTCTTATTTAAAAACAGGTAACAAAAATGGAGTGGTGGTGTTGGGGGGCCATAATGAATTAATAGCATTTCAGTGCAAACAAGTGTGTTTTGAGTTAAGAGCTCAGTCACAGAATGAATTAAACTCCTAGGTCAAGGTATATGAATTATTGTTTATCATTTTTAAATATCCATTCATTACAAAACTGTTTTAAAGATGAAGACAAATGCAATAAACATAACAAAAAATAATAAAATGTACAACAAGAATTCAGTTAAGCTACTACTACAGGTCACTACTAACTCCATATTGGTCAATCTGCAATATGGGGACCAAATGAAGAGGCATCTTCAAGCCCCTCAGGATGAATCTCATAGATATAGTACAATTATATGGACTATTCTAATTATCTCAATTCAGTTATGTAGAGAAGGTAATGTAAGCACTGCTAATTAGTTTACATGTCCACATTACTTAGGTAATGCTGGTAATTTGCTTATTATTCAAGCCGTTATAATGTTTAATGCTAATTATGTCTTGATCTTTCTTTTGACATAGGATAACAATGTTCCATTTCAGCATCTAATACTCATAGTGTGAACTCTATGCATAATACCAAGTCCACTAGATACTGCAGATCATAGGTGAGACATCCCCTAGTGTCTTCCATACTGAACAAAAGAAAACTTGAACCTGTCAAGTAGCAGTTTTTTCCCCTATCATATTCTGTCTGGTATAAAATCAGTCTGAATAAGATTTACATTATTTTCAGCTAAAGTGAAGTGCAACTGTAAAATACATTAATACTCTGTTGAGTAGATACAGCCGCACATAGGAGAACAGAGCACACCACTATCCATACCTCTCCCTGTCAACCTTCACTGAGTTGGAAAAAAATTTAAAAAGACATCACAGCTGGATATTTTGATGTGAATATGTAATCTGTGAAATGTTGCAGTTATCTCAAGGTGATATCTTTTGTTTTAAACCTTAACTCCATATTATGGATGGGTACATTTTAAAGAACTCAAAGTAAGAACAACCAACACTGGCAAATTGATCCATTCTTAGTTTATAAAGAAATTTAACTTATTGTTATGGCTTCGTTTAGACATAAAACAAATTAGAATTTAAACAATATTTGACTTCTAATCCACAGAGAAATTATAGATCAGGCATATAATATCATTTAGCTGCTTATCTACTTTTATTTCCAACATTCCGATATCTAGCAGGAATTGCCTTGAAAATGAAGTAATTGCTTTAATTACTGATCCATTTAGACCTACTAATTGTTATTTGCAAACCTTTTTCAAACAATGATTTTCTGATTTAGCTTCCCAGTCATTTCAAGCAATAACTTCATCCGATTTGGTAATCTAAATGTATTTATTTATTTATTTACCATATTTATACCCCGCCCTTCTCAACCTCAAAGGGGACTCTGGATGACTTTAAATCTTAAATAAAATAATTAGGATCCTTAAAAGTATGATTTGGTGTAGTATCTGAGCTGTATTTGTGTGTGCATGCATATATAAAACCTCGATAACTAAAATTATTTGTTAAAATGTTTGGCTGTTTTTAATGTGTCTTCTCTTTCATGTTTTGCAAACTACAATAGTGAAATGTTTAATAACACACATCTTAAAGAGAGAAAATATTTCAGCGTAATTAATGTAATGATTCATAGACATCAGCGTTGAATAGCTAACTGAGACCCAGGAGCTACAAGTGACACAGATATGCCTTTGAAATTTTGTCAACGTTGTAATCTCTCGCACTGAAAACTACTGAAAAACATTACACAGCATCGTAAGATCCATAAGGGGCATCACCTTAATTATAAAGAGCTTTGGGAAAACGAACAGCATGTTTTTCCTATCTATCTTGCTTTTTCAGAAATGTAAAAAACCTCTTGTTCATCAACATTTGCAGAGCTCTGGAAGCGGATTCAAATTTACAAAAGGCCTGGGAGTTCTCCAAAGCAAATTCCCACCCATTCAATTATTTATATCATGTATAGTGCCTTGACCACTTTAAAGCGACTGTATAGTTTTAGAAAAATAGCATTAAAACAAATTAGGAAGTAATAACGCATGTCTTTTTTTTCCATTAGTGTAACCAGGACGCTGACTAATTCACAAATACTGAAACCAGCCCTGGTAGAGATGAATTAATTTCTCGAATTTTAATAATGAAAATCACAATAACATCAGAAATGTGAATAACTAGTAGTGTTGCAGAAGTGGCTATAAAAGTGAGCAAATGTTTTTGAACATGATTCCTATGATGATATTCTCACATTCTTTATTTTATATGCTTCTTTTTGCATTAGCTTAAACATGCAGCTTAATATTCCAATATTATATCTTAATGTGAAGAGCTAGATTTGGCCACATTTTACAGGTGTTCTGCAGAAAATAATAATTACACGAAAAGCTGTTATTTAGATCTTAATGTAATTCGGCATTAACACAGTATTTACCTTATTGCCACAGCATGTCAGAAACCAGTACTGTGGTGCCTGCAAAGAAAAATACACTCTGAAACATAAAATACGTTCAAAAACATGTAACTTGCAGAAACACTCCTGTTAATCTCTTATTATGACAAGGAAAATGAACCTTTATAGAACAAGATGCCTTTGTAACTCAAGCTTTCTAACCAATATAATATGAAGCTTTTAAACATTCCGTAACTGTTCATAACTTCAAATTTCTCTTGTGAAAGCTTCATTAAAGTATATAAATTAGTACTACTGTCAGAAATGGCATTAAGTATTCAATAAGAGTAGACTTAATGCAATTAATAGCAATTAAAATTATACTTTTATGATGTCAGCTACCAGCATTGGAAAGACATAATTGCCTGTAAGGACATTTGTACCATATTTATCCTCTAAAACTGTCCAATTTATATGAAAAATGCCAAAAACATATCCCATATGGGTACGATTATCTTCTTGGATTTTAAGAAGTAATCTGTCTTATCCTGCATATGCACATTAAGCTAATTTGCTTTAATTAGTTTTTTCTCATTGTGTTGATGCTAACTTTTGAAGGTACAGACGCTAAACTTCATTATAAGGTCAGTATACAAACCTTAGTCCCTTAAAGTAAACTATTTCATTTGCTTATGTGTCTCCGTTTAGTTTAAATATGGATTATTGTGTCCACAGTTGCTCAACAGTTAAATATTTAAACAAATTGTGTTGCGAAGAAAGTGGGTTTTGAAATCCTTTAAATCTTCATTTTCCAATTCTGAATGATATTTGTAGAGTGCTTCTGTAATATTTTCCTACTACAATGGAAAGACTTGTATGGATGAGATTCAGAAATAATTAAACCAAACGAGTATGGTTGCCGGTATATTACCTGACAAGAGAACAAGTGATAGAGGATCTTAGAACACAAAAGGAATTAAACTCAATAGAAATACCTAAATAACAGATTTACAGATGTCCTTATGTCCAATTCTGTCACTGACTATAGAAACCCTCTCATAGTGAACCACTGCAGAGCCTCTTTCCATTCCTCAGGAAGTTGTAGTATAAAAGAAAAAAGAGACCTGAAACAGTTTAAAAATATGGAGCAAATAAAGAACTGGTGGGATCATAAACCTGCAAGGTAGTCGAAAATGAACACGCAAAAATACTGTGGGACTTTCGAATCCAGACTGACAGAGTTTTGGAACACAATACACCAGACATCACGATTGTGGAAAAGAAAACAAATTGGATTTTTGATGTCGCCATACCAGATGACAGTCGCATTGAGAAAATACAACAGGAAAAACTCAGCCGTTATCAGTACCTCAAAATCAAACTGCAAAGGTTCTGGCATAAACCAGTACCCTCAGGGTTGAGAAGAGCAGGGTAAAAATGCTGGAAATAAATAATACAGGTGGTCCCAGTGGTCATCGGCATACTGGGTACCATGCCGAAAGATCTCATCTGGCATTTGGAAACAATAAACATTGACAAAATCACAATCTGTCAACTGCAAAAAGCCACCTTACTTGGATCTGCGCGCATCATTCGAAAATACATCACACAGTCCTATACGCTTGGGAAGTGTTTGATTTGTGATTTTGTGATACAAAATCCAGCATATATAATTAAGTATCTTTAATTAAGTATTCGGTGGCACATTGGGTTAAACCCTTGTGCCGGCAGGACCAACAGGTCGCAGGTTCGAATTCGGGGAGAGTGCGGATGAGCTCCCTCTGTCAACTCTGACTCCCCATGCAAGGACATGAGAAAAGCCGCCCATAAGGATGGTAAAACATTAAAACATCTGGGCACCCCTGGGCAAAGTACTTGCAGATGGCCAATTCTCTCACAGCAGAAGCAACTTACCGTTTCTCAAGTCGCTCCTGACACGGGAAAAAAGGTATCCATGATAAGTAACGGGTTTACCAGAGGCGCCCAAATGACGCCTCTTGTAAACCTAGATTAATCCAAAGGTTTTCCCAGTTTAATTTGGATTAATTAAACTTCTCAACAGATCCAGGCATTACTGAAAGACTCGGGTTTGTTGAGGTGCTGCATCTGTGGGGATTGATTTCTGGGACTGTGTTCTGCAATCCCAGGGGTCAATCCCCACTGCCATCCTGGTTCTTAGGGCTCCAAGAGCCTGAAGGAGCAGGATGGCACTGACCTTCTCCTCTCCAGCCCATCATTTCATGCCCAAAACTTTCCTGAGGGGTCTGCTGGCAGCATGGGCCCCTCCAGAGAGTTCTGATGCTTAGAAATGATGTGTCAAGAGGTGGGGGGAGTAGGAAGGATTTGCTTCTTTCCCCCCTCCTGACGCATCATTCCCAGGCGTCAGGATTACTCTCTGGAAGGTCCTATGCTGCTGGCAGGCCCCTCAGGTAAGTTTTGGGCATGAAATTTGGGGGGGGGGACTAGATGCCATCCGGATCCACCTTTGGTGGCATCTAGCCACCTGCTAAGGAAAAGCCCAGGGTTGGGGGCGGGGGTGGGGATTCAAATCCAGGAGAAAGCAGGGTATTTTAACCAACTTCTTCCTGAATTTTAGTATACTATAAAAGGGCCCTGAGTGATCCTCTTTTCTCTTGCCATATCCACGCACAGTTAGGCCACTTGTAGACTCTGCCCCCTTATACATTGCCATATAATCCAAATGATCAAAATAATCTACATTGTCTGCTTTGCATTGGGTTTTATGAGTCTAGACTGCCATATAATCCAGTTCAAAGCAGATAATCCGGATTTTATATAACAGTGTAGAAGGAACCCTTTAAAACCTCCTATAAAACCTCAACTGAACTAAATTTTCTAGCATTTTAAGCACCCTTACTGCTGAAATAAAAGTAAAAAAAGGTTTTGTTGGGTCTTTTAAAAAGAATGACAATAAGGAAATGGAATTCCCATTCATGCCTGAAGTGTGGAGATTTTTGCAACCATCACTGAAGTTCACCAACACACTGATTAGCAGGAGATATACTAGTTGGGATGGGAGAAAGCACTTCAGTGGTGTACTTGTGTAACCTCAAAATTCATAGGCATCCCCCACACCATCATTCAGGGTAGGAAGGAGGGAAGTTGTTGAAACGTTTACCATTAAAACAGAATATTCTTTATTATTTTACCTTTTGTTTAATAAACGCATTAAGGCTTCCTGTGATCTGCCAAAAAGAAGGCTGGAATTTATCCATTTCATCGAAGTAATGGCAGAACGCCACTTAGATTAATGAAGGTTCACACTGAAATATTGTATTTCCTTCATTTGATTGTAGCGGAAAAGGGGGAAAGAAAAGCATCCTATGCCCTTTCCCTAAATATGTTTCCATCAATACTTTGTTTGAATGAAGGACTATAATGCACACATTTCTATCCTATTCTTGATAAAGGGAATATTGTGCAATTATTTTTACATTTCAGATGAATGATTCATCTACATATATTACTTTTAACGGGAGTCTGTTCCGTAAAAATGTCAATTGGCCAATTACCTACCATTTTTTTGTTAACAATATACACTGGCAGCTGAAATAAGTTTCAATTTTTTCAGTGTGAAAATAACAAAAGCTGTTAAACTTCTAATTTCACCAGAACTACAGTAATTGAAGCTTCCCTTTATAGCCAGGGTCATACTGGAAAGTCAATCAATCAATCAGACTTTATCTTCTTATACAGAAAATAAAGAAATTCCTAAAAACAATGTTAAAAATCTACAAATTAGATTTCCTGCAAGGGCTTTTTTTAAAAAAAACAGATACATATTTTGATACGAGTCCCTCCGAGGAGATAGGGCAGGTTACAAATAATGTTTATTATTATATTTTCCACAGAGCTATGTTGTTTGCTCTTTCTTTGGTTGGCTTTTTCCTTATAAGAACATGAAGTTTTCTGGGGTAAGAAGAAAAAGAGAGACTTGCTATTATGGAGATGAAAATTCCTGCCAGTAAAAATTAGGCTTCGAAAGCAGAAACATTAGTAATTTGACATTCAGTGGATTTTTTTGTCACTCCAATACACAAGGGAAAGGGGAAAAGGCCAATCTGCCTCCTCTAATAGCTGGTGTTGGTTTAGGATGTAATGTGTTGCTCTTTTGATAGCTCTCACATGCATATAACCTGTTATCAGTCTGTTGTAATTATGATGTATCATCTTCATGATTTGCCTCTTTGCAGCCTAATATATTATGATAGCTAAAGTGAGCTGCTCTGTTTATAATTGGATGGCTGCTATTGATATGGGTAATGGATCTCTCCTGTGAAATGCAAACAGCAGCTAGATGCTCAGCATGGAGGTAAATTAAGTACCTGTGCTACCTGGGAATCAGCAGGTAGGCCTCATGACTTAGTATAGGGAGGTATTTTTTCTGGCATCTCAGCACATCTCTAATTGCAATTATATTTCATGCCCACCTTGTCAGGGTTCTTCGAGGAGGGCTGTATGTATAAATCTTTTATGTACCAAAAATTAGCAGGTGACCATGCCGTGTTTTTACTGAAGATCTAGGTATCGTTTACACACCAAAAAAAAGAGAAGAAAACCCCCAACATCAATGCAGTCTTCCTATGGTCCCTTGAAATCCAAACTGTCTAAGGGCAAATCTACTCATTTCACACAAAAAGAAACTGCAAAACAGAACACTTTTAAACTTTAGAACCCTTTTCAAATCTACTGAATTGCATAATCTTCCTTATCCGCACTTTAGGAATATCATTGCTGAAAATGGTGGAAATGGCAGGACGACAATAGAGAGATTCCAATGCAGACCCTGCCAATGGACAAGTGGTATAGTACAGTGATTTTCAACCTTTTTTGAGCCGCGGCACATTTTTTACATTTACAAAATCCTGGGGCACACCACCAACCAAAATGACACAAAATGACACTCTAACACAGTAATGCATATAGTTAATATGTTTTAAACTGTATTTATACACTCAGTGTGAAACCTGGGCCTGTTTCGATGAATGGAAGGATGTTTCATTTGGAGATGGCGTTTAAGCTTGCTTGGCACCATGGCACTATTGGACAGCTTCTCACCACACACCAAGCACAGCGGAGTCGGTGCCGTCGCATCCCCAGTGAAAGTGAATCCAAATGAAAGATAGCTTTCACTGTATTGCCTCGAACTCACCATCTTTTTTTCCTTTTGTCCACCACTCATATTAGGGCCTTCATCTGTGTCATAATTTTGTCCAGGGCCCTGTTCGGCATTTGCATTTTCCCTTCTCAAAAACTTCTCCATCACTGCCACTCGCTTGTCTTGCTGTGATCCCAAATTGCCACTGTCACTTTGTAAACTAACTTTGTTTACTTAGCCGCGTCTGAGCAAATCCAAGATGGCGCAACCATAGCACTCTCGCGTCACTTCTTAGATGACAATAGAGTGCTATGGTTCCCTTTCTTAAAGGGACAGATGTGCCTTATAGTTTATATATGAACGAAGTTCGAAAATAATTTCTCACGGCACACCTGATGATCTCTCACGGCACACTAGTGTTCCACGGCACACTGGTTGAAAATCACTGGTATAATATAATCATGGTTTTATCAGTTTATGTAAAACAAGATTTAGAATATTAGTTGTATAGATCATGATATGGAATTATCATTTACAACGGAAGGGTTTGTCTCTTCCTAAAGAAATATGCATTGTTTACACTCCATTCCCACTTACCTGGGAGCAAGTCTACTTGAAGGCAGCAGGATTTGCTTCTAAATAGGATTCTACTGTTAAAGTAAAAAATAAAATGTTTTCAAAGCTATGACAGAGCCCTTTATAATTGAAATCTCCTTAATATCACGTAACCTTGGGATCTTGTAATCAATAGCATTAATACATTGGTAAGTCTAGAATACTGAAAGCAGGTTTTCACACAGTACATTGATTTTTCTTTTCTCTGCGTAAACACAGAAATATAACAACAAGGAACAGGACTAGCAAAATATTGATTTTATTTCTCTTGTTTTTAGTTCAATTTAGGTTCAAGGTTGACTAGGGCAATTATATTCTGTAATTGTTTATCAGTCATCATACTTGTCTAGGACACTGATTTCCAACAAACCGCTTATTGGATTTACAGACTTGCTTCTCTTTCATTGCCCTTCCTGCTCCACCTTTCACAATAAGCAAGAGGAGAAAAAAAATTGTCTCCTCTCGGTTCCCCTAAGTACTATTAAGGAGCTTGTGTTGTTGTTCTTGCTTTAGAAAAAACCACCTCACGCGTATATTGGCCAACGAACATAAGCCGGTTTCTTTCAACTAATCCAGTCACAGATATTGAAGAGCTAACCATCACAACCTTTCAAGGGTTAGCCCTCCTTTTTCATTCTCATTCTCTTGCCTCCTTGAAAAGACTTCTTTTTGTGTGACAACAGAGGAATAAAATGCCTCAGACCAAATAGTGTTTTTCCCTGTGATGTTAACCTTTCAGTTTAGTTTAGCTGAACCAGATCTAGTAATGTGATTAGAACAGAATATCTACAAAACACGAATTTGCTCAGTTTGTACTTTGATTTTATTAAAGGTTACTACTGGCAAATTTTAAACTGAACTCTATGCAGCTAAACATACTTTATCACTCTTCTTCAAATATGAGCAAATCTGTAATTTTCAACAGGAAATCTACTGCACTTTTCTGTTGTAGGTTACGGTAATGGTGAACTTTCATTCAGCAATAATCACTTGAAATAACTTGCTGTGATGATGGAGAGGCACAGTTCACTAATTACAATTAAACCATGTGAACCATGTGGTTTCTGACTTTAGTAAGCTTTCAAACTTTCAAATTGTATTTGTATATGAACTACGCTCTTTAATCTTGCTTGGAATCTCTTTGTAGCTATTTTAGAAAACTTTCAAGTGGAAATTTTTCTGAGATGTATTTTATTTTAATCAGAGATTGACAGCAATTGATTATAAAAAATGATCATAAAGTACTGGAGGAAAAGAAAGGTTTTTACTAAAATACATTCAAATTAAGAGAATGATAGCCAGTATAAGGACACTGTTGTAGAAGACCTTTGAAAAAGGTTCTTTGGGAATAAATCACTATAAAACTGGGTGTAGCCACTACAAAGGATCTTTCCCTGGTCTCAGGGCAGTTCCAGACAGCACTTTTAACTCAGGAGCTATCGTGATTCTTAAACAGGATTGCGCCCAGGTTGAAGTCCATACACCTCTCCCCAACATCCACACTTTCCTGAGGGGGAGGGTGTCCAGATGCCTTGCCAGACTTTCCTGCAGGGCACTGGGACACTAAAATAAAACCCATAAAAGATTTGAAAATGGAAAATATCTTACCCGGACACCATTTCCATTCTCCAGAGCTCTCCTGGTATGTAGAAATGACGTGCCAGGAGAAAGGGGCACAAGAGTGATTTTCCTCCTCCCTCCCTTCTTCTGGCATGTCATTTTTTGCATACGAGGAGAGGTCCAGAGAAGGGGACATGGCAACCGGGTAAGTTATTTTCTATTTTAAAGGCTGTTCTGTGGGGGGGAGTTGGGGGGCTGTGTAGATTGGCACCAGAAGTTGTGTGCATTGTAGATTGTGTAGATTGTTGTGTAGATTGTAGATTGTGTAGACTGTAGATGTGTAGATTGGCACCAGAAGTTGTGATCCCCAGTCCCATCTACACAGCAGCCGCAACTGCAAAGACCCGAATCTTCTGAAATATCTGGATCTTTCCAGCTGATAAATTATCTCAGAACAAAGAAGGATTTTCCTGCTTTGTTCAGAAAGTATTCATTTTTCCCTGAGGCGTCATTTGGATGCCCCAGGGGAAAACACAGGAGAGCCCACAGTATAGGTGCTGTCTGGATGCGACCTCATCTATATTTATTCTAGGAAACAGAAAGCCTCTAATTATAAACCATTACTTCCTGAAGGGTGTGGATATATTTTCATCTGGTGTCTCCACTTTGAGAAGTCTACCTTGGGTGATTCTTCTAGAACAGGGCTGTCCAACTGCCGGCCCTGCAGGTGTTTTGGACTTCAAATCCCAGAAATCCTAACAGCTGGTAAACTGGCTAGGATTTCTGGGAGTTGAAGTCCAAAACACCTGCAGAGCCGGCAGTTGGACAGCCCTGTCTAGAACTTTTGATAAATTCTAGCCTTCTAATGGTATTATTTTCAGCTTCTCTGACAAACTAAGACTCCTTCATTCCATTTTATGATGTATGTATGAGAGACAGTAAATGAAAATAGAAAATATTTAGCTACAATTTTGAACATCTCACCTTGCTAGTTCATATGTGACAGGATGTTACCTGTTCACTTACATGTGGTCATTATACTTCCCTTTTATTGAGCCATTTTTATTTTTATGACTGGGTGGATAAATTACTCCCTGGTAAACCATCCAGACAAAGTGATCAACCCGGATCTGGCACCTGGGAGTGGGGTAGGGAATCATCCAAAAGCAACCCAGCAAACTCCTCGCAGCTTGGGGCACATATAAATCAGCTTGCTTGACTCAAGGGGGAAGGAAGGAGGAAGAAGAGTTTGCTATATTTGCAAACTAACATGGTTTGCATGTTGAGCAAGTATTTCCCCCTGTCTCCCTCCCCAAGCTTATATCCTACAGTTTGATTACTGTTCTAGGCAAATAAATATGATTACAGAAACTATGGGTCTGGACTGCTGAACCATTTTTTGTACATGTCACCTGTAAAGGTGTGTAATTCAAGCCAGGTGAAGAGAATCGCCCTTCTATTATGTGGTCTCTATTCTAGTGGTTCTCAGCCTGTGGGTTCCCAGTGCTTTGGCTTACAACTTCCAGAAATCCCAGTCAGTTTACCAGCTGTTAGGATTTCTGGGAGTTGAAGGTCAAAACATCTGGGGACCCACAGACTATGAGTTGATAGGATCTGTAGCCAAGCTATCAATAGACTTATATGTAGTCACTAGGCCTGGTTGATCCATAGTTAAATGCTTCAAAAGTACTTACAAAACAAAAGTTCTGGTAGTGAACATTTCAGAACTCTTTCAAAATTTCATTATTATTTCATTATTGACGATTTTATAAGACAGAACCAATTAGGAACTGCCATTTATAACGAAATTTTGAAAGCTTTGTTAGAGTTCTGAAATGTTCACTACCAGAACTTTTGTTTTGTAAGTACTTTTGAAGCATCTAGAACCATGGATCAACCGGGCCTAGTAGTCACTATGCCATTAGGATATGATCATTTGATCCAGAAGATTATTAAGTCTAATAAACTGCTTTGACACCCAAACCTTTAGGAGGCTTAGCTTTTGCTCTTCTCGGAAATGTTTGAACATAGAACTACACTGGGACCTATGTTGCAAGAAGCATTTTCTGTTACCAAGTTTCTGTTGTTTTGGAGAGTTTGAACTCAAGTTTCAAAACTGTGGGGCAGAACCTGGAACATTGGGTTTGAAAATCAAATCAATAATAATAAATGTTAGAAATTCAACAATGAATTTATTGCCATAAACCCGAAAGGGTGAAACCATTTAATTAGTGTTGTTAGCTGACTCATCAGTCAAAACATTAATATTTGGCCAGACCATGAGATTTATGGAGAATAGCTTGGAAGTTATCACTGTTGACCTTAAGGGAGCATCTTTCTTTCCACCTTCACAAATATGTACACTTGACTCGCTCTTCATATGCTTTGGTTGTTAAAGGTTAATGAGTGGTTTATTTTGGCCAGAGGGCACACATTCACCACAAATTCTTCAGCATGTGGATAGCCACATAGATGAGTCAGTAAAAAGAGAATGGAACATTTTTAAACTGATACGGTTTGAGAACCTTCTGTTTCTCTGCTCTGCCAAGATCAGTAGCACAGCAGATGTTCTGCATGCAGGAGCCAGGAATCCTAAATTCAATTCATGTTATTTCTAGTTTAAAAAATTCTGTGTCTACATAACCTCTTTAATACTTATTTCTTTGAACCTCTTAACCTTCTGTTGTCACAGTAATGGAAATAAAGCAATACAATTTTTGAAACAGACTCCTAGCTCTAAAATTGAACTAGCTGAAGTGTTCCAAGGAAGGAAACACTTCAGAGACCTAAGAATGTTTCTCTTGGATGATCTGAGTTAAATGAGTGTATTAGTCATGGATGGGGCACTCCTCTTTGTGGGTGTGTGCAATCAAATTGTTTCTGATTTATTATGACCCAAAGAGGAAGCTATCACAAGTTTTTCTTGGGGAAAAATGTGTGTGAAGTTTGCCCCAATTCTGTTGTTGGTGGGGTTCAGAATGCTCCTTGTTTGTAGGTGAACTATAAATCCCAGCAACTACAACTCCCAAACATCAAGGTCTATTTCCCCCAAACTCCATGTGTGTTCATAGTTGGGCATATTGAATCTTCATGCCAAGTTTGGTCCAGATCCTTCATTGTTTAAGTCCACAGTGCTCTCTGGATGTAGGTGAACTACAATTCCCAGACTCAAGGTCAATTCTCATCAAACCCTTCTAGTGTTTTCTGTTGGTCCAGTCCTGTGTGCCACATTTGGTTCAATTCTATCATTGGTGGGGTTCAGAATGTTCTTTGGTTTTAAGTTAACTATAAATCCCTGCAACTACAACTCCCAAATGACAACATCTTTTTTTAGTGATGGTCACTCCTTGTAGGTGTCTTGTGGCCAAATTTGGCAGCAATTCGCCCAGTAGTAAGAAATCAGTTTGTGTGTGTGTCAACTGTAAAATAGGATGTTATCTGCTTTGAACCAGATTATATGAGTGTGGACTCAGATAACCCAGTTCAAAGCAGATATTGTGGGATTTTCTGCCTTCATATTCAGGGTTATAGGCCTGGCAGAAGGAGGTTGGACTGGATGGCCCTTGGAGGTCTCCTCCTACTCTAGGAACCTGTTGTTGTTATTATTATTATTATTAGCAGAGGCTGAATGAATATTATCATTATTATTATTATGAATAAATTCAGTGGCTTATTATACTCACATTTAGTTGAATTCAGTCTTAAAATATATTATATGGTTCTCACTGAAATAAATTTCCAAATATTTTGCTTTTATGTCTTTAAAAGGTTCTCGACCCCTGATATAATGAATCACAAATGATACAAATGTTCACATTTTGTTAACCATTGTTTTTGTAAATTTTTTAGTGAATAAATGTCATTTTTCCTATGACAACCTCTCTTTTTCATTGCTCATAACATATACTCTTATCAGTCTTATTAATATATAAAAACGCAATTTAGTGCCTTTTTATCATTATTAAAGAAATTCTATTGATATTATGTAGAATGTAGTTCACCCTTTAGGTGCGGCCCTCCATAATATTTTTTGGCTCTCGTGTGGCCCCTTAGAAAAAATAATTGCCCACCCCTGATCTAGAGTGCTGTGCAGGAAGCAGTGGAGAGAAGCCGCATGGTTGACACTTCCCCCAGTGGGATCATCTTCCTGTCAAGCTGGGTGATGCAGAGCATGGGGCAACAAGTTCCCCAAGGACACCAGATTCTCCATGATGCCTGGCAATTCTGATAGACCATGTAACAAGGTAGAAAATGTTATAAGGGAGAAAGAACCTACCTTAGTCAATTCTAATGACTTAATTCTCTATAGCAGGGGTGCTCACACTTTTTCAGCATGCGAGCTACTTATAAAACAGCCAAGTCAAAATGATCTACCTATCCATATTTTGATAGAAGAAATAAGGGACATTTATGTGATTTTTCGCAAAAATAAGGGACACTTCATAAAATGCATCCAGACAAGAGTTCCTTCTCCCACCCTGACATCATTCCACAGATATAAACAGGCAGAATGAAAGCAGCCAGACCATGAAGCTGCAAGGCCATTCAATGCTTTAAAAGGTGGCCAATGGAACATTCAAACCTGCACCCAACATACAATAGTGCGTTCTCCCACCCTGGACATTACTCCACAGATATATTAACATGCAGTATAGTAAGAAGCCAGACTTTGAAGCTGTAAGGACATTCAATGCTAATCATGGTGGACAATGGAATATTCAAACATGCATTAAACAGAGAAGATTTTCTTCTCCTAACCTGGACATTACTCCACAGATATACTAACATGCAGTACAGTAAGAAGTCAGACTTTGAAGCTGTAAGGACATTCAATGCTAATCAAGGTGAACATGCAAACATGCATTAAATAGACAAGACTTTCTTCTCCCACTCTGGGCATTACTTGAAGCTGCAAGGACATTCAAATGGCCAAGCTTACCTGTAAAAATAACTTCTAAGGTTGCAGTGCCTGTGCCGATGAACTCCTCACAGAGAGACTTTTCCAGAAAATGGCTGCCAAAGCCTCCTCCTCCTCCAGCCTTGTGGTGCTGCAAGCTGACTCGTGACTTCGTCACCCTCCTCGCGCTGCTGCCGTACCAACTGTGCCTGTGCGACGGAAGAGCTAGCTCCGCCCGGCCGCTCCTGCTCCCATGGCTGCTCCACCTCCAGGCAACAGGCCTGGCCAGGCTTGAGGGCGGAGCTAGCAGGAAGTGGCGTGAACTTGCTCATCCTCCCTCCTCCTCCTTCTCCCTCCCTCCCTCCTCCTCAGACTTCACTGCCTGCTCTTCTCGTCACTAAGGATGGAGGCACTGGCGGGGGAGTTGCGTCAGGGGCAGCCTGAGCCGGGCAGCCCAGAAGAAGATGTGTGCCGCGATCAACCAGTTCCGCCTCTGCAATCGACTGGTCGATCGCAATCGACGTAATAAGCAAAATAACTAGTAAATCTAGTGGATCAACAAATTAATTCCAAACTCTGAGGGGAAAGATCGAACTGATGGAGAGGTAGTGCCCACACATGAGTTCCAGCATTTTTGCCATTGCCAGTTACTTGAATCTAATACCTGAGATGTTGCAAATACTCTAGCTTTCTCTGCATATGCATGTTTTTACACATTTGTGCTTGCATACACAGATATTTACATTTAGGGAACAGACACTTAAATAATATTTATGTTCTTGCTTAATCAAGCATAATTTTTTCACATGGTGGTCAATACTGGAGGTAATTTATTTCCTTTAAATTAAATAATAATAATGATAAACATAAACTTTAATATTTGTACACCGATCTTGTTCATTAGGATGTGTCTGATTTAATTATTAAATGCTACTTCTTTTAAAAGGTAAGGAATATACTCTGGCTCAGATCACATGCACAATAACAAATTATTGTTTTTATTTAAATTTTAATTTCCTCTGCCATTGTTACCTATGTGGGGGAGTGAGGGGTGCTTTATTTCAAGCTTAGACAAATACAAAATGCTATGCAAGTTATATGTTTGTGTTTCTGCATTTTTTGGTCATACTCTATTATATTGCATATTATACGATTCAGTTTTTAAGTGTCAGTATCTACCAGGTAATCTCTAGAAGTAGTACATACTGCACAACATTTTGACTTCAATCAATTTAATTAATGCCAAGTTGTGTTAGAAAGAGAAAAAGTACAGTGCCTTGATTATCGTGTATATATTTTGAACAGGTGCCCATAGATTATATCACCGGGAGGACAGTTCTTTAATGTTACCCTGTCATATGATACCAATTATTTTAAGTGTTCGTGACAGATTGTTGACACACTGTAAATGGGAGGTTGCATCTCAGCAGGTTTTACCCCTAATCCTTCTGAACTTTATAAAAAAGATAAAGGAAATAACAATGTGCGATGAAAATATTCTCATTTATTATGGATATGGTCTATTAAAATCAGTAGAATTTTTGTTCTTAACTTTTATGGATTTGGATAGTACTCTTAGGCAAAAAAAAGTACTGTTAACCGTGTTAGCAACTGTGCTTGTTCCATGGTTGCATAGCTGTAGTGAGGAAACATAGACCAAATCTGCCAGTTTTGACCAACCAGTTTCACCATTCAGTGTGTTAATCCTTTCAAGGCTTTTATATCCATGACCTTTTCCATATCGCTGCCATCTGCTTTACCAGCATACTTTTATCAGTTTTGTGTACCCAAAATTCTCACTATTCAGTTTATTTATAATTATGTTACAATTGAAAAGGTAAATGAACCAACATGGAATGTTATCTTGAAATCAGGCATGTAGCCGGGGGGGAGGGGCTTAGGTGGCTTCAACCCCCCTCCCCCCCGAAATTCTCAGGGTGGTCCGCAAGAAGGCCTTACTGGTACATTATTTAAACTGTTATGTTTATTCATATCATGATCTGATCACCATACTCATATCCCACTTTCATGGCGTTATTGGGATAACAATACAAAAGGTTTGGTAGGGTAGTCCCTCTCTTACTCAGACTCAGCCCCTCCCGAATCAAACTCAGCCCTCCCCGAATCAAAATCCTGGCCCTGCTTGAAACTGTTCTACCTCAGAGGGAGAGAAGAAGAGACAAGCATAGCTCCCTCATGTCAAGGGGCAGAAGCAGATATAGAGCCCTCCCAATTACCACTGTCCTGCACATGGGGGAAAGGTGAAAATGCATTATCTGCTGGATTTATTACCACCATCACCACCCTGCACACACACACATCTCTTTTTCTTTATTTATTTATATACCACCCTATCTCCCCAAGGGGGACTCAGGGCGATTTCCAAGTAACATCACCAAAACATACAGAATAAACAGCATGACATAAAATTAACAAAACAACATAAGCATAAAATTATCGTAATAACACGCATATATTTTTAAAAAATAATCCTGCCTGTTCAGAGCAATTAAAAGGCCGGGCCAAGGCTAATACAAATTCAAAATATGAGGGGACCAGGAATTAAGTATAGTACTATAACAGGCTAACAGTAATAGCAGGTATGGGTCTGTGGCTGCTCATTTCCAGGGCCTATTAGAGGGATACTGTCCCTTTTGGCCCATGTAAACAGATGGGTTGCTTTTGATACATGGTCATCCCATATTTCCCGGTTTTGGGTGGCCCAGAGATACAGAATGGCGCTTACAATCCTCCTTCTGTTCTCATCATGGTGGCAGCCAGTGGGCACAGAATGGCTGGTGGCCATCATTCATCATCTGGAGTGACATTGTCCAGGGCACACGAACGATTGGACAAGGGAGAAGGAAAAGAAGGAAGTGAGTCT
Source organism: Anolis apletophallus (assembly GCA_030556195.1). Taxonomy (NCBI): domain Eukaryota; kingdom Metazoa; phylum Chordata; class Lepidosauria; order Squamata; family Anolidae; genus Anolis; species Anolis apletophallus. The sequence continues at coordinate 37,261,060 of JARBWK010000012.1, read as the reverse complement.
TCCTCTACCCCTTCTCCTCTTCCACATCGCTTGGGCACCTTGACTGACATCACTCCAAGCAACAAGTAATTACCATGCCATGTCATGGCCAGAGGCTGCCACTCTGACAGAAACAGAAGGAGGATGGTAGGGCAGCCATTCGGCAGCATTGAATTGGGGACAGTCAGGACTCCTTCCCACATCTGCAGCACCCTGGAACAAATGGTTAAAATCATCCTTAGATCAATCCGCAATTTGACACTAGATTGGCCCCAGGATAAAGTGTCTGTGTAAAATTGCCCAAAGTAAAAAAAAAATACAACAATTTGCTGGCCCATGGTACACTACACACAAGAGTAGCTGTGTAAGGTACAGTAGAAATAGCAAGGCTAGTAGCTATAAAATATTAGTGACAAATTGCCACATCACATTGGCCACCAGGATCATCATGGATCATGGCAAATCTGGCAGTGCCCTGTAGAGGTTGTAGGGAACCCTGATCCCATAGAGAAGTGTCCATGGCTTAGCTCCCCCACCTCCCCGGTCGATCCCCATGCAACACAGGAAGGTTTCTTTGTTGCCACCAATTCCTCTCCATTTGAGCCACAGTGCCCCACCAAAAGTAGCTCTATGTCATGGGATTGGAGCTGGTGGTCTCCATGGAGCAAATATACAAGAACCAGTCTATGCCGCTGATTTTATCCCATCTGATGAGGTAGTCAGTTGAATAATTGCTTGACATCCAAAGCTGCCAAAAAAAATCCAACTTATGGGCATGTATGTATTCATAGAAGACACATTTATGCATAACCTTGCAAAATACAACTGAAACAAAATTTCCAAACTCCTGATAACTTCTTTTGTTTTGCAGATTTCAAGATCATATGAACCCCACTGGATGGCTTTTTGTCATAAGCAGTAAAGTGTTTGAAAAGAAAAAAAGGTAAGACATGACTTTTAGTGGTGTCAGGTTGTCTCAAGTCTCATTCTGTTTAGAAACTCTGGATGATTGATAAAGAAACTACAATGCATCATTTGGCTTTGTTTATACAATACTTCCTTACTAGACTTTGTGCCTGGTTGTTATTTGATTAATATGTAAAAATTGTCATGCCTCAACTGAAATGTCATTCCTTGAATGCCTTTAAAGAGCGGATGTAAAAATAGATAAACAGTCATTCTTCTGTTTTTGCAGGTTAAGGATTTGTGTATTTAATTATATTGCATTTACCACGGCCTCTGCTACTGTCCTACACACAAAAATGTATTTAGTATGCAAGTTCAGAGCTTGTTCCTCTAGCTAGTCTGTGTTTGAACTGATCCTCAGAATTTGCTTTGATTTAATGAATAGGTTATTATGTGTTCTATAGTAACATAGAAATGAAATTATATTGAGATGCTTCTTGGAGAGCAAGGATAGGCAAATATTGTCGAATGACTGAGAGATATCATAATCTAATGCCAACATATAAGACTGCTGTTATGGGAACACTGTAGCCTTGATGAACCAGTATCCCACACCTCTTTAATACTTCTCTGTTTCACTCTCATACTCTTCTTCATTTATTTTTCTATTGTCTGTCTCCTCAACACTTTCCTTCTCTGGTGTTCTACAGCTCTTCTTTTCTCTTTTTCTCTCACTTCACCTTCTTTTGCTTCTCCACTTGTCTGTCTTTCTTAATTTTTTTTAACATTTGATCTGGTCCCTATTTGTTCCTTCAGACAAAAAGTAATCTGTACAAATACCATTATAATGAGGCATATCAACCTTTGTATCCTCTGTTTAAAGTTGTGTGGTCAATTATTTGAAAATTGCACCTCACAGTGATTTTTTTCTGAGTTAGTATTTAGACATTAACAGCTAATTTATAGATCTGGATATTCCAATGTTCCTCTGAGAGGTATATTCACAACCATCTACCTCTTGGGAAAGAGAGGAAATTACCTAAATATGCTTTTTTTTCTAATCAAACTAATCAAAGTATTGCTTCTCATAAACCTGAGGAAGACATAGTTATTTTAGATCTCACAGCCATGGAGACATCTTTTCCCTTATTATTGGGTGTTGTGTGCGCTTTCTTACACAGGCACACACTTTCACAGATGTTGGCAATGGTTACAGTGACTAAGCAGACCCTGCACTGCACCTCCTCTCTCCATACGTCAGCTTTCATATCATTTTGGGCCAAAAAGGTTTTCTTGTAGAATTTTCTAACTTTATAGTTTGAAAAATGCTTCCTATAAGAAAAATACATAGGAATATAAAATACCTCTCTCGGCATTACTTCGCAAATGAAGATTCTTAGGAAGGACTCATCCCATGCTTTTTACAAGCATGTTGATGACTAAAAAGGCCAATCCGAGATAGGCAAGTTCAGTTGCAGAAAGCACAGCAGAAAGTCTCCTTGGGTGAAGTTGTTTCCAAGTTGTGGTTCTTTCGAGACCCATTTGGCGTGTCTTCTCGAAAGAGGCCACAGCTTTGTGGATAGTGCGTCTCCATGCCTCCCAATGTGAGGCCAGGGTGGACCATTGTTGGTGATCAATCTGGCCGAGCCTGAGATGTTGTTTCAGGGAGTCCTTATATCTCTTTTTGGGGGCGCCTCTCTTGCGCTGACCTGTGGCGAGTTCACCATAGAGTAGTATCTTTGGGAGGTGGTGGTCCTCCATCCTAGAGACGTGCCCTGCCCAGCGCAGCTGTGTTCTCAATAGCATGGCCTCAATGCTGGTGATTGCTCCTTGCTCAAAGACAGCAACATTAGTCACATAGTCCGTCCAGTGTATATTTAGGATTGTGCGAAGACAGCGCTGATAAATCGTTCAAGGAGTCATAGGTGTTGGCGATAGGTGACCAGACAGTACGATAGCTCTGTACACACTGATTTTGGTGCTTTGCCTCACGTGCTTGTTGCTCCAGACTCTTTTGTGAAGCCTTCCGAATGCACTGTATGCCTTTGCTAATCTGTAATCTATCTCTTTATCAATCTTGGCATCTGAAGAGATGATGCTTCCCAGGTAGGTGAACTGCAGTTCACCATAAAATACCACAGGCTTGGCAAATAGCATGTAGCCTTTGTAGGTAAATAAATATATATACTTAGCAGGAACAATTCATCCATAATTTCTGCTTAAGGGATTCAAAGCTATTTTATCTCAAAACTTTGGTAGCTTTAGCTTATCTATTTTAACCACTTCTATACAGCTAATGATATTATTACAGTTGGGCCTAAACTTTTGCGGGTTTAATTTCTGGAGATCTTTTTATGTGTTAGTCTGCTGATAATTAAATAATTAAAACAGATGTAAAGAAAGCTTAAAAATTAGTAAGTCATAAATGTATCCAAGAATACCAAGTATCCCTTTCCACCCTTAGAGCCTCAGCTGGTCTGGTCATTCTAATGCAGTCACTTTCCTTCTCTCCAGCTACTTCAAGTCATCAAACACCCCCACCCCCACCCACCCCCCACCCCGGAGTATGAGGCCTGCATGTCCCACATTAGCAGCATCAAAATGGTGCTTTGCTTGGGCTCCTTAGCCTATACAGATAGAAATATAGATTGAGACATCAGTTTGAAGTTAGCATTGTAAGATATTTCTGGTCTTTCCTTTTTTGTGGGGGTCCTGCACCTCACCACCCATGAATGTGAAGGGCCATATTTATATAACACTGTTTTACAAACTTCCACTGTATTGTAAAACCTAAAATGTCTAGCTTCCCACTGCAAAAGTATAAATGTGATCAAGAGTTATTATGTATTCTTTGTATGCAACCAGCACTGATACAAGTTGAAAAATGTAGTAAAACCTCCTAACAGTTGTATTGTTGTCTTCCCTGTAATTATTTGTCAGTGGAAATAAGATAAGCATTTCCTATCAGGACTGTAAGAAAACAAAATGATTTATTTCCTGTGGAACAGTTAAAACATTATTGCTATTCTATATTTCTTGAAGGAGAAGAAATCTATACTTGTGGCATTAACTGTTTGTTATTTTGGACAACCACAGAAAGCTATTTCTAACTTTATGTTGCACCCCTGTCCTGGAAACACTTATGACCACAGCATCACACAAGAGTCCAGAGTATAAGCAAACAGTTTTAGAAATCAGAACTAAAGAAAGAAGATGTATCATCCAAAAAAGGATTAGCAATGGGTGATAACCAAACAGTAATACAAATGTCTAATAAAGATCCTGGGGTAGCACAGTCCAGGAATAGCCAAAAAATCACAAGTATAGTATAAGTCCACAAGTAAAAGGTATACTTAGTAAAACTTGAGCAGGAATATAAAGATAAGAACATAGAAAACTTAAATCCAAATCCATGGCTTGACTTGAGACAAGAACCAGAGAACTCAGGCCTAGCTTCACACTTGAATGCTATGTTCCTGAACTAACTCTTAGGTCAACAACTCGCTAATTAATAGGCACCCATGAAGTCATGTGTTTTCTCACAAAATCTCTCCGCAACTTTCCCACATAATCGCTTCGGACCTACAATGCCTGTTTTCTGCTCTGATCTGTAAACAAAGACCTTTGTTGATCACTGCAACTCCTGTTTTCTCCTGAGAGCCCTCTGTATCACTTAGCACTTCACCCAAACCCTTATCTAACGTTGCAGTTTCTGGCTCCTGTACTTTTCTGTAATTTCTGAGTCAGATTTCTCGGAGAGAAAAGCATCATTCCCCTGACTTGAATCTTCATAACTTCTAGCTCCAGGAAATCCCACAGGCAATCCCGCAATCCTCTTTCAATCATCAGTGAGCCCATCAGCCTCTGAAGTCTCAGGCTGATCTCCAACACTTTAGTTAAGAAAATATTTTATTTCAAGATTATCAGTGGTCCAGTTCAGTTGAGCAGTTTCCAGTTTAGTGCACCCCAGTTTAACAATAAGAAATACTTCACATAGTCAGCTTTGTTTTTTCGTACATCCAGAATTTTTAAACCTCTTTCAAATCCCAAATATGAAGAATTGTGACAATCTTGATAAAAAAGCAAAGTGTGGTGTTTCAGCCTGGTGTTCATGTGCATGATGAGAATGATGGGATTGATGTTCCTGTACCTGATGGGGATGCTGAGATTGACAATGAGCATACTGATATGCAAAGTGCAGTTTCAGATGAGGCCCCTATTCCTGAAAACAGGTTAATTCCCAGGGCACTGTTAGATAAACATTCATTCATTAAGGACTCAGAAGACCTTGACAGAGATAGTGCTGCATCTGAGAATGTTAATGACCAAGAGATGATGTTTGATCGTAGAGCAAACATTCGGGAGTATAGACAGGCCTCCCATGACCTTCATCTCAGCTGCAGGCTCCATTCAGGGGATACAAAGTGAAACTGGGTTTTCTGTACTTAAGATTGTAAGAAAGACCCAAGCTTCAGTGTCCAGGCTTCATTTAGAATAGACACGTCAAGACTTCCTTGTCTCCAAGTTCATGTTTTTTGCCTAGGCCTTTTTCATGGATTGTTTCTATTGCTGCATTGAACTGTTTTAGGATCTAGTATTAAGCTTTTAACTTTTGCCTTTGGATGCTGGTCTTTTTGGACTGTGTGCTCACCTTGGATATATCTTATGTTTTACCTTCTTTAACCCTTTTGTTGGACACTATATTTTGTTTCAATAAAAGCCTATTATTCAGAGACTGTCTGATGTGTGTGTAAACTAGGGGGATTCTGTCGGTCTGAAGTGCAACACAAATCTTTGTCTATTTGGACTAGCCTATACGCCACATCCTACCTTCTTCAGTGATGCTTATATGTTTATTTAAACCATAGTGGTCATCTCTAAAAGAGAACGGTATGATCTGATTTAATATCATTTTACTAATAATGGAATTGATTTAAGATCCTTGTTAGTTAACCAACTGTAAATGCTGTTTCTCTGTAGGAAATTGGAGCTCTTTATAGGCATTATCCAATTAGTTTCATTGTAAATTTCATTGTAATCAAGGCTTTATTGGGTTCACATGTATGCCTTGCATATTATCTTTACATAGACATAACATCCTTTTTTGAAATATAGCATGAAACCATTTTAAAGCCATGAAAAGCACAGGTAAACCTCAGTCACATCGTGTTGTATTCTATGTCCCTTTGGTCCCACATCACCATTTATAGGTGGTGTCTTTTTTTGTCTCATATTTACTGGAGAGTAAGTCGCTCTGATTTCAATACGCTTTCAAGTATTGGGTTATGTTTTATGTAAAATGTTAAATTTAGATAACGATTAAGATGATTATGATAACCCTTTCTTGTAATAGATAAGAATAAAATGACATCTTTCTGATCTGTCAAAATAGGAAAGCCTTCTGTGGGGAAAAAAGATTTATCTTTCATAGTTGCCGGATAAAAATTAATCAAGGAAGGCTTTTCTACTGTAGAAAATCTTGGCCTGTTTTTATCTTCTGCCCAAGGTACAGGTTGGCACAGAAAAAGTGGCAACAATAAATGCCTTCTGAAATGCTTTCTGAAAATGTTGAGTAAATCAGGAATATTTTTCATTGTCAGGATTTAGGCTGTGCTAGGACTCTCTCAAAGTCAGTTCTGACTAAGAACAAGAAATCTGTAGTTATAATGGACTATACCAGTCTAACCCTTCAGTTAAGGGTAAGTATTAAACTCCATTGTACATGAAGTCCATATTAGCAGCTGCGGGGGGAAATCATACGAGTACTGTAGCACAGAGGTTTCTTTTTTCACCCCTTCACTGCAATTCCAATAATCATTTTCCTCACAGAATTCTCTAACTCAAAGTGGAAAACTGCTAAAAGTAGGCAATTAGGTTTTAGAACGTATCTATGGTGTACATCATCTGCTAAAATCATTAAAGATTTTTCTGCTTCTTTTAACCAGACCATTTTCCTAAATATCGTAATATTTCACTATGAAACCATAATGAATGAGAACCAATGTAGAATAAGATAAAAACACTGTATTGGGACTTGCACTGTCCAAGTTTATTATTCCTATTCCTCTTTATAAAACTCTCACCAATCTTTGGACAGCCATTCTCTTGACAGAAATCAAAACGTCTTAGAAATCTATTGCCTGTCCCCAAGTGTTGCACCTCAGATCGTGGCAGTACCCCCTAGATCACACACACAAGCAGTCTCTGTAAATATAGCTTTATTTAGAATAATAGACAGTTCAAAAGTTAGAAGATGAAAGGCAAGTTCCAATCAGTTCCAAAGGTAAATCCAAAATAGTTCTCAAGCTGGCAATCAAGCTGACTTGATTTCCTCACGAAACAAGAGTGCGTAGACAAGGCAAACTGCTCCTGCGGTCGGACGTGAACTAAGAGTCCTGAACCCAAGTCCTTCCAATCTAAACGTAGCTTCAGGTCTGGCAAGAATCCTCTCTGCCTGGTCTAATAAAGGAATCTAACTTCTATGTGTCCACCGCACCCCCCTCTTCAAATTCCAATCCTTTCGGGTCGATCTGATGTTTGCCCTCCTGTCAAAGCTCTACTCATTAGAGGTCCCAGGTGCGGTGCTATCAGGCTGGGAAATATCATCCTCCCCATCTCTGGAATTCTCGCTTGAGATTGAGGGAGTGAAAACACTTTCTTGGGAACCAAGGCCGTCCTGGCTCTCACTGCCGAACTCTGAATCAACATCCATTTCTTCCTCCTCATCCATCTGCCTAGTTGGGCTATCTTTGCACAGTGCCATTAGGTTCCACCACTCTTTTTAAGAAACGAGCAAAAATATAGGAAACATGACTGAGGCTGTTTTTTCCACTGTGTATCCAGATTTGACTTACACTGGAATGTTTTGGAACAGAATTGTAACGCCCATTTACTATTGAATCAAAAAAGACAGAAGGAGGCATTGCAGTCATTCTTGACGTTTAATATCATATTGAGTTGCCATCAATGTTCCTTGGTCTAATATCAAAAAAATGAAGCTGAAATTCCAGTGTGTCTTCATTGGTTGAGTTCCTACAGAAAGCATACACTCTCTCTCTCTCTGGCATAACTTTGCGAACAAAGATTCTTAGGAAGGACTCATCCCATGCTTTTTACAAGCGTGTTGATGACTAAAAAGGCCAATCCAAGATAGGCAAGTCCGGTGACACAAAGCACAGCAGAAAGTCTCCTTGGGTGATGTTGTTTCCAAGTTGTGGCTCTTTCTGCGCTGTCGTTTCTCTTCGAGACCCGCTTGGCAAGTCTTCTCCTGCAGATGGTTGTTTCATGTGGGCCAGTGGACCATTGTTGGTGATCAATCTAGCCTGAGATCTCTTTTTTGGGGCGCCTCTCTTGTGCTGACCAGTGGCGAGTTCACCATAGAGTAGTATCTTTGGGAGGCATACCATTGACACTATAACACTGTTGGTGCTGGACTAAAACATACCCAATAATAATTATTATTATTATTATTTATTTCTTACCCACCTCTCCTTGTGACTCAAGGTGAGGTACAACATAGCTAAAAATACATCATCATAAAACAGTATATAAAATAAACATATTAAAACATATTTCTATGAAATACATATATTAAAATACACAGAATAAAGATTAAAATGCAGTGAACACAAAGTTTAGTTATCAGGCAAGGTCGTCACCAGTTGGTGGGACTTTATGAGGAAATTGAGCAATAAAAACAAGGTAAATTTGGAAGTGAGACTGAACAGATAAGAAGAGGTACAAAACAGTGGGTTGGTTACAGCTGTACTTTGATAGGGTGCAATGGTACGTGCCACTTTCAGGAGGAAAAATATATTGCACAACAGGAGCCAGAAAATTAATTCTCTGGTTTTATTAATGTTGGATCATACAATGAAAATTAGATTAATGAAAACATACTAAAATATGTTATTGCAGTAGTTGTCTGAGTAGAGGATTAGAAACCTAAACCAGAGCAAATGTTTCATTTCTTCAGATATTTTTCAGAAGTTGCTTTATACACTATTTGCAGTGGTCCTGCAAGATCCCACTGAGTGTTTGGAAGTATTCCAAAAAATGCCTCACCGTTTGGATTCCTAAGCTTTGTAAGCATGAACCTCTTAAAGTATGAAACTGATTGCAAGCCTTTAGCTGTACTGTGTGCAACTTGATTCCAATTTGTTTTTTAACTAAGCATTTGACATGTTACATTATGTCACATGCTGGTTTAATGTAAAGTGACTTCCTGTGTCCAATAAAAAGCACATTTTAAGAAGGATGCCAAGTACTGTATTATTTCCCTTGATATTAAACTGGAAAGCAACCCATTCTGTCTTGGAAAGATTATGTGCAAGTAGTAGAGTTGGATCTGCTGATGTATTCTGGTATTCCTATTCATCTGTCTTACCCAGTTACAAAAAGTGAGACTAAACTTGATGTAAGCCGGGGTAACACAACCTGTTAAAGTTCTGAGATCTAAACAAAGGTTTGTTAGTGTTGGTGAGGACATAAGAACATAAGAACATAAGAACATAAGAAGAGCCATGCTGAATCGGGCCTCAGCCCATCTAGTCCAGCATTCTGTGTCACACAGTGGCCCACTAGTTGTACACAGGGATCTCTAGCAGAAAGGAGGGCAAAACCCTCACCTGCTAAACAGTACCCGGGGAAATCCGGCCTGCCTCCATCAACACAGAGGTGGCACTTGGATGTCCATTTCAGTAACTACTGATTCAGGACTGCACATACATGCACAGAGAACCTCCATTCTAGCAATTCTACTGAGTATTGCCAGATAATGTTGTTACTTGTTTTTTACATTTCATTTTGTTTAGTAAAACAGTAATTAACACTGGTTTCTCTTTCTCTCAAACTCCCGTCTTCTACCTCCATCAGAACAGTAAACATTTCTTTAATATATAAGACTTGTCTACACTGGTTGTATTCCCCGAATTGGACCAGAAGTTGAACCAGAATGTCCAAAAAATATGCAGTGACTTCTGGTCCTTAATGTGGGCGTAAACTGTGTTGTTCTGGTTTTAGACAACGGAACACAAAATGCAAGATACTATTGTCGCTAAATCTTTCAACAATATATTGGTAACATCAATGATAAATGATATCAACAGTCCATATACAACCGTACTCACGAATCAGTACAAATTAATAGGAAAGAGAGACCAGGAGGGTCAAATCATAGTCCATAATGATTCCAGGGTTTAATCCCAATGTCCAAAGTAACAACGAGGAGTGGAGCCGTTTGAGTGCGTCGTAGGGGCCGGGTTGACGGAAGTCACCGGGTTCCCGCTCCGTTTCGCGCTCCAAGGCGCTTTTTCAAAACCCACAAATGACAATGAGGCTTCAGTGGCATCCACAAATCTAGAATATCAATAAAAGTGTCCAGGTAACAGCAAGCTAGTCCAAACAGAGGCAAATATATACAAAGTAAACAATATCACAAGGCAATGATACATACCAGTCAAGGCTCGTGTCAGTCAGGCACGGGCCAAACTCAAGTGAGTAAGGCCCAGAGTAACTACACAACACAGTATTTAACATGAAGTAATAATTGATGATTCATCACACCAGGTAAACAATGTAATCAAGAGTTAATTGAGCAAAGAGGCAATGGATAAACCTTCGTTTAACCCTAATGGGTATTCGGTGGATAAGGTGGAAATGAGGCGTGTTTCTGCCCTTAACAAGGCTGCTTGATGATCTGAATGGGGGTGTGGGGTTATCTTTTCCAGGCAAGTGAATTTGAGATCCTCGGGGCGATGTTTGAATTTAAAGCAGTGGGAATACAGGACTGAATCCTGTTTGGCCGTTCTAACGTTAGATTTATGTTCAGAAATCCTTAATCTGAAAGCTCTTTTTGTTTGGCCTATGTAAATGAAGGGCGTGGACAACTGCACCTGAGGGCATAGATTAGCCCAGAAGTATTGCAGGTCGCAAAACACCTGACCTGCATCTCCGTGTTAGCATGTACGTTCCTGATGATGCGTTCCCGGCTAATGTTACCACAAGCACTACAATGCCCACAATCCTGCGAGCCTGGAGTGAGGGAGCTGGTCAGGGGCTGCGTGTTGAATGTGGAGTGAATGAGAATATCTTTAATGTTGTGAGTCCGTTTAAATGCAATGAGGGGAGTTCGTTCCAAACCAGGAATATCAGAGATTAAGTCCCAATGTTTCATTACAATGCTCTTAAGATGTGTACTATGTGGGGTAAGGGTCAGGGGCCAGACTATCCTATCCATAGTAGATCTGGGTTGGGTTCTGAGTAAGGAATTCCTAGGTGTCTTGGAAGCCTTGGCTTTGGCTCTGAGTAAGGACCGGTCAGGGTAACCTCTGTGTGATAGATCAGACAGGAGAGTGTTGGCGGCCCTCTCATAATCCCCAGGAAAAGAACAATTGCGTTTTAGGCGTAAAAGCTGCGAGAAGGGCAGGTTCTCCTTCAATGAATATGAATGGAAGCTGGAGTGGTGTAGGAATGAATTCCTGGCTGTTGGTTTCTTGTATGTTTTGACTTTCAAGGTGTTCTTATTCACAAATACAGTGACATCCAGAAAATTAATAGAACTAGTGCTGGAATTAACAGTAAACTGGATGTCAGGATGCCAGGAATTGATCCAATTCGTAAACTCCCGTATGTTAGTGTTGCTCTTAATGACGGCGTACACGTCATCAATGTAACGGTAATACAATTTAATGTTCCTGGCCATGGGGTGAGGGGTCCCAATATGTTGTGATTCAAGGTGATTCATGAATATGTTGGCTACGCTGGGCCCTAAAGGGGAACCCATAGAAACCCCGGATTTCTGTAAATAGAAATTCCCATTGAAAGCAAAATAATTAAGAAACCAACAGCCAGGAATTCATTCCTACACCACTCCAGCTTCCATTCATATTCATTGAAGGAGAACCTGCCCTTCTCGCAGCTTTTACGCCTAAAACGCAATTGTTCTTTTCCTGGGGATTATGAGAGGGCCGCCAACACTCTCCTGTCTGATCTATCACACAGAGGTTACCCTGACCGGTCCTTACTCAGAGCCAAAGCCAAGGCTTCCAAGACACCTAGGAATTCCTTACTCAGAACCCAACCCAGATCTACTATGGATAGGATAGTCTGGCCCCTGACCCTTACCCCACATAGTACACATCTTAAGAGCATTGTAATGAAACATTGGGACTTAATCTCTGATATTCCTGGTTTGGAACGAACTCCCCTCATTGCATTTAAACGGACTCACAACATTAAAGATATTCTCATTCACTCCACATTCAACACGCAGCCCCTGACCAGCTCCCTCACTCCAGGCTCGCAGGATTGTGGGCATTGTAGTGCTTGTGGTAACATTAGCCGGGAACGCATCATCAGGAACGTACATGCCAACACGGAGATGCAGGTCAGGTGTTTTGCGACCTGCAATACTTCTGGGCTAATCTATGCCCTCAGGTGCAGTTGTCCACGCCCCTTCATTTACATAGGCCAAACGAAAAGAGCTTTCAGATTAAGGATTTCTGAACATAAATCTAACGTTAGAACGGCCAAACAGGATTCAGTCCTGTATTCCCACTGCTTTAAATTCAAACATCGCCCCGAGGATCTCAAATTCACTTGCCTGGAAAAGATAACCCCACACCCCCATTCAGATCATCAAGCAGCCTTGTTAAGGGCAGAAACACGCCTCATTTCCACCTTATCCACCGAATACCCATTAGGGTTAAACGAAGGTTTATCCATTGCCTCTTTGCTCAATTAACTCTTGATTACATTGTTTACCTGGTGTGATGAATCATCAATTATTACTTCATGTTAAATACTGTGTTGTGTAGTTACTCTGGGCCTTACTCCCTTGAGTTTGGCCCGTGCCTGTTGACACGAGCCTTGACTGGTATGTATCATTGCCTTGTGATATTGTTTACTTTGTATATATTTGCCTCTGTTTGGACTAGCTTGCTGTTACCTGGACACTTTTATTGATATTCTAGATTTGTGGATGCCACTGAAGCCTCATTGTCATTTGTGGGTTTTGAAAAAGCGCCTTGGAGCGCGAAACGGAGCGGGAACCCGGTGACTTCCGTCAACCCGGCCCCTACGACGCACTCAAACGGCTCCACTCCTCGTTGTTACTTTGAACATTGGGATTAAACCCTGGAATCATTATGGACTATGATTTGACCCTCCTGGTCTCTCTTTCCTATTAATTTGTACTGATTCGTGAGTACGGTTGTATATGGACTGTTGATATCATTTATCATTGATGTTACCAATATATTGTTGAAAGATTTAGCGACAATAGTATCTTGCATTTTGTGTTCCGTTGTCTTAGCGTTATAAGGTCACAGCAGCTACCTGTTCCTTTTTGCATTGTTCTGGTTTTACTCACATTAAGTGAGGCCGCAAGATGTGTTGGAGTGCTGCAGCCAGGGCCGGACTAAGGTAATTTAAAATGGTAAGTGAACATTATTTTGGCACAACCCCCCCCCCAATCACTGAAAAAATAAAAGGTAGAATATTATTCACATGTTCGGGGGCGCATCTGCTGTCGGGTGCTCCCCCTCGGTCTCCGGACTCGTGGAGGGTGCGCATGCGCAAAGCCAGCTGGTTCAGCACATGCGCATTTGGTGCATTGCGGGTGGGCTGCCTTCCACGGGACCGGAGACCGAGGAGGAGGGTTTGGTGGCCAGGGGTGGAGGCTCCACCTCCAGCTGCCAGACACTCATTCTCAGTCTCCAGCCTCATGGTGCCGCTGTGGGTGGCTCTGGCCTGTTCGCACTGCTCCAGGTGTGCATGTGTGGAGCCAGCTGGTTTCGCGCAGGCACATTTGGTACAGCACGGGCGGGCTGCCTTCCACGAAGCCAGAGACTGAGGAGGAGGATTTGGCAGCTGGTGGCGGAGGCTCCACCTCTGGCTGCCGGGTGCTCCTCCTCGATCTCCGGCCTCGTGGAGCCACTGCGGGCAGCTCTGGCCTGCTCGCGCCACACCGGATGCTTATGCACGGAACCAGCTGGTTCTGCGTGTGCACATTCGTTGCAGCGCAGGAGGGCCGCCTTCCACAGGGCCAGAGACTGAGAAGGGGCGTTTGGTGGCCGGATGTGCCCCTGAATATGTGGTGCCCCACGCAGGCGCGTAGTTTGCGTAATGTAAGATCCAGCCCTGGCTGCAGCCCCATACTTCAAGTTCGGATTAGAGCACCAATGGTTCTAATCTGAACTGCTCAGTGAACAGCCCAGCAGGGTCAAACTGCTTTAAGGCTTGCTGAACAGTATGGATTCTACCCTGATGCTGTCACAGAACAGACGTGAAGCGTGTAGCCACTCCTTGGGCCTGTCCAGAGTATTGCTATTCTGTATTGGATGGGGATTCATCATCTATCAGAGCAACATTAAGAGGCCTTGAGTCATAAGGACCTCTGAAATTAGTTGCCAGAACATCTTCTCAGAGGCCCTTATGATGTCTCCCCTTTTGAGCATCAGTCATAAAAAGCAGGGGACCTTGAAAGTCCTTGGAAGCAGCAGGCGGAACCAACTGTCTGGAGAAGAAAGGAGACTTTTGTAGTGAGAGCGTGGTAGAAAAGCTGAAAATGGTGGCAAGTACTGAAAATTGCTTGGAGAATTCTGAAACTGAGCAGATGTGATGGGAGGAGCTGCAAAACATTTATGTTTTACCAAAGAAAACCCCTGATCTTTTTTAATTTTTTTATTTTTTATTTTTTATTTTACTCTCTTTTTTTGAGTATTTTTTTAAAAAAATTATTGTCAACACAATTATTATACGTCTAATCTTGATGTCAATGCAGAGATGATTAAATAGTATTTTCAGTTGTCTTGTCCTTTATGAGAAAAATTCTCTCAATACTCTTGATAGCATGTTGAAACACCCCAGTATGAGACAACCAATGGGCATAAAGTCAGAGTTCCCGCATGTTGGGACTTTTAAATAAAGAGTGTTTAGTGCAAAACCCTTTTCAAAAGCAAAAAAATTAAAATGTACACAAAATGTCACTCTTACCTTCTGCAAGTACGTTTTCTTAAAAAAATTGTCATTATAAGAAAAGCAATAATGGAAGTTTTGCATCCCTAAAATCCAGTGAATTACAGATAATTTCCTTTAGAGCAAGAATTGGGCATTTCTGCATTTAGACTTGGCTATGTATTTTGTGCAGGTAATTCCTGACAGTGCTTTTCTGTTCTATTAAAATATCAAAACTTAATCAGTCAGTTGGCAGTAAATGAAGGGGGGGGGGGGAACCAGACATCCACAGCAAAGATTAGAAATATCTCAAAGTGATTTAGGGTTCCTAGTGGGATTTCTCCCGCTTTTAACAACAAAGTGCACTGGGAAAGAATATGCACAGCTTACTTTGTCTTCCTATTTCTTTTGATCTGAAAGAACAATCAGATAAGGGTGATTTCTGGAGACAGTTCAGAACGAGCAGATTTCAGTTGCCCCCAGTGATAACCATCATTGGCAACAGGAGGTATTCCAGGTACTGTCACTAGAGCCTTCAGTGTTCAGAGGCTGAGTATTTTATCTTTTTATTTTTAAAAACGACTGCTGGGAATTCTCTTTATAGCATGCATTGGATGATGAGTATTTAGAGGAAGAATGAACCTTGAAGGAGAAAAAAGACGGGGCTTCAGAGAGAGAGAATAATTTAAGGGTAAGGTGGGAAATTTCATCCACACTTTGAATAAAAAGCAAGTGTGTGTCAAATCACAGAATAAATAATCTAGTGATATGCAGGACAAAATATCATATTCAGGGTTTGCTTGACATTTTGAACCTCCTCTTATGTTAAATGTGGGGGGAAAGATAATAGGTAGATGTTTACACCCATACTAGATGCAGATTGTCAAAGGTCAATGTTAGCAAGACTAAGATGATTCAACAGAGAAGGATGTTGTCAGTCATCATTGAATTGCTCTCACTTTTGTTATAACAAGGAAACAATTAACATGGCACCAGGCAAGACCCCTGTACCTGCAGTTTCACTTGTCCATTATTTCTGCCACTACTCTAAGGCAGGCATGTAGCCAGGGGGGGGCTAAGGGGGCTTCAGCCCCCCCCCCCAAATTCTCAGGGTGGTCCGCAAGAAGGCCTTACTGGTACATTATTTAAACTGTTATGTTTATTCATATCATGATCTGATCACCATGCTCATTATATCCCACATTCATGGGGTTATTGGGATAACAATACAAAAGGTTTGCTAGGGTAGACCCTCTTCCACCCAGTCTCAGCCCCCCCGAACCAAACTCAGCCCCCTGAACCAAACTCAGCCCCGAATCAAAATCCTGGCTACGGCCCTGCTCTAAGGGTACCTGACTCTACTCTAAGGGCAGGCGCGATTGGTGGGGACGAGGGAGAGAGCCTTCTCTGCGATGGCCCCCCGACTCTGGCATTACAAAGCTACTGGAGCACTGCTGTCGTCCCTCCCATGTATGTATTTCTGGAGATCCATGAAGGAAAATGAAAAGACATTTCACTGCCAAGGAGGGAATGCATGTCCAGGTGACTGGAAACTGATCCAAGCTGTCTACCTGCTCCCACCTGCCCACTTCATATCTTGCCTTGTCTATCTAGAAAGACATTCTCACTCAGAGCTCCTAAACCCACAAATAATGCGAGCTTGCCAAAGGCAAAAACAGTCATCAACAGCATCCAAAGGAGCACCCCAAAGCCAGCGGCACAGCCTACCCCATCTAACCACTGCTGATGCTCCAAGAATTCCTACCAACAGACAATATGCATCACGAGCCATAGTAGGCCCAAGTGCAAACTGCAGCTGACACAGCTAAGGAGGAGTTGCATTCACAACTGCCTTCATGCTATCAAACTAGCCTCAGTAGCATTTAGTATTGAGCATATATCATCCAGCAGAAAATTATACCATATCTATATTTTCTCAGTGGGAAGAAACATCTCCCCCCCCCTTTTTTTAAAAAATAAATCAAAGATTAGAAAACGTTAATATTTTAAATTTATTTATGTATTTATTTATTTTCTATATTTATACCCCACTCTTCACACCCATGGGACTTGACAGAAGCTGCGTTATCATTACATTACCAAAATCTGCAAATTTCCAACAAATTTCAGCAGCAAACTAAAAAAAGTAACAAGTGGATCAGGGAGTGGTTATCTTTCTCTGGTTTGACAGTGAAAATTGATGGCAAGCCACCTCTAAAACAAAAGGTGTTTGTTTTGAAATTGCTTTTTTTTTAGCTTGCTGTTGAATTTCAGCAGCACAGTTTAAAAGGGCTGTGGGTCACAAAAATGCCCTGGAGGGCTGTATGCAGTTCATAGATTACTTTTTCCCACCCCTGCTTTTGGTGTCATATATTGAGTAATAGGTAGAAGGTCCAAGTCCCCTTCTAGATTTATAAACACAGAAGAAATGCCAAGAGAATACATAGAAGATAGTAACACTGAGAAGAGGATCTGTACAGAATACAGAATTACACAGTAGATTACGACAGCAATATATTTCTAGGGGATAGTCAGATCTATGAGCCACCACATTGCCATAAATTCCCACGAACAGCAATGAGTGGACAGTAAAGTGTCAAGCTAGGCTGGATCCTTTTGTGCCAGGAACAGAAACATCACTAGGAGTGAGTCAGCCACCTCAAGTGCCAGGTAGGTGGAAGTGGTTATAATATATAGTAAATTATAAGTAGGTTAAGCTCTGTGAGCTACATAAACTTTCCTGTCTTCAGGTGTGCTAGATTCTAGAAGATAATTTCCCATTGTGACTCTTGAAGTAAGGTCCAAGAGCCAGTCCAGGTGTGAGCCAGGATACAAAGAACATTTTTAAGACCGAGTCAAGAGTTTTGTAGTGTTTTGTGTATTTTAAATAGGTGTTAATGATTTTAACTATTTATTTTTAAATAGCCTAGGTTTAATTCTGTTTTAGTGTTTATAGTCTTTAGGTTTTAAAGTGTATATTGTATTGATTTTAGCACTATCCATCGCTTTGAGTCACTTGTAAGTGACATTAAAAATATAAGAATAGGATAGGATACACCAGGAATCTGGTGGTATTTCTCTTAGAAGAAATAGTAAGTCACTTGGGTCAGCTATGGTAATAACAAAGGAAATACCAATATAGGAATGTTTGGCCTTCAAGCACCCAGTATTTTGTTCAAGGAGTTGGCAGAACATTTCAAAATTTCTCTTGAAATGAGTATGTTTTTAAACAATAAGAGTGCACAACTATTCCCTTATTTGAGCCAGGGGTGGAATTGCTTTAGGTCGAAAACAGGATGACATAGTTCACTGAAATAGTACGTATATGGGTTGCTGTGAATTATTTTGAGCTGTATGGCCATGTTCCAGTTGCATTTTCTCCTGACGTTTCGCCTGCGTCTGTGGCAAGCTTCCTCGGAGGTTTGGTCATCTGTTGGACAGACCTCTGAAGAAACCTCTGAGGAAACGTGCCACAGATGCAGGTGAAACATCAGGAGAGAATGCTACTGGTACATGGCCATAAAGCCCAAAAAACTCACAACAACCCAGTGATTCCAGCTATGAAAGACTCAAACAGTTTGTACAGTGTTCCTTCGCTACTTCATGATTTGCTTTTAGTAGACTCACTGTTTTGCGATTTCAAAAAAAAATTAATTTAAGATATATATATCGCTGTATTTTCAGTGTTTTGCGGGTTTTTGTCGCCACCGCTCTCCGAGGCACTTTCCCTCCTCAGTCCTCCCTCTTTCCCTCCAGCCTTGAAGGGCCTTCACTTCCTTTCCTTCACTTTATTTTAAGTTTATAAAGCCTTAAAATAGTGTATAACTACTACAATAATGTATATACATATTACAATAAATATAGCGTCCCTACATTGTGGTTTTTTCACTTATTGTGGGAGATCCTGGAATGCAACCCCCGCAATAAGTGATGGAACACTATATATGCCTTGTATATATGATATCACAGAATTCAGAAAGCAATCTTAAAAACTAAACTTGCGTTTTTCCCCTCTGGGGAATTAATAATCATCAGCAATCTGATTAGTTTAGCAACTAAGATGCATCACTATTAGTAGCAGAGATGTGATTTTTAATGGCATTTGCCCACAGACCTGCAACCTATTCAAATTTGCTGCTGTATCTCACTGAATCATGGGTCATTATCACAATCCAGCTGCCTACAGTATGTTAGATGCAGAAAGTGAATGAAATGTCAAGAGTTTTCAGGAAAAAAGCAGTGATTCTGAGAGGCGTGATGGAGTTGTTCAACTTGCCTTTTATTTCCAGAACCCCATACCTCAGTTAAATTAAAGAAATGGGTAAGGTAGATTGGATATGTGTTGTCAAAGGCTTTCATGGCTGGAATCAATGGGTTGCTCTGAGCTTTTCAGGCTGTATGTCCATGGTCGCCCGACGGAGGTGATGCATCTGTTGCCCACTTTTGATGGTGAAACTCTATCTCCATCCACTACCGTCAAGGGTCTCGGTGTGGTACTGGACCCATTGTTGACAATGGAAGCCCAGGTTGCTGCTGTCAGTAAACAAGCCTTTTTCCATCTACGTCAGGCGAAGCAGCGAATGCCTTATCTTTCAGAAAAGGCCTTGGCAACAGTGATCCATGACACGGTCACCTCGAGGTTGGATTATTGTAACGCACTTTATGTCGGCCTCCCATTATCAGCGACCCAAAGAATTCATCTTGTTCAAAATGTGGCTGCCAGGTTACTGACAAGAACATCTATGAGATGCCATATAACACTGATTTTATAGCAACTACACTGGCTGCCAATCGAATACCGGATCTCTTATAAAATACTGATCCTGACCTTTAAAGTCTTATATGGTCAAGGGCCGACATATCTCAGGGACCGCCTCTCCCCCTGTCAACATCAGTGGGTGCCGTGATCATCTCAATAAAATCTTCTGGGTCCTAAGGAGGTGCGTCTAGAAGCTACAAGGCATAGGGCCTTTTCGGTCTCAGGTCCAGTGTTGTGGAACTCGTTGCCACCCTATATGAAAGCTATGTGTGACCACTTCCGGGTGAGCGAAGATGGCTGTAGGTCGGGAACTGCAGGAGCTCCTGTAGTTTCAACCCCAGACATGCTCCTGTCTCCCGGTGGATCGAAACCGGGAGGAACGCAGGAGCCGGTAGGCACCCACGATCCTAAAATCTTTCCCCCGATAAGGGGTGAAGTGATTGGGAACCGGTGCCGAGGGCGCACGGACGCCTGGGGGGGGAGCAGTCCCAGCGGATCGCAAAAACTGCAAGCCCCGCTCATCAAAAGACTACGAATTATAAGGCTGAAGAAGGCGAATGCCATGAAGAGAAGCGTAAGTCTTCCATAAGGGACGATTCCTCTCCGAGTGGGATTACAAAACAAGCATGGGACTTAAGAAAGACTAAAAATACTAAAGAATCTAAGGAGGACTATTGGGAGACTTAAATAAACACTAAGAATACAAAATACAAGACTTGGAATATATATTTAAAGTACCCGGCTGGGGGAAGATCAACAAAGAAATTCAGAAAATAAGAAATAGAAGGCTGACCTTGACGCCATTGATGTTTTGGCTACGAGCCTCTTCTTTATAAACAAAGGAGACCAGCTGCGAGGAAGGAGGAGGAGCAAGGAAGCCACACACGAGTCCAGCGTCCCGGGCGGAAGCAGAAGTGGTGAGGCCTCCACAACCTCCGGGAAAGAAGGCGGAACTGCGAAGCTTCGGAGGGAGAGGGAACAGGAAGTGATGCGGTAAGGGAAGAGGGCAAAGAAGTAAGGGCGGAAGACAGTGAATAAGCAAATAGAAAGCGACGAAAGAGACACAGCGCCACCTGGTGAGGGGAAGACCATAGTGCAATCCAATTGAATAAAGCCCTATATAGTCGAAGTTGAAGAAGCTGAAGAAAAAGTTGCGACACCTGGTGCCTAGAGGAACAAGTTACACCAGAAATACATCAGAATCTAAGTCAATAGAATTTAAAGGAAACATAGTTGCTCTCAAGAAAATAATCTAAAGAACAAAAGAAGAAAATGCAACCAACCAAGACAAAAACAGACACCAGAGATACAAAAGACATTAGACTTTCCTTCCGAAGAGGATCGGGTTCAGGACTTGGACCATAGGAAGTGAATATGAAAGATATTATGAGAGAAATCCAAAAATTGACAGTAAGCCAATTGGAGACAAAAACTGAAATGAAAAGTCTACTAGAACAACAAAATCAAGAACAAAGGAAAACACAAGACAAACTAGATGATATGAAAAAGGAGTTAAAAGAAGACATCAGCAATATCAAAAGAGACTTAAACAACGTTAACTAAGATGTAGTGGAGATAAAGGACAAAACCACAAAGTTGGAGAAAACCCAAAGCAAGACACAAAAGGAAATGGAAAGTTTAACTAATAGAAATGAGAAATTAGAAAGGAATTATGAAAGACTACAACAAAAAGAACTGGAGCATCAATTGAGACTGAGAAATCTTCCGGAGGAAGACCAGGAGAACTTGAGAAAAAGAATAGTCAACATATTAACAGGTGTACTGGATAAACAAGAGGATGAGATAGATAGGGAAATCGACCGCACCTACCGGATACAAAGTAATTATGCTAAAGAGCATAAAACGCCCAGAGATATTATAATTAATTTCGTTCGGAAAACGACACGAGATGAGATTATATGCTGGACAAATAAAAAACCGATTTTTTTCAAAGGGAAAAAAGTAATTGTTCTGAAAGAAGTACCCTCATCGACTTTGAATAGACGCAAAAATTACTTTTTCCTAACTGAAGAATTGAAGAAAATGAACATCAGATTCTGATGGGAAAGGTCAGAGGGAATTATGACAACGTATAAAGGTCAAAAACATTGGCTGACGACAGAAGAAAAAGCCAGAGAGTTCTTCAAAAAATTAAAAAGAGAGAAAATTACACCACCACGAGAACAACAATATCAACAAAATTCAGGAAAATCAGAATCATCTTCGAGAAAGCACAAAAAGAAAAAGAAAAGACGCCGATTTAATTCCCCAGAAGAAGAAGAGCAAAATAAAATGGACGAAGCTGGAGCGAGACCAACTGAAACAGATGGGTCGGCAGTGGAAGGATCCTCATCCGAGGAGGAGGGAGAGATGCTGGAAGAAGTGAACACCCCAACAGATGATGGAGGGTCGACCACTCAGAGTCTTTTCCCTTAATGCAAACGGGCTAAACAGCCCGTCCAAGAGAAAACGCATCTTCCAAAAAATAATTAAAGGAAAATTCCAAATTATAAATATTCAAGAGACTCATATCTCTCATAAACATACATCACATCTAAGACAGACGAAATTAGGCAAAGAGTATTACTCCACTTCAGATCAAAAAAAAGGAGTAGTGACATATGTTTCAGAAGAATTGAAATCTGAATTAAAATTTAAAGACTCTGAGGGAAGAGTGGTGGGTATAATGATTGATATACAAAGGGAGAAAACATTATTGTGTAATATCTATGCACCTAACGGTCCTAAAACCAAATTCGTAAAATTCCTAAAAGATAATATACAGGGAATTGAATATGACAATTTGATGATATTAGGGGACTTTAATGGGGTTCTTAATACAAAAATAGACAGATCAAATAAGATCAAGGGAAGGTGGGGAGGAGATCATGGACTACTCCCAAAAACATTCCTAAAACTGAAAGAAGATTTGGACCTGCTAGATGCATGGAGACACACAAATCAAGATGTGAGAGACTATACATACTACTCTGGCCGGCACAAGTCATGGTCCAGAATAGATATGGTATGGGTATCAAACTCACTGGCCACCAAAATTGAAGACCTGAAGATTATGCCAAGAGATAACTCAGACCATAGTGCATTGGAACTGTACTTAAATCCACCAAATAAAATGAAAAGATGGAGGCTAAATGGAAATTTAATAAAAACAGAAACAGATATTGAAAATAATAAAAAACTTATAGCGGAATACTTTGAAATGAATGATACGGGGGAAATCTCACAACAGACCGTCTGGGATGCTTTTAAAGCGGTAATGCGGGGTAACCTTATCTCACAGAATAGTATCAAAGTTAAAAAATAGAAACAAAAAACTGAAAGATATAGAAAAAGAGATATGGAAAAATGAGAGGGAATTGAAAAGATACCCACAACATTCTAAAATACCAAAGACTAAGAGCGGAAAAACATCATTTAGAAATGGAAAATCTAGCGAAAAAATACAAATATTTAAAACAAGATTATTTCGAAAATGCCCAGAAACCAGGTAGATGGATGTCAAGGAGAATTTAAAAAAAGAAACAATGTGAAAATATTACTAAAATTAAAGAAGGTGAATTTATTTACACGAAAGATAGTGAGATACGAACAAAGTTCCTAACTTTCTATAAAAAACTATATACTAAGGATACAATCCTAGAAGACCACATAAGTCAATATCTATCGGGACAAAAAATACAGCATATCACAGAGGAAGAAAGGGAATTTCTTAATAAGGAAATTTCAGAAAAAGAGATAGAAGAGGCAATTAATCATCTAGATGCAAACAAGGCGCCAGGTCCGGATGGCTATACCACAGATTTTTACAAAGCAATGAGAGATATTCTTATACCAAAATTGAAGAAGCTGATGAATTTAATTCTTAAAGGTGAGGATATCCCCAAAACATGGTCTGAAGCGATAATAATTTTGATTTAAAAAGGCACATCAGAAACACCAGAGACACAGGATTTCCGACCAATCTCTTTATTGAATGTAGATTACAAGATTTTTACAAACATATTGGCAAAAAGGTTCAAAATCTTTCTGTCAAAGTGGATAGGGGAGGAACAGGCGGGTTTTCTTCCAAATAGAAGTACAAAGGACAATTTGCGAACTATCATAAACACCATTGAATATTATGAAGTAAATGTACAAAAAGAAATAGCCCTTCTCTCGCTTGACGCAGAGAAGGCGTTCGATAACCTGAATTGGGATTTTTTCAAAATGATTATGTCAGAATTAGATATGGGTTACCAAATTAAAAATGCTATAAACGTTATATATTCAACACAAAAAGCAAGGTTATCAATAAATGGTATACTAACAGATAAATTTGATATTTCGAAGGGAACGAGCCAGGGTTGTCCCCTATCCCCACTATTATATATTATGGCCTTGGAAATCCTTCTGAAAGCAATCAGAGTAGACCAGGAACTAAAAGGAATGAAAGTTGCCAAGGAAGAATACAAAATTAAAGCATTTGCGGATGACGACATCTGTATAATAGAAAGTCCAAATGATAGTATAGATAAATGGTTAAGAAAGATAGAGGAATACGGAAAACTATCAGGCCTCAAAATAAATAACAAGAAAACAGTAATATTAACAAAAAATATGACCAAAAAGAAAAAAGAAGAACTGGAAAAAATATCGGGATTTAGAGTTTGCACAAAAATAAAATACCTGGGAATATGGGTAACGGCTAAAAACTCCCAGTTATTAACAAATAACTATGAACAAGTCTGGAATAAAATTAAGAAAGATCTTGAAAACTGGAAAGTATTAAATTTATCCCTCTTAGGAAGAATTTCATTAGTTAAGATGAATATTTTCCGGAAGCTATTGTATCTCTTTCAAAACATTCCAATTATAAGGAACCAGAAATCATTTGCTGTGTGGAAAAAAGATATATCTAAATTTATATGGCAAGGAAAAAAACCGAGAATAAACCACAAAATAATGATAGATAAAAAGAATAAAGGTGGTTTCGGACTACCAGATCTTAGGTTATATTTCGAGGCTTGTGCGTTGCAATGGGTTAAAGATTGGATTTTATTAAAAAAAACAGAAATTATTGACTTTGGAGGGGTTTAACTTAAGATTGGGGTGGCATGCCTACCTTTGGTATGGAAAAGCCAAGGTAGAGAAAAACTTTTGAAACCATTTTATTAGATCCGCGCTGCTCAAAGTGTGGAACAAATATAAAAACTACTTCTATAGGAAGACACCCCTCTGGGTCTCACCTATCGAAGCAGATCAGAGAAGGCTACAAGGCTGGTCTAACTGGCCAACATATGAGAAAGTGTTAAAGAAAAATAATATGAATGAGAGAAATGAATTAAAATCCCAAGAGGAAGTTAAACAAATCATGGAAAACCTAACCTGGCTTCAGTATTACCAGATTAGAAATGTATATAACCAAGATAAAAAAAAACTGGCTTCCATGATAAGGAAGACTTTTGGATACAACTGACTAAATTAGACAAGAAAAATATAACCAAAATATATAACAAGCTTATAGTTTGGGAAACAGAAGAAGTCAAAAACTGCATGATAATTTGGGCTAAAAATATTGGCAGGCAGATAAAATTAAAGGATTGGCAAAAAATATGGAACAAAAAACTTAAATATACATATGCCTCTGATTTAAAGGAAAATTGGCTTAAAATGTTCCATCGATGGTACATAACACCGAAAAAGATAGGCATAATGTATAACAAAAGCCAATCAACCTGTTGGAAATGTAACTCCCACATAGGAAGTTACTTCCATATGTGGTGGTCTTGCCCAAAAACCAATGAATATTGGAGAACTGTCCATAAGGAAACCCAGTCTATTTTGCAACTTAAGTTTCCTTTGAAGCCTGAATATTACTTATTGGGATTGAATGATAATGAATTAAAACTAGATGAAAATAAAAACAAACTTTTTATATATGTGACAACTGCAGCACGCATGGTTTTTGCCAAAGAATGGACGACAGATCTAATACCCAATACGGACTTATGGATACATAAGATTTACAATACAAAGGACATGGACAAATTAACTTACCTCCTAAGGAAAAATACGGGAAACCCAAGAAAACAAACAGATTGGACATTGTTTGAAGAATATATGGAAAAGAAGGAATTCAAGGATAAATAGAGAATTACTTACTTGGAGAAGAATGCAAGTCATATGTATATATCTGTATTCACTGCCCTTTTCTACCTCTTTCCTCCCCCCCTTATCCCTACCCTACCCTATCTGATTTTCACACCCCGCCCATTAACTATTCATACCCCACTCTTATTAACTGCTATTGTGAACCTATTTCACACCACATCACTATATCTTTATTCTATGTATCACCAAATTTATAAAACTAATAAAAATCTATTAAAAGAAAAAGGAAAGCTATGCGTGACCTACGATCTTTTGGGCAAGCTCTCAAGAAATGGCTCTTCAGCAGAGCATTTAATCTGTAACTGATGTCTTTGTTTCTGTATAAGTTTTTGATTTTATTGTTGCATTGCTTATTTTATGCTATGTAAGTCACCCATGGTGGAGGGCGACTAATCAAATAATAAACTATGATGATGTTCCAGTAGCATTCTCTCCTGATGTTGTAAGTCCTGACTTATGTTGTAAGTCACCCAGAGCACCACTGGTGGAGGGTGAATTAGCAAATAATAAAAATTGATGGATTGATTGATTGATGTTTCACGTACATCTGTGGCAAGCATCCTCAGAGGTTTTTTTCAAAGGTCCCTGAACAAATCTCTAGGACGCTTGCCACAGATGCAGGTGAAACATCAGGCAAAAATGCTACTGGAACATGGCCATATAGCCTGAAAAACTCACAACAACCCATAGATCAGATAATTCACATGAGACCTAAAGATTTTGTCCCCTACAACAACTACTCAAGTTCTTAAAACAAAACAGAAGAGGAAAAGATAGTAAGGAAACCACTTGTGCTTCAATTGTTGAGGAATCTGGTCAAACTATATTCACAAGTTACTGAATATTCTTTTTCTGTGAAAAGCTTATTTAAATTGTTGAAATTGAAATTTCTCAATATATTTATTTAATGCACTTTTAAACTGCCCACTCACTAGAGTTATCTATGCAGTGTAAAAACTGTTGAAAATATACAAAAATAATACAATAAAACAACAGCTGAAGAAGCAGAAAATAAAGCCAAATTAAAAGAAGCAGCAGAGAATAAGACACACTTTTCTTTGTCTCTTGCTTTATTTGAAACATGACAGAGCCACACATGGGTATGGGTGCTTCTGCCATGCAATTCCTGTTAAAGGTGTAGAATAATGTATCTGTTGCGAGGATGAGAATCTTGGCACCTAAGGGAATGTGCAGGTGTTGAATTCCACGTACTATACACAGTCTTTTGTCAACACCCAGCAATATCCCACATTTAATTGCTTATATTTCTCATATATCACACCTCTGTTCTCGGCTTCATTTATAAATCATTGCAATGCTCTCTGAAGGGGTTTCGTGTGTGTATGTGTGTGTTTTCCGATTTGCCAGTTCAGAGCCTGCTGTGACATAATATCTTTGTGTGAATTTCCTCTCCTGGTATCAACTGCAGTCTAGAAACACTGTATTACATAAACAGATAGGAGAAACAGGATAAAAAGACAATGAGCTTACATACTGATCAGAAGCCTTTCAGAAGTCTGCAAGTGCCGATGTTACAGACACTTCTTCAAGGACATTAAAGTTCTGCATTACTGAATAACGTTAATAGGGGAAGGGGAGGGACAGCTCTTGAAGAAATAGTTAAATATCCCCAAGCCTTCTGTGATAATGGAATTGTCAGCCCCTCCCCCCCATGCTATTTTTGTGTTTAAAAACTTGTACCCCAAATATAAATATGCATTTATAATAAATTCCAATCTGTGTGTACGTAATAATATGTTACATTGAACTCAGTGCTCTCAAAAGGTGGTAAAGATTACAATCTATGTGTTTGGCTACTTAAGCATTGATCATATCACACAGTAGTGCACTAACTGTGACAGCATAATCAGTATCATGCTGTTGCTAATCCAATCTAGAATTGTGTAGATGGATTGGAAAAGTTTGCCTCAGCCACAAAAATATGCACTCTCGCTGAAAACCTTCGATGACCAACCCGTGAAATAATGAGACCACAGTTGAGTTGGATTGAAATATGGGTCACTTTATTAAAATGTTCCCTTATTTATTTATTTATTTATGTGATGAGCTAATATGGGGAGGAACATAGTGTAGGAACAGCTGGCTTCCAGAGCTGCTGCTATTTTTTATTATTATTATTATTATTATTAATTCCCCGCTTCTTCATCAGCTTTCTCTGGGGGAACCATCTAAGCCCCTGGGAAAACCCAATCTGTGTTTCTAACTGGCCAGCCATCTCCTATATATATAGACCAGGGGTGGGAGTTTGGGAGTTGTAGTTCACCTACATCCAGAGAGCACTGTGGATTCAAACAATGATGGATCTGGACCAAACTTGGCACAAATGCTCAATATGCCCAAATTTGAACACTGGTGGAGTTTGGGGAAAATAGACCTTGACATTTGGGAGTTGTAGTTGCTAGGATTTATAGTTCACCTATAATCAAAGAGCATTCTGAACCAACAATAGAATTGGGCCAAACTTCCCACACAGAACCACCATGAACAACAGAAAATCCTATGTTTTCTGATGATCTTTGGTGACCCCTCTGACAACCCCTCATGACCCCCCCCCCAGGAGTCCCAACCCCCAGGTTGAGAAATGCTGGCATAGAGGTTCTGAGAACTCTTTGCAGTCCCCACATTTTGACACCAAGATGTACTTTTAATGGCTCTCTTAAAATTTCTGTTTTATTGTAACTGGGATATACTGTCTTATGAAGATAAATTAGTAGGCTGTGTATTCAGGGATCACAGATAAAGGAACTTGGCACTATATTCCAGGTATTATCCACTGTATGGTGTGCAGAGTGCTTAAGGCCTAGATGAAAAACTTTAGAATACTTGTTGGATGTGGGATTATTATCCTGATACAATCTCATATATGGCTACCAAACCATCAAATCATAGTAATACCATAATACATGGAGTATTCCAGAGCTAATTAACATCTTCTTCCATCAATAGAATCTTAAGAATTCAAAGCACGTTAGCATTTTGGCACCATATATTAGCATTTGAGTATTACAGAAGAGCTCTTACAGTGGATAGTATTGTTATGAGACATGTGTGAGACATGTCTCAAGAGAATAAAATATACACTTATAAAGGTGTAGAGTGCCCCCTTCCATTTAACATACAAAGAACAATATCTCAGCTTACACTTGAGATATTAGCCCCATATACCTTGCTGCTCTGAATTTCCTAATTCTAAATGTGTGTCAGTGCACTGATCAAAACCTTTTCTTGTTGATATCTTTCATGATGACTGAAATACCTATGCATAGTATTTCTTCTGTATGTAAAGTTATACAGTGTTGACAGATTCTATAGCTCTTCAGTGACACGGCAGTATGAAAAATCCTTTCTTCCATAACTACCAAAGAAATTGTGGGGGTTAAATGACAGCGCTCCAACAGCTATTTGTCTGTCACAGAGAACTGTAAATTGCAGCCTGTCTCCAAAATGGTGTTTAGGCACATTCTGAGATTAATGGTTTTGCATAAACACTTTGAGCTCCAGGGGTTGGGGGGGGGGTTTGTAGATAAGTTCTATCAAGAAGATCCATACAATTTTAACTCAACTGAAAAGGGGTTTGGTGGTGGTGGTGATGGTGCTGTTTTTGATAAAGTTGTGTATTATTGGAAAAGTTCAAATAAAACTCTGTGGGTAATGACTACACAAAACACTTTTAATTATAAATTCTGAAATTACCCATGGCTTTTAAAATGGGAAGTTTTCTCACTGAGTATTTAATACTATTTTAATGTAATACTATTGAAAGTGGTTAAAATATGATTTTAAGAATAAGATGCATGAAATCTCTCCTTGGGTTGTCCTCTTAACCCAAGATAGATCTTAAGCTATGACCATCAAACCTCAGTCTTCATTAATGAGAGTAAAGTGACATTTTAAAGTGGCCGGAGAGATAGCACAGTGGTAACAACAGCTGTGTTTGCAATCAGGAGGTTGCATGTTTGATTCCTGGGCTGGTTTGGACACCCAGCTGTGAGCCTTGTCCACTGTCCACCTAACAGATCGAAAACAAGCCAGCTGTGAGTAGATGAACTAGGAACCGGTCAGCAGGGAAGGATTTTTATAAGGACTTTACAACACCTGAATAAAAATAAGGAAGATCGGCTGTCGGAGGTGGAATGCGGAACCAGAGGCTCTTGTCTGAGGATGAAGCAACAACACCCCCTTGTGACGTAATGGAGCAACCGCACCCACGACGCAGCCGGAAGGAAAAAAATCCTTCTAATTGCACATGTTTGTCTGTACATGTTTGTCTGTACAATTGTATTGTAATTATATGTCAGTCGGCAGGGACTGTCTGCCGTATGTGTAATGTAATCCGCTCTGAGTCCCCTTTGGGGTGAGAAGAGCAGAATATAAATAAAGTGTATTATTATTATTATTTTACCAGCCATTTAGTAGTATAATAATATCCACAGATTCTACCATCCATGGTTTGAAAATATTTGTATACATCCAAAAAGCAAACCTGTAAGGTGCTAATCCTCTCAAATTTAATAGGAATATTTATCCTAAATAGAGTCTACATACCACACATAGATGAAGTCACTTTCCACTTCTTTGTAGGCCTACAACTTTTTAAAAAC
Source organism: Anolis apletophallus (assembly GCA_030556195.1). Lineage (NCBI taxonomy): Eukaryota > Metazoa > Chordata > Lepidosauria > Squamata > Anolidae > Anolis > Anolis apletophallus. The sequence continues at coordinate 37,230,667 of JARBWK010000012.1, read as the reverse complement.
TTTACAGCTGAGTTCATATTCACTTCAAACTTTGTTGAGTCCTCATGGTTCCTATTTGCCTGAAATGTAGCATGGATAATGAGTTTTCTTTAAGTAAAAAATGTACATAATATGAATTGTGCATATATCAGCATTATCCTACATTTGCATTTGCATTCAGGCATATCCTATTGTCCAATTAAGATAGGTCAGAATTAGTTCTTGTAGCTAGTTTGTAAAATCCTGCTGATTTGTAGCAGATTTCCTACAATATTGTAAATATCTGCTTCAAGACAGAGTCTCCATTTCTTGATACACTCTGTTGCACACACAAATCTATACATGATAAGGGTCTTTCTCATTCACCAGTGCTCTAGAGTTCTGATAGCTGGATCTATATTAGAAATAAATCTGATTTTATATACTGTACTTTCAAAATATGTTCAAAATGAGTCATTTTTCATTTTCAGTATTAGTATATTGAAACCCTTCTTTACTACTGATAGTTATGAATATATGTTGGGTATATATTTACAGAAATGACACTAATTCATCTATAATTATAAAAGGATAGGGATTCTCTGTTTGAACTGGCATGTACAATGTTGTAGGAAATGTGCTACAAGTCAGCAGGTTTTTTAAAAAACCAGCTACAAGCAATAAATGCATTTTTGGAGGACCAAGAACATTCTTATCTGTTGCACATGCAATGTTCTTATAACATAATGATTGTCAGTGCTCTGTTAGAGAGCAAATACTATGTATAAATACATTTCACCTATACAGTCAAAACAGAAATATCAACAGTAGAAACGTCTCATCAGCTGGTATCTAATCATTTGTAATTTCCAGGCTTGAGCTCGACTGTTATAATGTGTTGTACATGGGACTATCTTGATAATGACAACATAGAAGACTTAGCAGATGCAAAATTCAATAGTCATTCTCCTTTGCAAAGTTTCTTCATGAGGGTAGCCATAACTAATTGCAGCAGTTTTCTTTCAGTTGAAAGAAAATATTTGAAAATCATTCTTTTTTTTTTTACAATGAGGACATATTTTTCACAAAATTCCCATGTGGTTGTTTTGCTAAGAAAACAGCATTTCCTGTACAGAAAACAGTATTTCACATGAAAAATAATATTTCAATGCACAGATATTCTCATCTAGAAAATGTCATTTTCTGCACAGAAATAAATGTACTTGGGAATTTGTTCTGAGTGAAATTAAAACATGGTTTATTTTCAAATACAACATAATTTCCTGTACAGTACCAGCATTTTATTTGTAACAAATAATATTTCAAGATAGAAATGTTAGTTCCTGCACAGAAACCCTGTTTTCCTTGCAGAAAATTCTGTTTTCCATGAAATTCAGGACGAATCCTCAATTACAAAACATTTTCTGCACATAAACATTTTCTTCACTTTATCATGCATTCTTTAACTTGCACATCTGCCATTTCTCATTTCAATAACAATGTATACACTTTAGCAATTGAATGTTCATCATTTGTACATAATTGTAACTTAAATTCCAATTTTCTTATTTCAAAACCAACTGACTGCTTGTCTTGTCTGAATCTCTCCATTAACTGTAAATAAGAAAACCTGGAAGCCATACCCTCTGCAATTAATTGTTCTCTTGTTTTGATTCTATATTCTCCATGTACATTTTCTAAGAGATCTTGATATGCTAACCATTTGTTCTTAACTTGTGTTTCTTTTCTATAAAATGCTTCTTGCGCAGATACCCACCCTGGGATCTTTGGGCATAAGATTGATTTATATCTCTCCCATATTCATAGTAAGGTGCATCTAACATGATTTTTGAAATCTACATTAACTTCGACTTTATCATACCACATATATCCATGCTAACCATATCTCAGATCATTTCCCCCCAGTGTTAACATCTTAGTATCACTCAACAAACCCCAATATTTTATCCAAACTAAACATAAGCACCAAAATAGTGCTTCAGATTAGATGTGTTTAATCTACCCCTTTCTTTTGCATCTTATAGCACCTTAAATTTAGTTCTCAGCTTCTTGCCTTGCCATATAAATTTAGATTTATTTTTTGCTATTTCTTAAATGGTTTGTCTGTCACTATCACAGGTATTGTTTGGAAAAGAAACAACAGTCATGGCAATACATTCATTTTTATCACAGTGAGTCTGCCCAGAAGCGACAGTTGTATTTTATCCCACCTTAACAAATCTTTTAAAATATCTGTCCATAAGGCTTCATAGTTATTTTGGAACAGTAAACAGTTTTTATTTGTCAGAGTAAAGCCAATGTACTTTGCCTTTTTTATTTTGAAACCTGTTATATCTGACAGTTTTTCCTGAGCTTTCATGTCTTTTTTTTAGTTAAAAATTTTGGTTTTTGACTATTAATTTTAAATCTTACTAAAGTTTAAAGTTCAGTTGAACTAAGGATTAAGAATGAAGCTCAGGAACACTGTCCAATTCTGTCATCCTCTTGTATAAGATTTTACTTTTATTCCTTTATTTGTGTTCTGAGCCAAAGGAAAAACCCATCAGCTTCTCAATATAAGGACTCCATGTACAGATAAAATCTTGGCTGGATGACCAGCTTTCATGAACTGTATCCTTCTTCAGTAACTACTGCAGAATATATGTTGATTCTGTCATTCTAATCTTCTTTCTCATCTATCTTGCCAATTCTTGTAAGTAATCAGCTTTGTGAATTTATAAATGCAAAGGTACTCAGAAACTAAATGTTCCTGGTATACTATTAGAATTAAATAATAGGTAGAATTAAATGATTGCATGGAGGAATCCCAGTATCCCAACTTACCAATGAAATGTCTTGCTATTATGAATGTATCTTTCCCATTGAATAAAATAAAGACAAATAAAATGATTTTGATTCAATTATTCAGTGAAAGTAATTGATTTAAGACCAAGTGTTCATGATTAGTATGTGGTGGCAGTTTTAAATGTGCAAAGCATAATATTTTATATAAACAAACAGATAAATGCAGTGACTATGAAGTCTCATTTTACTAGGTTTCTGGTAACTCTTTTGTCTACTATCCAAAACTATGAAAACATTTTCACTTGTTATACATAAAAAGAGTGTTTAATGCAATATAAATTTGAAGTACACATTATGATGGCAAAGTAAGAACATAAACATTTCTAAGGTACAATAAATAGAGCAATCTTTTGGAAATATACAGCACGAGATCTGACTTGTTCTCATTGTATCATTGGACAGCAGTTGACACTTGCAACAGATATTGATGGTCATAAAGGGGCAGCAAGTTATTATTTACTTTGCCACTTCTATGTTGTAGTGTCAAAAATTAACATAGGTTTTGTGACTCCTGCCTCATGCTTCGTTGTCTTTTCTTTTTCATTTAAAAATATATTATTCAACTAGAAAAAAAGTTAAAGCAAAAACACCTTTAAAAAACTCTTGACATACTGGAAAAAGTTCAGTCTTTTTTGCATAATAAAAATGGGTTTACTAGAGTGAAAGATGGTACTTCATATTTGCCAGAGTGGTTAATACAAGAAAGGAGTGAAGATGGTTTAAGAACCATCATTAAGGAGGTGGCGACAAAGTAAATTGCAAAGGAAAAGAGTTACTTGTCTTCTTCTTGGCTTTTCCTCGTGAACGAACATTCAGGAAAGACTCATCCCACGCTTTCTACAAGCGCGTTGATGACTAATGGATGTGTCCTTCAAGCCTGTGCAATTGATTTTTCTGGCAGAGCACAGCGGGCACAGAACTGGCCTCACCCTTTAAACCAAAGGTTCGTCTGTCGGGCCTAGCACGCTTGGACGGTGGCAGCGAGGTCCTCAGGTCATAGGTTTGATTAAAGTTACCTTCTCTTAAATGGTTGACCTTATAGGGTTAGACGAGCACCATCTGCCCAGGTTTGAAATTAGAGTTTTCCTTCTCTTAGGATGGTTGCCAAAATGCTAGAGAGCCCATCCTGTCCATGGATGCTCTTTGTCAGACCCTTCGGTTGTGACCTATCCGGCATGGGAGGCCCTACCGGTGATTATTATGCCATCACCAGCATAGCTTACAAATTCATTAGGGTACGCAAACCTCTCCCCACGACAAGGAGGTGCCAATGGCTAATACGTTATTAGCAAAGTGCAGGAGACAAGGTGGAACTGTCTTCCTGGCCCCCTCTCTTCACTCTGGCCCTAGAGTGGCTGTTGGTGATGGGGAAAGGGCTCTGATGCCGCAGGAGTCAAGGTGGAACTGTCTTCTCTGCTGTCTTCTTTATTTGTAAAGATTTGAAAAAACTGGTATTATGCTACAGGTACTACAAGATGCAGAAACTAGAGCTCGTTGTGTGACTAGAAACTATTACATTGCTGATTATGATATCAGATTATTGTCTAATTTTCTGTAATGTTAGGTAGGTCATGGTGGTGATATGTTTTATTCCCCGAATATGATATCTCTTCATATGTTGCCATGTTCTCCAAATGGGGAAAATGCCTGTTAAGGAGAAAAAAGCATACATGTTTGTATCATTTCCTCAGTGGCCTAGTTATCTGATTAGTCAAATTTGTCTTTCTTGGCAGGTTGTTGATATGGGATCACCACCTTCGATAGCAGATTTTAAGTTATGGTTGCTGTCAAAGAAGTGTTCTGAGTATCTTTACAATATTGATGGTCACAACCCAAATTAGAAATGTTAATGACAACTTATAATATACCCTAGTCAGACTGAAGATTACTATTCAGGAAACAGTCCTCCGCTTGTGGTTGTTTACATTTTAAAGTTCCTTACTAATTGCTTAAATACATCTGGATATCTGAAACACAGCATTCATCCTCAAAAACTTGTAGTAGGTTTAAAACGACCTAATTTAGGGAAGCTTTACAACAAAATAAGCATGAGTTTCCAGGGTTTCAACTTCAGAGTATGTGATTTACCATTTAGGTTATCTGAACTGAGAAGTGTTGGAATTAGATTTGCAGCCAAACCACTTGAGTCACTATTGCCTTTGAACTCAACTGGAATATAACAGAACTGTTGCTTTTGTAGCTCTTCACAGTAGATTTCCAATGCTGTCAAGCTTAACAACTTGTTTTTTTAACCAGTGTTCAGAAACTGGTAATAACTTCAACAATACGACAATTAAAAGTGAGTGTAGAACAATTTAGCAATGGCCAGTCTCGATAAAATAGTGAAGAGTAGAGACATCACACTGGCAACGGAGATCCACATAGTTAAAGCAATGGTATTCCCTGTAGTAACCTGGATGTCAGATCTAGACCGTAAGGAAGTCTGAGCAAAGGAAGATACACACTTTTGAACTGTGGTGCTGGAAAAAAATTCTGAGAGTGCCTTGGACCACAAGATCAAACCAGTCTGTACTCCAGGAAATAAAACGGAAGGAAAAGGGAAGAGGGGCCGACCAAGGGCAAGATTGAGGGATGGTATCCTTGAAGTGACTGGCTTGACTTTGAAGGAACAGGGGGGGGGCACAGCCAACAGGGAGCTCTGGCATGGGCTGGTCCATGAGGTCACGAAAAGTCAGAAGCGACTGAACAAATAAAAAACAGGAGTCATTTAGCTTGTGATAACTTAGATCAGTGGTTCTCAAAGTGTGCTCCACAGAGCCCTTGAGGCTCCGCAGTTACCTCCTTCCCCTCCAAGCTTTTGCTCCTCTTTCCTGATCCTCCCCCTTCTCCCTACCTTCCTCACCACTGAAAGCCTTTTCAAGCTGCCTTCCTTGCTACAAAATCCTTTTTCCCTTGGCACTATGTCCCCCAAAGCCTATTTTTCCCACCTTCCTTGCTGTGCAGATCCTTTCACCCTCACCTTCCTTTCTTCCAAAACCCTATTTCCCTCCCACCATTCAGGAGGTGCTTTGATTGTGCTTTTATGGCCTGGCATAAGAAGGTTGGACTGGATAGTCCCTGGGGTTGCTCCTATTCTTAGTAGTAGTAATATTACTACAAAGGCTGGATGGCCATGTTTTGGGGGTACTTTTCCCGAATAGCAGAGGAGGGAACTGGATGGCCCCTGTGGTCTTCCACTGAAATATTGTTAAGTTTATGTTGGTCAAAAAGTTTGTCCAAGCCTGATTTATAGAATAGAATAGAATAGACATTTCTTGGGGCTCCGCAATAAACTTTTCCTTCAAAATGGGCTCCATGATTGTAAATGTATGAGAACCCTTGACATAGACGAATGTTATCGGTGCAGTCCTCAAAAATGATAAAGAAAGAGGGGCAGTGAAAGAGATAAAAGTGTAACTTCGTCTGTATGCTTAATAGTGCTTCTCACTGCACTTATTAACTCTGTTTTTTTGGTCAATGCTTTATGAGAGAAGATCTTTTTCAGCAATAATGTGGAAGGTTGAAGTTTGTTAAGGGCATACTAGATACAACTAAAGCTGTAACTGGTCCAGAATTTTCATATACTGGACCATTAGTTGCCATGATAAATCCCATAAGCAGGACAAATGCAAGCAAGTGCAAAAACTTCCTTCCAATTGTTTCAATCAATTGTTATTTAATTGTTATTTAATTTCTATCATTGATCTTCTCAATGTCCCCGTTCTCGGAGTCCATCCCGCCTCCCCCATAAAGGATGTTTTTCCTGTAAATGATGCTATTTTGAGTATCCCACCCTGAGTTTTAACATTTTAACATTTTATATAAGTGCTTGCAGCCCGCCCTGTCTTTGTGATTTTAGATATCTAGTTGTATATTGTTATTATTGCTATGTATGTCTCTTTTTATTGTGTTCATTGCTGGTGTTTTGATTTTATTTTATTGTAAATTGTTGTTTGGGCTTGGCCTCGTGTGAGCCACCCCGAGTCCCCATTGGGGGGATGGGGCGGGGTATAAATAAAGTTTATTATTATTATTTATTATTATTTCAATCAACTTTGTCCAACAGCATCAGAGTATTTTGCCTCTGGAGATTATTGTATCTGGAAGGCCTGACTTGAGATTTGGGTGGCATGGATATATAGTGTGTAATACAGTTAAAGTGAATATAATTTCAAAAACCATTTTGTGAGGTATAGTTTGTTAAGAATATGGAATAGATACAAGCCCATGTTATGTCCTAAGATACCTTTATTTCATTAATCATTTTAACAGCATTCACTATTATCTGTGGTTTCATATATCCATGACATAACCAGAAAGGTATCTCTCATGGATGCAGGAGCCATGCTGCATTTTTCCTTTTCTCTTTGCTTTTGATTGGGGGTATTCTCTGCTTTTCATACATATTTGGGAGGTATTTTTTTAAAAAATTAATATAAGTGTACTGCCTCTGGTGCTGGAGGACATACATAATCATTTATCTTTATGCCGTTGTACCAGGCCCGGATTAACAACTTTTTGCGCCCTAGGCCACACTTTGGAATTACACCCCCTCTACTACCGGCACTGAAAGTTGTTGTTTGGGATCCGGGAAGGGAGGGAAGGGCCCAAGCCGCACCTGCCTTTCCTTCCTTCCTCGCCCGGGGGGCTTGGGGGCCGTGGCGGGGTGGCCATCTGCCGGGGCTGATTAGGATCTCTGCGCCCCAGGGAGGGAGAGAAGTGGGGAGAGCCCTGGGGGGCCTACCTTCCTTCAGGGGGACCCTCCCTAGAGATAGAGAGATAGACACCCACCCATCTCCATCTCCTTCAGGGCCGCTGCTCCTCCTCCTCCTCAGTTGCAATCCGTGGCTCAGGGAGAACCCCCCCCTCCATGGACATCTGCCTCCAAGCAGGCACTCGCCTTCCTATTGGCCGAGTCTGCGGACTTACGCCCACCCGGGAGGGAGGGAGGCTCCCCGATTGGCTGGCTGCCGCTCTTCAACTTTGAGGATGGGTGTCACAAGGCGGGAGGCGGGGCCAGGAGGCGAGCTCGGAGGACTCACTCCTGGTCCCGCCCACTCCCCACCTCCCAGGGAGGGAAGGAGTGGCGTTACCCTGGGAGGCGACGGTGCAAACAAGGAAGGCGGGCCTGGCGGAAGAGGAGGGAGGGAGTGATGTCACCCTGGGAGGCCCCGCCCCTGGCTGAGTAGCGGGGAGGAGGGAAGGAGGAAGGGAGGGAAGCCGCTGCTGCTGCTCCTTGCCCTGCATGTCCTGCCTTGAAACCAGGCTCGGCCCTCCCTCCCTCCGGGGCCTTTGTGCTTCAACTCCTGCCATTCCCAAGGGCTGGCCATGGAGGGTTTAAAAAAATTAACTCCTTTTTTTTTGGTCCGTGAATTGCGCCCCCCTCGGCTTGCGCCCCTAGGCCATGGCCTAGGTTGGCCTTATGGGTAATCCAGGCCTGGGTTGTACAATCCCCTTTTAATGCTGTCCATGCTGATGACCATAGCTACAACTTTTACTGTGTGAAGTCCTTCAATTTATCTTTAATGGATCTTCTATCAGTCAAATTTAGTGAATAATCCAAAATGAAGAAGAGATGGCTCCTCTCTACCCAATTTCTCCAACAATGCATACTTATGTACACCTCTATATGCTTTCCCTTTTTTAATTCAATAGTCCTAAATATTTTAACTTCTTCCTTTCTGGGATATGTTCCAGCCCTTTGTTCATCTTGATTGCCTTTTTCTGCACTTAACCATTTTCTGCACCTTTTCCTTTTCAGATGTCTGATACTTACTTTATTATAGCAAGAAAATGACAGTCAATTCCAATCAGAATTTATTGAGAACATTAAGAGCTAGAAGGACTTTGGCTAATCACTATAATGTCCCCAACAAATGGTAAATGAAAGCATAAGGAAATTGAGTTAGCACAAGTTAAAAGTTCACATTCTTACTGAATTATATTAGAAGACTCACGACTTAATTAAATTATCTGAAACTGCTGGTTTCACTTCTCTTATAACAGCATATTTCCATGTTAGTTTCCTGGTAGATGCAAAATAGGTGGCAGGTTTGCTCATGTCATATAGCAATAACAGATGACTTGAATCACTTTATACTAAACGTCAAAAGATAAATATGTGATTAAGTGATCTGTTATTGCTATATGACTCAAGCAAACTTTAACTTATTAAAGACAGGTTAAATGTATTTTTATTTATTACATAATTTTGGCCTGGAAATCAAAGCCTCCCACAAGGTAGTAAATCCGCCATAGGTCTTAATCTGAACAATGATTGAGCTATCCAAAATGCTTAATCCTGTGCTCCAAATGGGTTCAGTACTTCAGATACAATTTTTAAAGTCTGGATCAAAATCTGGAATGGATATATCCCCTATTGATATCAGGAGATTGGTTTACAGTGTCAGTCTACCTTACAGTGATCGTTGCAACAGGTCCCTATTTAGTGCAGCACATTAAGAGCAACAGTTTTGAAAATATACTTTCTCCCCACTCAATGCAACTGCATTACTAACTTCCTGATTTCAGTTGGCAGCTACCCAGTGCAAAAGAGCTATTGAGGAAACCTGTTATATCGTATATTCTATATACAATGATTCATACAATGACAAAGATTCAAGCTCCGCTGTGTGCCTCATGCTCCGCTGACAAAGATCTAAGCTGCCTGGTGCGTGGCTGTGTGCATCATGCTTCTCTGTGTGTTTTAGGGCTGCTCCCAAGATGGCAGGTGTGGTACCTTCACAATAGCTGGTAACTCATAACTCAGCTTACCTCTCGAAGCAAAAAAACCAGCCAAGCAACAGCTTGTATCTCAAAAAACTTGCAAGTTGGGTTGCTCGTAAGTCAAGGTGTCACTGTTTTAGCTTTGGATAGCATAGTGAAGGGTTAACACCCCATGTTGTTTGTTTTGCTGCTTGTACCCATGTCCAGAAATGTTACCACACCTTCTCTCCCTGTGATAATTGGATTTTGAAAAATGTGGCTTGTTGTGGAAGCAAGGATTTGTGATAAAGCTTCAGTGGAGACACCTTTTTCCCTTGACAGCTTTTTCAGGGATGAATTTCCCTTCCTAGAGGTAGATTTCTCTCACTATCTGTGTATCCGACATTCTTAACTAAAAGTCATTTGTAAGTTGGATGTTTGTAACTCAGGGACTGCCTGTATATAAAGGAGAAGACAAAAGGATGGTAGTAGTTATGTTCTCCCATTATAGTAAAACTAGATGCACAACAATCTGTATTGGCTGGGTTCAGGGCCAATTACCTTCCAAAACCCGAAATAATGAGACAGACAATAGTAATTGGATGAAATTTGGGCAACCCTTATTTAAAAGTTACCGATTTAAGTTTAACCTCACTAAACTCAGATGTCAAGGGAACAAGGTGTGGCCTAGCCGAGGTAGCATCCGCGAGCGAACGACCCCTCGGCTACACTGGGAAACTCCCCTGAGTCCCCTATAACACAAAACTGGGCAACCTCTCAAGGAAAACACAAGAAAACCACTCTGAAAATACTTAACCGGACTCTCAAAATTCCAGGACCAATGGCATCCCCCTTACCCTTAAACAGCCGTCCCGGTAAGTGTATTTGTGCACTGGCCCAACCAACTTTGAAGAGTGCATGAGTGAATATGGGTCTATGGATTACCCTAAACTATTTACGCTATCCTATTTATAGAACCGCCATCCCAGAAAGTCCCAATAACAGTACAGGGTAGGCAACCCTCCCCCCTTAGAACATAGAAGGGGGAAAAATTCCAACCCGGCCCCTAAGGCGACCACTATACTGTCACCGGGCAGGAGTGGTGGGTCAACAGCTCAAATGGGAATGGAGGACGAGGCTGCCCCAACACCATAGGCAGCCTCCGCCCATTCCCCAGAAGGTTCCATCCAGGAAACCAATAGCCTCCCTTCATGGGAGGAGGTAATAACCTTTCCACTGCGCAGGCAGGGAAAGGGCATTCTTATCACAAAATTATAGTGAATGCCACATTCCACTTAACTGTCATAGCAACATCACATGAAATCCTGGGATTAGCCATTTAGGACGGGAATCTAGAATTATCAATCAGAGGGATCTAGTATCTCACCAAACTATACATCTCAGGATTCCATAGGATGAAACCACTGCAATTAGTGGGAATGATAGCACTGTATTTGTGTATAATAAATGAACCATAAGTGAATGTTGAAAACAGATTTCATAATGTTTAGTAGTTTTGTGTACATTTCATGTGCTTTGTAATGCAAATGCTTAAAGAGTTTAGAAAGACAACATATGGTTGAAAAGTAAACCAACTCTGATAAAATTATTTCAAAATAAAAAATATACTACCAACTCTGTTTTGTTTAGGAAAATACCTAATTTTCCTAATGTGTAATTAAAATAATAGGGATATGAGAGATTATTTTGGAAGTCGCTGCATATACAAACATATATGCATTAAGAAAGTAAACCTATTTCTTAGGAAAATTTACGAGTTGTGTATATTGCAGCATGTGTGTATACCAGGGCTGCCTAGGAAGTCGATCGCGATCGACAGTCGATCCCGGGACCGAAGGAGGTCGATCCCAGCCAGATGGGGCGCTCCTCAGAGCGGGCGGAGCCAGGCCGTGCCAAGCCCCGCCCCCTCCCCGGCTGCGGCACTCCCAGCAGCTTCTCCAGGCTTGAGGTTGGCAGTGCCAAGCCAGCCTTGTGCTAACTATGTCACCACTGGTTTGGCATTGCCATCCTCTAGCCTGGAGAAGCTGCTGGGAGCTCCAAAGCTGGAGGGGAGGGGGCGGGGTTTGGTGCAGCCTGGCTCCGCCCCCCTCTTGCTTCCGCTCTACCAACATCTTCTCCAGGCTTGAGAGTGGCAATGCCAAGCCAGTGGTGGCATAGCTAGCAGAAGGCTGGCTTGGCAATGCCATCCTCAAGCCTGGATAAGCTGCTGGTAGAGCGGAAGCCAGAGGGGGCGGAGCCAGGCTGCACCAAGCCCCACCCCTGCCCCTCCCCTCACCAGCCTTGAGGAGGTAGGTAGATCTTTCTGACTTGGTTTTATTATAAGTAGCTCGTGTGCTGAAAAAGTGTGGGCACCCCTGGTGTATACGTTCCCAGTTCTTTAACAGTAGCATGTCTTTGTTAATGTAGCATATATCAAAGATATATTTTACATATGATGTATATGTTAGTATGAATATCTCCATCTAATACAACAGAAGTATAATGTTCTGCTTTCATGAGACAACCAGCACAATTCCTAAACTAGCTCAAATGCACCGTGAGTCTGCATTGTCGCTGGGAACAGTTATCCATCATACTTTACTTCCTACGAAATTTCAGAGTAAGCAAGAAAGCAATGCCATCCTCTTTCATCTAACATTTTAAATTTTAAATGAAGTTATTTTAGAGACCAGCAGTCAGCAGCAGAAAGCAATCTGTGGTATAAAATGTGTAATAAAATAGCTTTGCCACCTTTCTTGTCTTTTTGACCCATGCTAAGAACTGGATGCCTTCCACATAAAGTTTCATCCTGAGAATGCTTTCTTGAGATAGAAAAATAGATGTTGTTTTATAAAGAAGTATGGCCTCCCACAGACTTGTTTCTTGAAGGTTGTTACAAAAGAGAGAGACCTTTTTGTAACGGCTGGTGGAGAATTAACTCTCCTATGGGATGAAATGTTCTGTCCAATCCTGTTTCACAGTCGTGTTTAGTGCGTGACTGTACCAAAGAAAAAGGCCATTATTTGATTGTTCATTGTTGCCAACAGAAGGCTAACAATTGTCTTTTAAATAATAATCATCGCCAAGGCTGTATAGAACGGTTTTCATCTGGCTTTGATCAAATGTGTAGTGTGTAACCCCTGCAGTAGTTGCTCTCTGCCGCATGTTTATTGAGAAACAAACCCCACAACATTCAATAATGCTTCCTAATAAGCATGTGTATTGGATTTTAGCCTTGCACTGTGATCTGTAGTTTGTGTTTGAAGCTCTTGAATGTTGAATGGTTGGTATGTGTATACAGGCAGTCTCATGTTGGTTTTGTTCCATTTGACTCTAATGCTTCCTCCCCCCGCCCCCGCCCCCAAACCCAGATTACAAACAGTAACACTATCCATACTCATACACTACGTAGCTTACAAAAAAAATCTTAATTAAACCTGAGCGGAAGAGTCAGTGAATGACTGAGCAAATTTTTGTCAAATGTTAGAGCTGGATCTGATGCATCACAACCTCTTGCTAAATGTCTAATTTACCTTTCAGAAGGAACATTATTCCATTCCTACTTTTTTTTGGTCTGCATTCCAAAAATACAGAGGAAAATATGCAAATGAAATGCTTTGGAAGCAGCTTCCTGGAAGCGTATAAAATATATGACGAGGTTTATTTGTTAATGTTGGTAGGCTTTCATCATATAATTCTGCATCTTTCCTCTGAAGGCAGATAAAATCCCATAAATTCTTCAATCAAAACTGAGTGGAAGATAAAAGTCTCTGGAAATGGGAAATAACTCTGGAAGCCTATACAGAGCCTTAATAGTATGACAAAACCTAAAGCAACTTTGAAATTGCTAGTGCAGTATAACAGAACTGGAATTAACTGGAAAAACCTTTACTTTCTAACAGGGCCGTAGCCAGGATTTTGATTCGGGTGGGGCTGTGTTTGGGGGGCTGAGCCTGGGTGGGAGAAGGTCTACCCTAGCAAACCTTTGGTATTGTTATCCCAATACCCCCATACATATGGGATATTTTGAGTATGGTAATCAGTTCATGATATGAATACACATAACAGTTTAAATAATGTACCAGTAAGGCATTCTCGCCGACCACCCTGAGAATTTCGGGGGGGGACTGAAGCCCTCCAAGCCCCCCCCCCCCCCGGGCTACATGCCTGCTTTCTAAGTTGTGTTATTTTTAATTTTAAAAATCTGAATGAAGGTGATTAAAATTCATTGAGGTGAGAGGTGGAGCGAGAAAAGGTGAAGAAGTAAAGAAATGTATATAATATATGTGTTCCCCAATGCTTTTTATTACTCAAAGGCACAGCATAATCCATTGTATTTTTCAGCTTTGTTGTGAAAGAGTCATTTGGTTAAACAGAGCATAGACTGTTTGTATATCTTCAGTCACAAAGCTAGATTCAGCTCAAAGCTATCCTCATTTTAAATGCTGTAATTTGATTGAGATTAATTGTGTTACACTGGGATTAAAAACAACAACAGGGAAATACGCAGTGGTGGTTCAGATCCTAAAACAGCATGAAATTGCCTAGCTGAAAGCTTCCAACTGCTAAAAATATTTTGAAGAATGTGATTTCGATTTGCTCCTCCTATTACGGCTCACGTGAGCCTTGCTTCTAAAGGCTTCTCCACAGCAGGTCCAACAGAGGTCAAATTACCTTTAACTCCCTTGTTTCCCTAAGCACCACAAACATACATCGTATACGATTCTGGGCTCTTGCCACAGTAATGTACATGCCGTTTCTTTCTAGGATTCAGAGGTAAGGTTATTGTACCATAGATACTTTATGATAAGTCATTTATATTAAAGCAATAGGAAATAACATGTCATGTTTCTCATTAGTAAAATGTAATAATGGCTTACATAAAAATGAGACAGCCTGTTTATGTTTTCTTTAGATTCACATTTAAAAGAAAATTATTGCTATGACTGTGAGCAGACTTATGAGGTATGCAAAGGAATTAATTATGCTAAAACGATCAGGCGTGCCTAAACTAGCCTGAGCTATATGAAATTTTAAAGATAGAGCTGAATATCCATTCTTTAATTTTAGTAACATAATGAAAAGTATATTTTACTTTAGCTTACAAAATATGTAAATACTAATTGATATGGAGCAGTTTTCCCCACATAGCTATTGTAACCTCTTTTCTTGTATTAAAAAAAACCTTTTTTTCTTTTTATTTATTTAATTTGCTATACAAAGTTGGTTAAATATCCCCTACCCATTCATCAATATTTATATCACCTGCTTTTTAGTTAGAGGAGTTTTTCCAACTTAAAAAGTCTGCTCCATTGCATCATATTTTACCTGAGTTAAAAAAAAAACATGCTGTGTTTCCTTGTCACTGTAATAACAGAAATAAATGAATGAATGAATAGTTGGCATCAAGACATTTATAGAGTAAAATAATGAAATAAAATGCCTTTAATAGATCTAGCTGAGTCCTCATTTTTTTACTTTGATAAAATAGTTGCATTATAATAATACAAAATAACCCCCCAGGATCCACTAGAAAGAGGGAGAAGCATATGACAGGCATGACTGCCGTTCAAAAAGCAGATTCCAGTGAATCTGACACAACTCATTATTCCATTTGTAGATACTTTCTTCCCACCTGTCCATTTTTATATTCTTAGAGAGACAGTGTTGTCTGAAAACAATTATATTCACTGCTCCATTACTTATGCTACTACGTTCTATGTGATATATCACTACTTCTGTTTTTTTATTAAATCTAATTAATATTTATTTACTTACTTGTTTGTGTTTACTATATTTCTACCTCGCTCTTCTCATCCTGAAGGGGACTCAGAGTGGCTTACAGTTTGACCACTTTGGTGCCACATTGCAAATACACAGTATATAAATATAATAAAATACAAATAGCTTACAAAACAGAAGTCGTGATATATCACATTTAACATAAAATACAAGACAAAAATCACACAAAGCATAATAACACCCAGAAACACACACAAAGCATAATAACATCCAGAAACAAGTTATAAATAAATATTAAGCATTAAAACATGTAAAATCAATTACTATTATTGCGGGGACTCAGCAATTAAATACAACAACAACAACAATTTTATTGATTAGCCAGAAGCCATATCAAATACAAACAGAACACAGACACATTGCAATGATTCTAAAAACAATCTGAGGAGAATTCTAGACCATTACATCAATTAAACCCCTGTTTTGCCCAGCAGGAGGGATTCTAAGGGAGGTGGTAACAATTCACAGGTCCTCATCTCCAACACAATTTATTCCAATTGCATCTATGTAATCAGATCTTAGTTTCATGGCTTTACAGAGAAAACGAGCAGTAGCATCTGTTATCAGCTTGTTGGAGCCGGCCAGCAGAAGTGAGACTTTTGCTAGAGGGTCCCAATGATTTTTTCCCACGAGAAATATCTCTAGCAGTTGTTTTCTCTCTATTTGATAGATTTTACAATAAAGCAGAAGATGAGTTAGATCTTCGATCTCAGAGGCACCACAAATACAGATACGCTCTTCATAGGGAATTTTCTTGAACCTCCCATATCTCACCATTGAATCTAATTGCTCAAACCTGGCTCTAGTGAAAATTTTCCTTAGGTGGTGTAACCTTCCTTGCTGTAAGTAAGTGGTTAGTTGGAAGGATCAGCAATTAAATAGTATATTTCACTATGCTCAGTCATCAGTGATAAACATGAGCCAGTGAGAAAATTAAGAGAAGTCTTCACTAAATAAATAAATAAAAATAAAAATAATATCTGAAAACAAAACAAAAACAAAAGCCTCCACTAAAGCCCAGGAGAAAGAGTCGAAAGTTGAGCATCAGAGAACAGTCAGTGGCTCCAAGCCAAGCCAAGCCCGGTTTCAGTACTAAGTTGATAATTAAAGGGGGGCTGGTTGGTAAAATTCCCCAGTACTGTCATCCTGTAAGTTATCAAGGACATGAAGTAACTTAGGGCTATGGCTAGCTAGCAGCGAGGTCATGGCACGTTCATGGGAAATGGCGGCAATGGTGGAACGACCCTGCTGCACCAACCTCTCCAGGTTGATGTTGGGCAGTGGGAGGGAAGGCAGAGTTTACATAGTTATATACATATAATCAGATTTTTGAGTTGGACACACATTCATACTGGGCATGTGTTAAAGAAATTTGGAGACAGAGCTTTTAATTTAAAGTAAGAATTCAGGAAATTCTTTTTCTTTCTTGGTTGGTGCTTTGTTTCTCCTCTGTATTGATGAACAGAGTTTCTAGCAATTGCATAATAAATATTACTGGTTCAATGTGTGTGATATGTTTCTGTATGTTTCACAGAGTTCAGTGAGACTTAACCTCAGTTTAAATGTGCACTAAAGTATTAGGGATTCATTAAAGAATATGTACTATCAAATCGTGCATTTAGTGCTAAGCCTGGGACAGGAAATGTGAGAATTGAGTACGATGAGGGAGGGGCGAGTTCCATTGTCCGAGGGGCCCCAATAGAAGTAATATCGGGGAGGGGGAGATGCAGGAAAGGGAGACCTTTAATTCAGCCTAGGGTTGATGTTAGAACATTAGTAGTTCCAAATCGGCCTCCTGACACGGTAAGTCTGGGTACCCAGGATGGCAGTCCCTCTGGATTAAGGATGGTGCTGTTGAATGCCAGATCTGTCAACGGTAAAACAGCTATCATCCAGGACTTAATTCTGGATGAACGGGCAGATCTGGCGTGCATAACGGAGACCTGGCTGGATGAGGCTGGAGGTGTAAATCTGACCCAGCTTTGTCCACCAGGTTTCTCCGTGCAGCACCAGCCGAGATCCGGGGGGGCGGGGAGGTGGGGTTGCGGTGGTCTATAAGGATTCCATCTCCCTGACCAGATGCCCCATTCCTCAGTCAACCAATTTCGAATGTGTCCACCTGAGGGTAGGTGACCGAGACAGAATAGGGATTCTGTTAGTGTACCGTCCACCCCGCTGCACTACAGTCTCCCTACCTGAGCTATCGGGGGTGGTCTCAAGCCTGGCGTTGGAGTCCCAACGGCTCTTAGTGCTGGGGGACTTCAACATTCATGCAGAGTCCACCCTTTCAGGAGTGGCTCAGGACTTCATGTCTACCATGACGACCATGGGGCTGTCCCAACAGGTATCTGGCCCTACCCACTGTGCTGGCCACACCTTAGACTTGGTTTTCTGTCAGGGATGGGAGAACGATGGCGGTGTGGAGGAGCTGACCATCGCTCCGTTGCCATGGACTGACCATCATCTGATCACGTTTAGACTTTCTGCACCCTCCAACCTCTGCAGGGGTGGAGGACCCATTAAGATGGTCCGCCCTAGGAGGCTTATGGATCCTGATGGATTCCTGACGGCTCTTGGGGAATTTCCCGCCACCTCGGTAGGTGATTCTGTCGATGCTCTGGTCACTCTCTGGAATGGGGAGATGACTAGGGCAATAGACACGATTGCTCCGGAACGGCCCCTCTCAAGTAGCCGAGCTAAACCAGCTCCTTGGTTTAACGAGGAGTTGGCAGCAATGAAGCGAAGGAAGAGGGACCTAGAGAGTGTGTGGCGTTCAGATCCGAGCGGGCCAAATCGAACACGCCTTGATGCCTATCTAAGGGCATATGGCACTGCAATAAAGGCTGCAAAGAAATCCTTTCTGGCAGCCAATATTGCATCCGCAAAGAACCGTCCAGCGGAGCTGTTTCGAGTTGTCAGAGGCCTATTGCATCCCGCCGTCCAGGATGGGAGCCCTGACAACTCGGCAGCATGCTGTGAAGCATTTGCAAAGTTCTTTGCGGATAAAGTCGCTTTGATCCGTTCCGGCCTGGACACCATGTTAACGGCAGTCTCTGAGGATGTAGCTGGAGCACCTGCTTGTCCAATTTTGATGGATCAATTTCAATTGGTGAAACCTGAGGATGTGGACAAGATACTTGGAGGAATGAGAGCGACCACATGCATCCTAGACCCCTGCCCATCCTGGCTTCTAAAGGAGGCCAGAGGGGGATTGGCCGAGTGGATGAAGGTGGTGGTCAGTGCCTCCCTCCGGGAAGGCAACATTCCAGCGAGCTTAAAACAAGCTGTTATAAAACCGCTGTTGAAGAAACCATCACTGGACCCCACTCAATTCGTCAACTATCGGCCTGTTTCCAATCTTCCCTTTTTGGGCAGTCCTGGAACGTGTGGTGGCCTCACAACTCCAGGTATTCTTGGAAGACACGGATTATCTGGATCCGGCACAGTCTGGTTTTAGGCCGGGACATGGTACCGAGACAGCCTTGGTCACCTTAGTGGATGATCTACGCGGGAGCTTGACAGGGGTGTGTGTCCCTGTTGGTTCTGCTGGACCTCTCAGCGGCCTCGATACCGTTGACCATGGTATCCTTCTGGGACGCCTTGCAGAGATGGGGCTTGGAGGTACTGTCTTGCAGTGGCTCCGGTCCTTTCTGGAGGGCCGATCTCAGAAGGTGTTATTAAGAGATACCTGTTCAACCCCACAACCATTGTCTTGTGGGGTTCCTCAGGGCTCAATACTATCTCCCATGTTGTTTAACATCTACATGAAGCCGCTGGGGGAGGTCATCCGGAGTTTCAGAGTGCGGTGTCATCTGTACGCAGATGATGTCCAACTCTGTCACTCCTTCCCACCTGCTACTAAGGAGGCGGTTCAGGTCCTGAACCGGTGCTTGGCCGCTGTGTCAGACTGGATGAGGGCGAACAAATTGAAATTGAATCCAGACAAGACAGAGGCACTCCTGGTCAGTCGAAAGGCCGAACAGGGCATAGGGTTACAGCCTGTGTTAGACGGGGTTACACTCCCCCTGAAGATACAGATTCGCAGTTTGGGCGTGATCCTGGACTCATTGCTGAGCCTGGAACCCCAGGTTTCAGCGGTGACCAGGGGAGCATTTGCACAGTTAAAACTTGTGCGCCATTTGCGCCCGTACCTTGAGAAGTCTGACTTGGCCACGGTGGTCCACACTCTGGTTACATCCCGTATAGATTACTGCAATGCTCTCTACGTGGGGTTGCCTTTGAAGACTGTTCGGAAGCTGCAACTAGTCCAACGGACAGCAGCCAGGTTGATAACAGGAGCGGCATTCAGAGAGCGCACAACTCCTCTGTTGTGCCAGCTCCACTGGCTGCCAGTTTGCTACCGGGCACAATTCAAAGTGCTGGCTTTAGCCTTTAAAGCCCTAAACGGTTCGGGTCCAACTTACCTGTCCGAACGCATCTCTCCCTATGAACCATCGAGATGTTTAAGATCATCTGGAGAGGCCCTGCTCTCGGTCCCGCCTTCTTCGCAGGCACGACTGGCGGGGACAAGGGACAGGGCCTTTTCAGTGGTGGCTCCTCGGCTTTGGAACGCCCTCCCTAAAGACATCAGAAGAAAGACTTTCGCAAGAAAGTCAAGACCTGGCTTTTTGAGCAGGCATTTGTTGATGAAATATAAGGCTTAATTGGATATATGGAATGATGACGATGCGATGGAAACTGATTTCAACATGATGCTGAGGCTGCAATTGTATGTTTTTAATTGTTAAATTGTTATTATATGTGTTATGTTTTTGGGGGGGAAGGGTTTATCTTGTTGCTGTGTTATATTGAGGGCAGAGACTGCCTGTGTAAACCGTCCCGAGTTGCCTTCGGGCTGAGAGGGGCGGTATAGAAACGTGACAAATAAATAAATGTATGTACTATGATGAGGGAATTTCAAAAGCAAAAACAGGCATAACTTTTCATTTTTTAATAAAAAAGTATGGAATACAAGAGATAGATAAGATGATAAAGATAGATAGATATAGATAGATAGTCTAAGATGTAATATAAGGCCATACT
Organism: Anolis apletophallus; assembly: GCA_030556195.1. Classification (NCBI taxonomy): domain Eukaryota; kingdom Metazoa; phylum Chordata; class Lepidosauria; order Squamata; family Anolidae; genus Anolis; species Anolis apletophallus. The sequence continues at coordinate 37,210,294 of JARBWK010000012.1, read as the reverse complement.
ATTGAAAAAAAATGTTCTCATCTGCAAGGAGAGTGATTAGGCTGTATATCTATTACCCCAAGGTTCAGTTTTGGGTCCGTTACTTTTTAATTTATTCATTAATGACCTGGATGTAGGAGTGAATTCTGAGGTAGCAAAGTTTGCAGACGACACTAAATTGTTCAGGGTAGTTAAAAATGAAACTGATTGTAAAGAGCTCCAGAAAGATCTCTTGAAATTGAGTGAATGGGCAACAAAGTGGCAAATGCATTTTAACCTAAACAAGTGTAAAGTCATGCACATTGGGGCAAAGAACCCCAACTACACCTACAAATTGATGGGGTCAAAGCTTCCGAGACAAACCAGGAAAGGGATCTTGGGGTTTTGGTGGACAGCTCAATGAAGATGTCAACCCAGTGCGCAGCAGTCTAAGATGTAATATAAGGCCATACTATTGAGAAAAAATGTTCTCATCTGCAAGGAGAGTGATTAGGCTGTATATCTAGTACCCCAAGGTTCAGTTTTGGGTCCGTTACTTTTAATTTATTCATTAATGACCTGGATGTAGGAGTGAATTCTGAGGTAGCAAAGTTTGCAGACGACACTAAATTGTTCAGGGTAGTTAAAAATGAAACTGATTGTAAAGAGCTCCAGAAAGATCTCTTGAAATTGAGTGAATGGGCAACAAAGTGGCAAATGCATTTTAACCTAAACAAGTGTAAAGTCATGCACATCGGGGCAAAGAACCCCAACTACACCTACAAATTGATGGGGTCAAAGCTTTCCGAGACAAACCAGGAAAGGGATCTTGGGGTTTTGGTGGACAGCTCAATGAAGATGTCAACCCAGTGCGCAGCAGCAGCGAAAAAAAGCAAATTCTATGCTTGGCATGATCAGGAAGGAATCGAAAATAGGTCGGCAAATGTTGTATTGCCTCTCTACAAATCTATGGTAAGGCCACATTTGGAGTACTGTGTACAATTCTGGTCTCCGCACCTTAAGAAGGATATAACGGAACTGGAAAAGGTACAAGAAGGGCAACAAAAATGATCCAAGGGATGGAGCAGCTCCCTTATGAAATCAGGTTGCAACGCCTTGGTCTTTTCAGCCTTGAAAGACGGCGTTTAAGAGGTGACTTGATCGAAGTGTATAAAATCATGCATGGGATAGAAAAGGTGAATAAAGAAAAAATAGGGGGGTCAGGAGCAGGTGAGGGTTTTGCCCTCCTTTCTGCTAAAGATCCCTGTGTACAACTAGTGGGCCACTGTGTGACACAGAATGCTGGACTAGATGGGCTGAGGCCCGATTCAGCATGGCTCTTCTTATGTTCTTATGTTCTTATTGATGATAACATTCCCAACTAACCACATCTATTTTGAAAAACTGGATTTTTGCAGTTAGCACCTACTTGCTGTTTATCCCTAGCAAATGGTGCTGTGCTTGCACAGAAAGAAAAGCTAAGTCTACAGATCCTAGAACTGTTGGCTATACTTTCTATATTCTCTGATACCGACATTATATTTATAGCTTGGATGCATAACATTTGGCGCATGCATCTTCACTGGTTCCCATTGAACAAGAGTGTTGAAACAACATTCTCTGCATTAGTATGTTTTATATTATAAAGAAACCCACATTGCCAACAGAGCACAAGCACTTTGTCCCATAATGACTTCTAAGCTTCTACAGTACCAATATGCTATGGCTGAAAACACCATATTAATATTAATGGAAAAATGGAAGTCTGAGATTTAGTGACTCTTGTTCCCTCCATACACCTCCCTTATGTTAAATCCATTAGCAGAGATGAATGCACATTAATAAATAAAAAAGAGCAAAATGTCTTTCCGTTCAGAAACATTAACCTGACCTTTGCTACACAGCGCCTTTCAGATGACCACTATGATGTTTGATGTTGACCTGCATACTAATGTTATCTCAAATGCAGCAAACGAGAATTCTTATTTTCCTCATGAAATGTTTGCGATTTAAATTGTTCTGTTTTTGATGGAAAGAATGTGCTAAACATACCAAAATTGACAGGTGTTTTTTTTTCTGAATATGATAATTACTAATAGAATTCATAGAGGAGCTACCAAATGTAATCTGTATGAAAAGTATTTCTTCATTCTGGAGATGATCCAGTCACTTGCTTCATCTTAAATATCAGCCGTTCAACTATTCATTCCAAATCAAAACATTAATGCTAAATTCACTAGTTCCTGAACAATAAAAGAACATATATTGTCAGTTATTAAGTGAGAAAAAAGTTCCATTACATAGTTTTCTGCAGAATTACTAAACTTGTGGTCCATATTGTACTTTAGGAGTCATAACACATGTCTTGAGAAGTGTTTGCCAATCTACTTCATACTGCATAACTCTATTATAACTAGTTTGCTCTTATATTTCATGTGAATCAGGCAAAGTCCACATTTCTATTTGAATATTTTAAAATGTGTATAGAGAATAACATGTCTGCATAGCCACAGAATTCTTGTTTCTTTCTCATAATAGAATGAGAATATCAAGAAGTATGTAGGATCTACTGCTGCCACTATTGCTTACTTGAAGTAAAGATGGCTGTTTTCTCTGGCACAATCGTACATATGAAGAACAACACATAATATTTGTGTGCTAAACACAGCAAAAGAAATATCTAAACCTATGTGCCTATATTACAACCTCTAGCACCTGTTATAGTGCATGTGTGGACAAGGTCCTTTTGTGACTCTTCACACACACCTATCCCTTTTCTGCCTTTCATAATAATAAATAATACATTTTTTATTTATATGTTACTTTTATTTATTTATTTATATTTTGCCCTTCTCCCCTAGGGGACTCGGAACGGATTACAGCATTTACCTTCCTAGGCAAATATTCAATGCCCTTACTGTCATATACAATGAAGACGCACAAACAAAGGCAAAGGCTTCACCTTTCATTTCCAGCTTCTTGAGACAGCGCTCATCTCTGACTCTGGAGAGGTGCTTTTCTCCATTTTCAGGCCAAGGAGTCTGCGTTGTCACCTCTGCTCATGTGGCCGGCAAGATTGTTTGTAGCATCTCTTTGCCTTTTTCTGCCAAATTGGTACCTATTTATCTACTCATGTTTGCATGTTTTTGGACTGCTAGGTTGGCAGGAGTTGGAGCTGACAGAGAGAAGCTCAACCCATCTTGCAGATTAGAACCCCCAACCTTTAGGTCAGCAGTTCAGCAGCATAAGGATTTAACCCATGATGCCACCGTGGCCCCCTTTCTCCCAGAAAGTGAGTTGTCACTCTTCAAAGCTTTCAAAATTGGCAATTCCCCTTTTAAATAGGTTGCTGTTGCCCTGTACTATTTAACTTCTAACATTTAAAAATCTGTTTTTCAAAACCAAAAGTGGGTTTGCAGCAATTCTAGTCTGGTCCCCCTTTTGCCTTTTCTCCTTCTCACTCACTTTGCTTTTTTTTCATTTTTGTCAGCTTATGCAGCTCGCGAAGAATCACAGGGGCAGAAAATTGGTTCTAGTTGCCCAAACCTGTTCTAATGTTCTAAGTACCCATGTACAAAGCCAAGGGAACATACGGTATATTGTTGCATTGTTATATATGGTTGATCTCTCCATCTCCATTTTTGTGCACAATGTCCATACGTACGATAGTTGCCATTAGTTTCTGCAGATTCTTAATATACATGTAGTGGATGAATGGACAGAGAGAAAGGATCTAGAAAATAAAAGCAAAGTCTCTGGTTCTAGTTGTGATCACTTTTGGTTCTGATTATTCTCATTCTTGGATTTTATACGGATCTAGTTCCAGCATAACAGTTCAGAACCTTGCAACATTTCACTTATTTTGGGGGGTTACACTGTTGGGAAACTGAATATTCTTGGACATGACAAAAAATAAGTTACACGGCATTTCATGCATTGATTTGAAAATATTTTTAAAATGACGTTGTGTTTTCTCTAATAAAGGGAAGGGATGGAAATGGTTAGAAAATTTTGGCACTTTTCCCATGCTTTGCTGAGTGCCAACTTGTGCACTGTGTGCAAATGTATGTAATATCAGCTGGGGGCAAGGAGATCAAAGCAATCTCTGACGGCTAGAATTATGACTAAAGGGTAGCTGAAGACTAAGGGTTCATCCTTTCCTTGCTGGATGTTTTTATGTTGTGTATGCCCTCATTCAACTTGCATTTTCCTCCATAGATTTTGGAAAATTAGTTCGGGGAGGATTTTAGCAGAAAAATGGCCAACAGGGAAAGGGTGAACAGCTTGTTGATAGTCAGCTGTGATGGCTAATCGTGACTGAAAATTCAGTATTAAACATACCAGCTTGGGCTAAATCCTACTCAATCCAGCAGGGGAAAATTTCCAAGCAGGCATATTAGGGTAAATAGGATATTCTGAAAATTTGTCAAGTCCCTTTTTAAAATCTGTGAATTCTAGTTTAAGTGTTAATGACAAAAGGTTTGTAATTCCAAGACAGTATAAGAGCCTGTAAAATGTTGGTGATCCTGGTTCTAAGAATCTGAATAAATTCACCATTTTACTATACCAAAAGAGAGAGAACTCATCATATAGTGAGGCGCTTATATAAATATACTAGCTTGGGGACCCGGCAGTGCCCGGGTAATTTGAGAAAGGCATTGTGGGCCAAGGTTGGTCTTTATCCATTATTTATGTGGCTTGCAGTGCTCTCAGGAAGTTAGTGAAGGTACTGCAAATCCCATCGCGCATGGCCCATCCTCTTCCAAACACCACCAGGATGTAGAGTGGGTCATAGAGGGTTTGTCTGTCATGTTTGGCCGTGAGCCATAATTATTGAGAGAAGCAGTGGTATCATGAATTTACTGAAGGTACTGCAAGTCCCATCATCTGTGGTCTGTCCTCCTCTCAACTGGATGTAGAGAGGGTCATGGGGGGCACAAACTTTGTGCCAAGTTTGGTCTTTATTGATATTTGGAGGAGGGTCGCATTATTTTCAGGAAGTGAGTGAAGGTACTAGAAGTCCCATCATCCATGATCCACCCTCCTCCAAACTGCAGCAGGATGTAGAGTGGGTCATGGGGGCTCTTTGTGCCAAGTGTGGTCTTGATCAGTCATTGGATGAGGGTTGCGGTGGTCTCAGAAAGTGAGTGAAGGTACTCCAAGTCCCATAATCCGTGGTCCATCCTCCTACTTACAGCACCAGGGTGTAGAGTGGGTCATGGCGCTCTGTGTGCCAAGTTTGATCATGATCAGTCATTGGATGAGGGTTGCAGCAGTCTCAGGAAGTGTGTAGAGGTACTTCAAGTCCCACAGTGGCAACCAATCAAAACGCTGCCACCACCACACCCCCGCAAACACTGACTTTTTTGTATACATAGATAGATGACCTGGGAGTAAGTCCCATTGAACTCAGTGAGGATTACTGCAAAGTAAACGTCTAATACAATAGACTTCCTAATATCTTTTTTCCCCTTGCCAGGCAGTATGCTCATCTTAATAACGTTCAGTATGAAATATGCCACCAATCTAGAGGATCACATAATATCTTCTGTTTTATGCTTCATAGTTAGGATGTCAGGCATACAGTATGTGGGGGATGACCTTCTCTGTATACCTTGACTGGCACCTGGTGATGCATGTGAACACCACATATTTGTATTTCTTAAAGACAGCATTCATTGAATCATTGTTGTAAGAACTCACAAAGGCAAAACATGAATGCCGTCAAAATCAATGCTGTTGTCTTCCTACACAGGAGGAGCATTATTTCCAGAGATAGATGAAAGATAATCCCCACCACTTGACTGTTCGTCTTTTTGCCTAATGCAGTACTTTTGCTAATAAGAAGCCACAGTTAAAAAATTAAAAATATAATTACAAATGAAAGAGCAGAGTATTGTTATTATACATGTTAATCAGGGAGAACAGAGCTCTTGACTCTCTTACTTTGAACAGAGATCTCCCACTGTTTATGCAGAGCCTCCTATCTGCTCTTGAAGAAAGCCTTTGCCTTCGAGAAAGTGACTGTTGCTCTCTGTGCCGGCAGCAGTCCCTCCTGTGTTCTGTCAGAAACGCCAAGGGAGAGAGGCCCCTTCATACAACTTTGGGGAAGCAGACGCTCTTGAAGCTTGTTCCTTGCTGTTAAGGACTCATTAGGCATTATACTACAATTAGGGCAATACTTATGTGAGCATATAATGGTAATTGACTAGCTAATAATCTGTATTAATGGAAATAGAAAAGAGTCTTTCCTTTGATCGCTGAGTGGTTTCTGTTAATCCAGAATATTTATTGCAATTTATAACCTTTTCCTCTCTCTCCTCCATTTCGTCTTGCCCTTTTGTTCACTAAATGTTCCCAAGTCCTTAATTCTGATTTCTGATTGCAAATCTTGCCCTACTGCAATACAGTTTCTCAGTGGGGAATACGGCTCTGTAGTACCTGGAAAAATAATGAACCGAGTGATGTTGAATACCGCATGCCAGAGATGCCCACAAAAAAGTTCAACCTTCCCAATAAAATAAGCATTACTTCCACCAGCAGACTTGAAAACATCTTGTCCATTGCCAAACTAACCTCTCTGAGCTACAATTTTAATATTTTACATATGATTTGCATTTCAATGACATGTCTTAGTTTATGCCTCTTTCAAATATATTTTTGAAGTGAAATTATATTTATTATTTATTTTCTTTATTTATATTCCGCTCTTCTCACCCCGAAGGGGTCTCAGAGCGGATTACAGGTACACATACTTAGCAGACAATCCCTGCCGTTTCGATGTACACAACATATAGATGAACAGAGGCAAACTCTGGCCACCAGGGGGAGCTGGCACACTCCTCATCTCTCAGCGTTCCCAGCATCCCTTGTTGTTCCTTCCGCATTCCTCAGCGTTCCTGGAGTTCTTTAATGGCCTCATAATTCAGTCAAAATTTGCCTCCCCACTTAATGTGGTACCTTTATCTCCTACTTGACAGATGCAACTGTCTTTCAAGCTGCAATTATAATGAATTTTAATGAAATTTCCTTATTTTTGGCCATGCTGTGAACCACCCTGAGTCCCCTTTCAGGTTGAGAAGGGTGATATACAAATATCACAAATAAATAAACAAACAATGCTGAGATGACCATTAATCTGAGTGCTCAAGAAAGTCTAATAGCAACTTTCTTGGTTAGCAGAGCACCGTTGGCTTTTCTTTCTTGATACCTTTTTCTGATGTATACATGTTCTGTGCAATTTTTCAAATGGTACCATATTTGGGCATACAAAAGCCTAATGAGTATACTTCTTCCGAAAGGGCTTTTGCTTCAACTTGATGAAAAGCAACATCAGGAAAGATCCAGTGAAAATGAATCACGTTTTAATACTGATTAGTCTATGCTCTTTAATTTATTATTTTGGAAATCATTTTAGCATGCTTAAGTTTGTTGGATTGCATACAATATTGGTTTGTGGCTGGGATGCTAAACTTGGTTTGTATAGTTAGCTTTTAACTACAATTTATTGTTGTGTTCCATTGGTTATTTTCATTTTAATTGAGATGTTTTCTGTTGATTTTTATAAGTTGTTATTTTATATTGCTCGGTGCTGCACAATGTTTTGGGCAAATTCTTGCTGTATTTTACATGTTCTATGTTGCACTTTTTGTTGCCTTGTACGCCGCCCCAATCTCTTTAGGAAGATGGTGGCAGGATTTAAAGTTTATTTATTTATTTACAATATTTCTATCCCACCTTTCACAAACCTGAAGGTGACTCAAGTTATTATTATTATTGATGTTGTTATTATTATTAAAAGAACTCATAAAATAGTTTTGCTATCCACAAAAATAGACACATAGTAGCTTCTTCTGCAGAAGTTACTGTTCTTTTGCACTACACACTTAAGTCAACAAAAGTATGATTAAAAATAAGATCAAAATAATTTAAAACTAAATTCCCAATGTGCAAAGAAGTAGAAGATAAGCAGATAGATAGATAGATATATAGATAGATAGATAGAACAGTGAATGTTGTCTTCATGTAATAAACTGTTAAAACAATAAAAGTATTTATGTATCATCACGGGTTAAATTATTTCAGGGAATTACATAATAAATATGGCAATATGTGACTTCCAAGTTTGAGTGCAAACATTATTTGTTATTTTAAGTGCATTTATTAATAGTATACGGTCTACAGCTAATTACGACAGCAAAGAAAAACGTAACATCAGATGCTGTCCAATGAAGAATGCACATTTTAATTTGTATTCTCAGATTAAAGCTAATCTTTTTATAAACATCTACATAGGAAATGGATAGTGCCTGAAAACAGGTTCAGTTGACTTTGACTGAGTCAATGTCGACATGATATATATCTTCTTATACAAAACAGTCATGTATATATGATATATATCTTCTTATACAAAAGTCAGTACATTGTTTTAGGAGAAGATATTTTACAAGTGAAGAAGGGAGATTATTATTATTTTGTTTTGGCTTTGGTTTCTTGGGGGGGGGGTTGTTTCCTTGATATGTACACGAATTCTGACACTGATTTTCCTCCTTGTGACATTTGTTATTTCATTGTTCATTGCTTTTCATTCTTAAATATGTGAATTGGAGAAGAGAAGAATAAGTGACATCATAGCCATCATTGAATAGCTGAAGGAATTCACAAAGAAGATGTAACTGTCTTCTTTTCTGATACTGCAGAGATTAGAGCACAAACCAATGAATGCAGATTAGGAAAAGAGATATCCTCAAACATTGGAAAGAACATTTTTCCAGTGAAAGCTGTCTGATAGTGGACTCTATTGCCTTGGAATGTGGTGGTCCCTAAACATCTCTTTTGAGATCTTTTAATTTTGCATATCTGCATGGTTGGACTAAGTAGCCCCTGCGGCCCCTTCCAAATCTTAAGATTCTTGGTGTCTTGGTTTTCAGGCCTGGGGCAATTTGGGTACTGATTCAGAAAATTGCATTGGGTAGGTTGCATCAGTTCTAGTTTCATATGTATGGTTATCTACAGGTGAGCAGATGAAGGCTGGTATATGGCATATGTTCTGTATCTCAAACACTATAGCTGATAGGGAAAAACTTCCTCCCTTTTTCTTCCCCTTCCCCTTTCTCTCCTTTCTTCCTTCTCAACCTCTTCCTTTTATTCATTCTTTTATTCTTTGATTTCATCCTTCCTTCCTTCCTTTCCTCCCCCTTTCTCTACTTCTTCCTTTGTCTCCTTTCTTCCCTCCCTGTTTCCTTCCGTCTTTCACTTTTTATTTCCTTTTCTCCTTCCTTCCTTCTTTATCTCTTTCCTGCCTTTCCTTTTTCTTTCCTTTCTATTTTCTCTTCTTCCTTCCTTCTGTACCTCTTTCCTTCCTTCCCTCCTTCCTTCTTTCCCTTCCTCCTTCTCTCTTTCCTTCCTCCCCCCTTTCCCTCTTTCATTCCTTCCCTCCCTTTTCCCTCCCTCCTTTTTCTCTCCTTCCTTCCTATCTGTTCTCCTTCCTTCCTTCCTTCTTTATCTCTTTCCTGCCTTTCATATCTTTTTTCTTTCCTTTCTCCTTCCCTTGCCAAAGGGAAAGAAGGAAGGGAGGAATGATAGAGGGAAGGAAGGGGGAGTGCAGCAAGAAAGAGGGGGTGGGGCCAGGAAGGGGCGGGGGTGGGGGTGGAGTGGGGGTGTGGCCAGAGCGTGGGCTGGGGCCTCTTTTGCCCCTCCTCCATATCCCCCTCCCTTGCCAAAGGGCAAGAAGGAATTAAGGAACCCTAGAGGGAAGGAGGAGGGAGTGCGGCGAGGGAGAGGGGGCAGGACCAGAGTGGGGAAGGGGCAGGGATGGGGCTGGAGTAGGGGGTGGGGCCAGAGCAGGGGACAGGGCCTCTTTTTGCCCCTCCTGCACATCCCCCTCCCTTGCCAAAGGAAGGAAGGAAGGAACGCTAGAGGGAAAGAGGGGGAGTGGTGGCGGGGAAGGGGTGGGGACGGGGCTGGATTAGGGGGTGTGGCTGGAGTGGGGGCGGGGCCTCTTTTGCCCCTCCCCCACATCCCCCTCCCTTGCCAAAGGGAAAGAGGGAAGGAATGCTAGGGGGGAGTAGGGGGGAGTGCAGCGAGGAAGAGGGGGTGGGGCCAGAGCAGGACAACGGAGGATCTGTATTTTGTTAATTTAATGAATTTTGAGGGGGTTTTTAAGGGGATTTTTTTGTTAATCACATCTTGCTTTGTGAGACTTTTTGCTGCCAAATTTGATGGGTATTGACCCCATAGTTTTTTTGTTTTTAAGGTACTCATGACAACAACACCATTTATATATATATATATATATATATATATATATATATATATATATGCAATCTTTTAGAGGGATGATCTTGCAGGAATCTCCTTAAACTACCCTTAAAAGAATTGAGGGTGCAGTCCTATATTCAATTTCCAGAGAGTAATTTAATTAATTATTCTCAGCTCAAATTGGATTAAAGCTTGACTTGTTTTGAACAGCCTGGTGAGAATTTCTGGAAGACAACAGATGGAGGGAAATCATGAAAGGGAAGGGGAAAGGTTGGGTTTCTCAGCAGAAGAGAAGTTGTATGACAATACGTTTATGAGTGTTAACTCGGAAATATCCTTTTTGATGTCCCAATCAAGATGAAAAAGTTTAGAACACTCTTACTTTCTTTACTCATTTCATCTCATTTTATAAGATCAAAGCTTTTGCTACATTTAGTATCACTTCTGTACTTCAGAACTCTCAACAGGAGGCAGAATAGTGGCATCCCATAGCAGATGATTTAAGCTAGCACTATGCAACAGAAGAATTGTCAGGGAAATGGTGACCTCAAAGTGAGCATGGATCTATGTGAGGAAAGAATAAGCACCATGAATTCACTCTATTAAAAATAGTGGACCTCCTGCTATCCTGTTGCTTACTTTACAGCTGCTGTATGCAACAGGAACAGTGTTGCTGTTGTTGTTGTTGTTATGTGTCAAATTCCTGACTTATGGCAACCCTATGGTGAACTTAAAGTGGTTTTCTGGAGCTACATTTATGTGATTCATTCAAGTCACCCAGTAACTTTCAGTGGCTGAGTGGGGAATCAAACCTGGTCTCCAGAGCTATAGTTCAATTCTCAAACCACGATACCATGAAGGCTCTTTGGTGGGCCGGTGGTTGCATTTGTGACATTTATTTATTATTTATTTATTTACTATATTTCTAACCCACCCTTCTCAACCCCAGAAGGGGGACTCAGAGCGGCTCACATTCCGCCCCATTCAGAGGCTATTTCAGCAATGCAATAAAATCACAACATCTACAAACATGATAAAAACAGCATAATTAAAACTATACAATGTCAACATTACACATTAAACCAGCCTCATCAGTTTTTCGCCAATCCAGTTCAACCCTTAGGGTGCTGATTGCATTTACTGACCAAATGCCTGGTGCCACAACTATGCCTTTACTTTCTTTCGGAAAGCTAGGAGGGAAGAGATCGATCTTATCTCAGTTGGGAGTGTGTTCCATAGGCAGGGAGCCACCACCAAGAAGGCCCTGTCCTTCGTCCCAGCCGGGGCGCATTTGAGCTGTAGACGGGAGCGAGAGCAGGCCTCCCCGGACGATCTTAGATTTCGAGGTGGGACGTAGGGGTAGATGCGTTCGGACAAGTAAGCTGGGCCAGAACAGTTTAGAGCTTTATAGGTCACCACCAGCACTTTAAATTGGACTTTTCAAAAGATGAGGGAGGGCCCTTCTGCACAACCATATAGCCCAAACTATCAAGGCAGGAAATCCCACGTTATCTACTTTGAACTGGAATATATGGCAGTGTGGACGGAGATATCTCAGTTCAAAGCAGATATTGTGGGATTTTCTACCTTGATATTCTGGGTTATATGGCTATGTGGAAGGGCCCAGAGATACTTGGGCTAAAATATTATATGAACTTACCTGCTGGTAAGTACATCCAATCCAATGCATTTTACTTCTGAGTAAGCATATTGATTGATTAATTTTATATTTTGCCATTTTCTTGGAGTGAGAACCTCTTTGTGTGTGTGTGTGTGTGTGTGTGTGTGTGTGTGTATGCATTCAAAGAGCCTCCTGGTGGCATGGTAGCACAGAGGGTTAAACTGCTGAGCTGCTGAACTTGCTGACTGAAAGGTTGGTGGTTTGAATCCAGGGAGCTCCCACTGTTAGGCCCAGCTTCTGCCAATCTAACAGTTCGAAAACATGCAACTGTGAGTAGACCAATAGGTACCGCTTCTGTGGAAAGGTAATGGCACTCCATGCAGTCATGCTGGCCACATTACCTTGGACGCGTCTACGGACAATGCCGGCTTTTCAGCTTAGAAATGCAGATAAACACCACCGCCCAGAGGTGGACACGACTAGACTTAATGTCAAGGGAAACCTTTACCTTTTTATATGCCTTCCACCATGAAATGTAATGCTGAAACAGTTCTAACTGCAATTCTAATCACATACCTTTATTTAAAGTATTAAATGTTTTTATGTTTTCAATTCCATTACATTTGTCCCAGGAATATTTAGACAAAATAGGATGTATAAAATACAATTAACGTTCTGTTTATTATTCCAGACTAAACACACTCAGGTTATCTTGTCACAATTGTAAGTAAGAGCAAGTGTGCTTCTCTATAGGAATAATTACAATGATGGACAAATAAAGGGTTAATTTAAAACACGAAGTAGAGTGTTTAATGAAGGAATTTAAGAGCAGATAAGAAATACAGCATCCCACATATTCTTCCATAATTGTACAGTCCTCCAGAGATAATGGATATCATTATCAACGGCGCCTGTCCTAGGAAACTTGGCAAGGTTATGATTGTTTGTTACAGCTTTGGTTATATTAACATGCACATTAATATTTATAAATATTTGATGTCATGTTAATTTTTCATATAAGATGATTTATGTAATGTTACTGTGCTCTGTTAGAGGGCATTTAGTGTAGGCTTCAAAAGGGAACTGGGTTGATGCATGTTCTTTAAGGGGACTTGACCGTATATTACTATTACATACACACAATGAATCATTCTAGGAAAAAGTGATTCAAAAATAAATTATCTGAATTGTGGAAAAGCTCTATTAACATTTTAAATAAAACATAATAAAAAGACCACACTAAAGTATTTCACATATCTTATTAACTAGCAAGCATTTCTTGTCAAATAGAGCAGAATTTACTGAAAGTTTGTGTCTAAATAATGTATTTTACCACTTTAATGCCCATCTTTTCTTTGGTGCCCACTCTAAATTAATTATGATAGAGGCTGGATAATTCCTGTTATGGAATTATACATAAATACGGAGGGAAGATTGCTTGTGGTTTCAAGTGAATTACATTTCGTTTTGTCTTTTATATGCAATATAAGTACATGCCCCAAAAGGAGTAGTAAGACTAGTCAACACTATATGGCCCCATGAACCTGACAGTGTCACCAGTGTCACGGGCTTACATCACCATAAATATCCTGACATCATGATAAATATCCTTTTAATTTGAGTTATACCACAAGGTATAAATATAAAGAAAATTAATCCAACTTGTGTGACTACTTTCAATGAAGTGAGCCATATGTTTTGTGTAGCTCTGTATGTGTGTGCTTACTGTTCAAATTACTGTTTATATTGTAATGTAATGATAGTGTTTGGGGAAAGCATACTTTTAAGCAAATTTGCTAACCCCACAGCCTGCAAAGCATGAACATTTTGGAGGGTAATAACTATCATACCAAGTTTTGCCCTAACGATTGCACTTCCCAGATCATAACTTCATTGAGTTTTATTAAGGAATTATTACTTATTTTATTTATTTATTTATTTGTCACATTTCTATACCACCCCTCTCAGCCCGAAGGCGACTCGGAAAGGTTTACACAAGGCAGTCTCTGCCCTCAATACAACACAAGCAACCAAACCAAAAAATAACCATATAACAACAAATTAACAATTAAAAACATAGAATTGCAGTCTCAGCATCATGTTGAAATCACTTTCCATCACATCGTCGTCATTCCATATATCTAATTAAACCATTATATTTCATCAGCAAATGCCTGCTCAAACAGCCAGGTCTTGAATTTCTTGCAAAATGTCAGGAGGGAGGGGGCCAATCTGATGTCTCTAGGGAGGGTGTTCCAAAGCCAAGGAGCCACCACTGAAAAGGCCCTGTCTCTCGTCCCCGCCAGTTGCTCCTGCGAAGAAGGCGGGACCGAGAGCAGGGCATCTCCAGATGATCTTAAACATCTTGATGGTTCATAGGGAGAGATGCGTTTGGACAGGTAAGTTGGACCCGAACCATTTAGGGCTTTAAAGGCTAAAGCCAGCACTTTGAATTGTGCCCGGTAGCAAACTGGCAGCCAATGGACCTGGCACAACAAGAGAGTTGTACGCTCTCTGAATGCTGCTCCTGTTATCAACCTGGCTGCTGTCCGTTGGACTAGTTGCAGCTTCCAAACAGTCTTCAAAGGCAACCCCACGTAGAGAGCATTGCAGTAATCTATACGGGATGTAACCAGAGTGTTGCAGTAATCTATACGGGATGTAACCAGAGTCAGATTTCCCAAGGTATGGGCGCAGCTGGCACACAAGTTTTAACTGTGCAAATGCTCCCCTGGTCCCTGCTGAAACCTGGGGTTCCAGGCTCAGCGATGAGTCCAGGATCACACCCAAACTGTGAACCTGCGTCTTCATGGGGAGTGTAACCCCGTCTAACACAGGCTGTAACCCTATGCCCTGTTTGGCCTTTCGCCTGACCAGGAGTGCCTCGGTTGATATGAGCCATTTACACTCCCAACCAATTAATTATATCTTAATTTGGGTGGTTCCTATGTGGCACAGATCTTCTCTTAGTTTGAAATTCTGTTACTGGATATGTTCCTAAATCAGTGACCCTGTTCACTATCAGCTTGGTCATTACTGTCATCTCTGTTTGGAGAAATGTGCTGAACTGCAGCAGCCCATCGGATGAGAATCAACAAAAGAGCTAATCCTCCAACTCGAAAATAAAAAGAGGTAAGCAAAAGAGGAAGAAAAATGTTTATTTTCCTGAGAGCACCATATCTGGTTCCTTTTTCTAAATTTTCCAGAGGTGGCACTGTTTACACAAGTACTTTGCATGTTCCTCTCAAGTTGCAGCACATTTTAACACCAATTTCAGTCTTTCTCCTGACTTTTTAACATGTGTTTGCCATGTGAATGCCCATTGCAGTGCACATTAGAGATGTGCATTTTCTAGACACCCCCACCCTTGTATAGCCCACTTCATTCTGAATTTACAGCATGTGTAGATGGGGTCTTAGACTGCAGTCAAAGCCCTCTATCCTCCTTCATGCTCCTTGTCTTAAAGAAAAGTAAAGACAGACATATTAGTTGCTAATTCAAGACAAGTATAGTCCCTTGAATCAATGGTTTTCTGAAGACTGCAGGCACTTCCAGATTTCACATGAGAGCATAGGGTCACCTATGACACCTATGACACCTATGACGCCATGACATCTCTCCAACAGGCCTCCTGACACATAGAAATGACATGCCAGGAGGTGGTTAGCAGGAACAATTTCCACCCCCTCCCGCTGCCGCCTCCTGACATATCATTTCTACAGGCAAGGAGGCCTGCCGGAGAAGCATTATTGCAGCCCGGTACATTTTATTTTTAATTTTAAGGCTGGGGGGGGAGGGAGATTGGGGAGAGGGTGCCCTCTTCGGTTCTCCAGGCTTTTGGAAGTCCGAAGAACTGAGATGGGCTGAAATGGACTGACCCCTGAGACTGCAGAAGTATTCTCTTGGGGCAGTCTCCACAGGACCCACACCCCATTAGACCCAGGGTGGGTCTAATGGGGTATCAAATGAATTCGGGACAAAGCAAGATTTACCTGCTTTCTCCTGAATTAATTCTCTTTTACCAGAGGCAGTAAAAGACTGACGGGGCCTACATTTTGGGCTCTGTCTGGAAAGGTCCTGCATTCATAGCCCTTCCCAGTATAAAGGCAGCGGAAGCCTGTTTGCTACACTTCTCTCCAAAATGCTCCAGGAGGAGAAATTATGGCAGTTACTTTCAGTGATTGCTCATTAATAAACCAAACCCTCTTCATGCTAAGTGAAATATGATGTGATAATGCCCCTGCTTTTTCTGATGCAGGATAGATCACAACTTAGAAAAAACAAGTTTCAAATCATAGGCTAAATCCAAAGTTAGTTTTACCCCCAATAAATATATTGGACTCCACAGGATATTTGTTAGTTTGTGATTAACAACCCTATTTGTTTCAATTGATTTATTCTAGAAAAGAAGAACATTTAGTTTAGGCTAGTACGATTACTTTTAAGCAGGGCCGTAGCCAGGATTGTGATTCGGGGGGGGTTGATTCAGGGGGTGAGTCTGAGTAAGAGAGGATTTACCCTAGCAAACCTTTTGTATCATTATCCCAATGCCCCCATGCATAAGGGATATATTGAGCATGGTGATCAGATCATGATATGAATAAACATAACAGTTTAAATAATGTACCAGTAAGGGCTTCTCGTGGACCACGCTGAGAATTTTGGGGGGGGTGAAGCCCCTCAAGCCCCCCACTCCCCACCCCGGCTACATAACTGCTTGTAGGGATATAGTGGTTTCAGCAGTGGACTATAAATTTGGAGATCAGGTTTTTAATCATCACTCAACGATGGGAAATCAATCATTGAGCAAGTCAAACCCTTTCAGCTTTAGAGGAGGTGAATGGTAGCCTCCCTCTGAAAAATATTTATTTATTTATTTATTTAGAACTTTTATACCCCAGCCTTCTCACCTCTGAAGAGGGACTCAGACCGGCAAACAGCAAGTATTCAATGCTAACATTTAAAATCTAAAAACACCATAAATTTACAATAAAATTTACAATAAAATTTTAAAAGCCTTTCGCCAAAGTAAAATCAAGTACAACTTAATCCATATATTCGGTCCGTATCAAGTGGTTGGCGACTTTAGTCACTTTGCGATCTCCTCCTTCATTCTGCGAAGGCCTCATTGCACAGCCATGTTTTCACCCGCTTCCTAAAAGTCAGGAGGGAGGGGGCAGATCTAATTTCATTTGGGAGGGAATTCCACAGCCGGGGGGCCACCACAGAAAAGGCCCTGTCCCTCGTCCACACCAGACGCGCCTGTGAAGGTGGTGGGACTGAGAGTAGGGCCTCTCCAGACGATCTTAGCACTCTTGATGGTTCATAGGGGAGAATACGTTCGGACAAGTAAACTGGACCGGAACCGTATAGGGTTTTGTAGGTCAACACCAGCACTTTGAATTGTGCTCGGAAGCGAATTGGCAGCCAGTGGAGCTGGCGCAACAGGGGAGTTGTGCGGTCCCTGTACCCCGCTCCCATTAGTAGTCTGGCTGCTGCGCGCTGGACTAATTGCAGCTTCCGGGCAGTCTTCATAGACAACCCCACGTAGAGAGTGTATTGCACGCAATACAAGTTTCTATTTTTAATGATGAAAACATAGCAGAGTAACATTTCAAAAATGACATGTGCAAGTGTGCGCGAGTAATATTTTCTGGTTACTTTCGGTAATATCTTATGAGGGTAGAAGTCTCCAAGTCTCCAAGTTTTATACCATATCCTTACTTCTCCCCAAAAAAAGTAGCTATGTGGCAATTATCAAAAGAAGCTACTAAGCCGCCGCGAGCCCCCGGGAGTTGGCGGCATAGAAGCCTCAATAATAAATAAATAAATAAACAAGATGAGCATTTACTTTCTGGAATTTTAACAAATTACACAATTTGTCAAAAATTTCATTCAAAGCTTATGGATAAAATTCTGCCTAAAATCTGTGAAGAACTATTTTGATTATAGTTTATTACCTCTGGTTTCATTTTAAACCAGTCTGCTTCAATAAGGTCTGCTTTAGCCATAGGAATGGAAAGTCCCTAGGGTTCTCCAAGTCTGGTATGATGACTTAGAAGAGTGTTTCCCAACCTTTTTTGAGCCACGGCACACTTTTTACATTTACAAAATCCTGGGGCACACCACCAACCAAAATGACACAAAATGACACTCTAGCACAGTAATACATATAGCTAATATGTTTTTAAATGTATTTATACACTCAGTGTGAAACCTGTGCCTGTTTAGATGAACACAACATAGATATCCTGGCAGGAATGGCAGAAAGACACACACGAAGGTCTTGCTCAATTTATAGTTAACACACAATCAAAGAGCATCCTGAACTCTTGCAACAATGGAATTGAACCAAACTTGGCATATTGAACTCTCATCACCAACAGAAAGCACTGAAAGGGTTTGCTTGGGAATTGACCTTTGAATTTGGAAGTTGTAGTTCACCTACACCCAGAGAGCACTCTAGACTCAAACAATGTTGGATCAGGACCAAACTTGGCATGAATACTCAATATGCCCAAATGTGAACACAGATGGAGTTTGGGGGAAATAGACCTTGACATTTGGGAATTACAGTTTCTGGGATTTATAGTTAACACACAATCAAAGAGCGTCCTGAACTCTTGCAACAATGGAATTGAACCAAACTTGTACTGTGACATAGCAGCGCTCCTTTAATAAGGTTCCAATTTCCCGCAGCACACCAGGTGATCGCTCATGGAACACTAGTGTACCGTGGAACAGCGGTTGGGAAACACTGACTTAGGATACACATGCATAAATCCAAGTATTTCTTCTAACTAGAATTGACCAGCTGAATCAATGAGAACTTGATAAATCAACAGTGATAAATCAACAGTAATGAAACTTCTATTGAGTCAATTAGTTTATTCTTGTTTGCACTAACAATTGGATTTAGATCACAGTATCAGAAATGGCTAGGGATGTCACTTTTGCAGAGTGAGAAGTTTTTGTTTGTGTGTTTGTTTTTGCCTTTGTTTTTGTTTTCTTCTGCAACTTAAAGAACACACTATATTTCAACTTGTATCCAGCCCTGGACTTCAGGAATAACGTATTATTTATGCTTGTATCAGCCTCTTAATTTCGGAGGCAACTATGGGACTTCTTGAAGGAGATCAGCTTTCAAACCATTTGAGCAGAATGAATATGTATTAGAAGTAAAATGAAAATAGGTGGTTTTTTCTCATGTATTCACTGGTGCGAAAAGAGAGAGATGGCAGGTTTATGGGATGGATCCCCTCTGAATGATGTGTCTAGTGGGCATCTGTATAATAACATGTACCATATCCAGACTTATTTGGCTTGGCCTGTCTTGTCTGTAAGTGTGGACCTCCCTGGATAATGCCTTTCTCAATTTCCCTATATTTTATTTAAGAAACTCAAAGCACACAAGCTTTACGAACTTTGCTCTCTGCTGAAGAATTAAATAAAATGGATTTATACTATTGTTATTCAGTTTTGCCTTTTCTAGTAGCATTTTTTTTATTTAAAAAAAAGTTGAGACTTCATACAGTTTGCCAGGTAAGGACTTCACACTTCATAGGACTAGTTTCCTTGGGGAGAATATATCCAAGACAATCTGTGACAATAAGCATAACTTCCTGCACAATGCAGTATGACTAAAATGACGGCATGGAACAGTAGGCCTTCTCTGTGGGAAACATCCGTGTGGGCACCAAATATTGGAAATCCATGCCGTTATTTGCAAGTGGCAAAACAGAGTAAAATTCTGGTATTAATAGCAAAAGACTTAGCAATAGATTACAAACAACACAGACTTACATTATGAAATATATAGGAGAAGGAGAGAAAAGTACGTATTATGTTTTTTTATTTATTTCATTTCTAAACTGCTTTATCACCCTTAGGGGGACTCAAAGCAGTTCACGACATAGTAAATGGCAAAGATTCAATGCCTCACATCCATATAAAAAACATTACAAGTCTAAAAGCAATCACATATTAACATAAATGAAATCATTAAAAATTATACAAACCACCAACATAAACATCAAACATTAAAACATTAAGCATTAAAACATTTAAACGTTGCATCGATCCCATGGTTTCCTTTAGCTGTTTGTACATTGGTGTCCTTCATCGAATGCCTGCTTACAAAGCCAAGTTTTGAGCTGTTTCCTAAATGCTAGAAGAAAGGGGGCTGATCTAATATCACTAGGGAGGGAGTTCCACAGCTAAGGAGCCACCCTCAAGAAGACCCTGTCTCTCGTCCCCATGAATTGTACCTTAGACCAGTGTTTCCCAACCTTTTTTGAGCCGCGGCACACTTTTAACATTAAAAAAATCCGGGGGGCACACCACCAACCAAAATGACACAAAATGACACTCTAACACAGTAAAGAATGGCTGGGGATGGTGGCCTGCGGGGAGCAGCTGCTGGGTGTGCCGAAGCTGGGGGGGGGGTGGAGCCAGGCTGTGCCATGCCCCACCCCTACCCCCGGCTTCACCTCTCCCAGCAGCTGCTCCAGCCTTGAGGGGCAGTGCCAAGCCAGCGGTGCCAGAGCCAGCACAATGCTGACTTGGCACTGTCCCCTCAAGGCTGGAGCAGCTGCTGGGAGTGCCGAAGCCAGGTGAGGGGGCAGAGCCAGGCCGCGCCATGCCCCATCCCTTCCCCCCAGTTTCAGCTCTCCTACAGGCCTCGCCATGCCCTGCCCCCTCCCCCCAGCTTCAGCTCTCCTATAGAGGAGCATGAGCGGTGGACGGACTTCAGTGGGCGGGGCTCCTCCTCCATGCGGCTTCAGCAAGCAAGGGGCGAGAGTCATGGTGGGAGTCATGGCGGATTGGAGGCTGGCTGGGGAAACGGCCGAAGGAGGCGGCACCCCGGTCCCTTCTTCTTTTTCTTCGCCACTGCCCGGCCCTTCCTCCTCCCCAAGCAGCAGGAGTTCGGCAGGAGGGGGAGGAAGGGGGTAGAGAGCTTTTCTCGCGGCACAGCAGGAGGTCCGTCACGGCACACTAGTGTGCCACGGCACACTGGTTGAGAAAGACTGCCTTAGACAGTGGTGGGGCCAAGAGCAGGACCTCCCCAGCCAATCTTAATGCTCTAACTTGTTCATAAAGGGAGATGGACCAGAACCGTTCAGGGCTTTATAGGCTGAAGCCAGCACTATTATACCTATCTCATATTATAACTATCTCAATTATTTGATGACATACTGCATTCACCTTGTAGTTCTCATCAGATAACCAAATATCCCAAGTTTCTATTGTAGTGAGAACAGAAAGAGGTCTTAGCAGGAAGTGAGGAAGTCTAAATGCAAGTACAATTCCTTCCTAGCTTACATTCATATTACCTTCCTGGACTATCAACATGTTGAAGCATGTTAGGATTCATGTTAAATGGCTTTGTCTCCTATAGTTAGTCACTATCGGCCACATTTCTCAAAGACTGTTTCTTAAAGCTGTGGTTTTTAGCTTTGATTATATTATGGATTTTAAATGTTAATTTAAATACCATTTATATTTAATTCTGTTTTAATGTTTGCATATTTTTAATTTTTTTTAATGTATTCAAATACTTTGAGTCTCCTTGTGGAGAGAAAAAACAGGTCATCATTATTAATAGTAATAATAATATCTTGAGTATCAAAAGAAGCAGGTAGCTACAGCAGATTCACCGGGACCCATTGGATAAAGCAGTTTAAGACTAGCATCATGTTGATGACATAGGAGCCCCCGGTAGTGCAATGGATTAAACCCTTGTGCCAGCAGGACTGCTGACCAAAAGGTTGGTGGTTCAAATCCAGGGAGCAGGGTGAGCTCCTGTCTGTCAGCTCCAGCTTCTCATGCGGAGAGATGAGAGAAGCCTCCCACAGGATGGTAAAACATCATGGCATCCCTGGCCAACGTCCTTGCAGACAGCCAGTTTTCTCACACCTAGCAGTTTCTCAAGTCGCTCCTGACACAAAAAAATGTTGATGACATATGCCACACAATTATTATTATTGTTATGTTAAGACATCTTACTTGGTAGCATTTTTGCAAATACATTGATTCAGGCAAAATGTTCCAGAAGTTCTATTTTTCCGCCGCAGTTTACTTAATAAAAAATAATAATAGATATTCCTAAAACTTTGATCAGTTCTCTATACCAACTACATTCTCTGTAATTCTTTGAAAAACTTAAAAAATATCAAATAGAACGTACAGCAGGTAAACCTAATGAACGTTTATACTATAGTAGCACAAAAAAGGTATGGCAAATATTAATTATCATTAATTAATTAAGTAGCGAATAATGTAAAGACATATTGACTTCTGCTGCAACCCTTTCACACATCACAATTATAGCACTATGTTTCCATTTCAACTGGCATGGTTGCATCCTATGGAATCCTGGGCTTTGTAGTTTCGTGAGGCATTCTAAATGTTCCTCCATCAACTGCAGATAATAACATTCCAAAGGATATTGTTACGGCATTTAAAGGGGAATCATATAGCACTATATTTCAGCTCCTGTTTTCTAGTATTTTGTATAATGAGCAGCCAGTAACTTTCACCAGTCATCATGACACATGTTTTTCATTTATAACAGCTCCGTCATTTCCTATTTTCCACACAAACTAGTTGTGCATGATGAGACAGACTAACATTTTTCAAACTTTTATGTGGGAACAGAGAGAGCTGGAGCGAGGAGGCAATTCACGTCCTTTGTTGCAATTCATTTTCCCTCATAGAAACAATATATTGCATTCCCGTGCATAGCATAATATGCACAACTGTCCTGGCATTAATGATCAGTCAACTTTCTGAAAGTATGTTCTTGATCACAAAAACTGCAGCAGTCGCACTTCATAAATTTCTATTTCTTAATATTATAAGGCACCTGTAAATGCAGCTATTCTACATGAAAAAGTAAAGATAACATGGTGATTGCTTTCTGCTTCTATGGATGATGTTTGCTGAGTGAAAAGGCAAAACACCAGAAGCTGAGCTTCATTTGTGCAAAGGTTGATAAGAATGCCTCCCCTCCATCATAGAGCTTTTTCTATCTCCATATTGCTGCGCAAGACAATAAACGGACAAAAGTCTCAGCTATTAACTCAATAAAATATTTAGCACAAATTAAATACAAT
This sequence comes from Anolis apletophallus, assembly GCA_030556195.1. Taxonomy (NCBI): domain Eukaryota; kingdom Metazoa; phylum Chordata; class Lepidosauria; order Squamata; family Anolidae; genus Anolis; species Anolis apletophallus. Next base: position 37,187,341 of record JARBWK010000012.1, on the reverse strand, counting down.
GAAGTCTCTTTGGATGGGATTAGATTTTCAGGAAAATAACATCCCCAAATTCCACTTATGTTCATTAATTTGAATTCTAACTGTTATGTACAGTCATTTGGGAAAATATTACTTTATTAAAGTAATATTTAAGCAAACAAGTAATCTTCAGTTAAGTGAACTCCTTCATTGCCAGTGTTTATGCTGTGATTCTTTTATATCCAACCCACAAACCCACACAAGCATAACCCTATTACTATTCCTGAACAGAGTAAACCCATTGAGGCAATGGGATTTACCTGTGTGTGGAATCATCATTCAGCAATTGTTTCTGTAGGTCTACTTGTGACAAACAGGACTCCAGCCTTAAAGTATTACATATATAGTTATTTATGCAGATACTTGCAGCTATAGCAAATGACCAGTAGGTCATGAGTTCGAGGCCTGCCCGGGTTGATGTGGGTTCTCGACCTTAAGTGTAGCCTGCTGCCAACCTTTGCAGCCCGAAAGACAGTTACATTTGTCAAGTAGGAAATAAAGGTACCACATTAAAGTGGGGAGACAAATTTTGACTGATTTATGAGGCCATTAAAAAGAACCCAGGAATCGCTGAGGAATGCGGAAGAAACAACAAAGGGACGCTGGAAAATGCTGAGAAATGAGGAGTGCGTCAGCTCCCCCTGGTGGCCAGAATGTTTCCCTCTGTTCGTCTTTATATGTGTGTAATATGTCAAGATGTATGTACTGTACTGTGATAAATGTCACATGTCTATATATGTTGAACTGCAGGGATTGCCTGCAAGTATGTGTACTGTAATCCGCTCTGAGTCCCCTTTGGGGTGAGAAGAGCGGAATATAAATAAAGTAAATAAATAAATAAATGATAGACTGCTGGCCTTTGCTCTATTATTTTCAGCATCAAATATAGCAAAATACACCTCCATGTGTACACGTGAATTAATTCCATGGTAATTCTACTGCAAATTTATATTTATACTTCTGATACGTACAAAAATACTCCACAATTTAATAATGAATAATGGTGTGTGTTATCTGTGGCAAAAAAAAAAGCTTGGCAAAAATGTACTGCATATTGACATTGCACACAATCATTGCTGTACTGTTTCTCTTCCTAAAATGTCATGACAGATTTTTTTAAAATCCTACATTCCATGCATTTGGATTGGTAAACAAGGAAGTTGCCAAGATGACAACACATGAACTGTTGCATGAAGCCAGTTGTAGCAAGTAGGTTAATTGTCACTCAATATGTCAAAGTGACTGTGTAATCATTCTTACAGCATTCATTCAACTGTTCTGACACACGCTTCGGAAAAACTTAGAAAAATCAGTCTCATTGGTCAGTGGGCTGAGCTTTTTTTTTATCAGGAGTAACTTGAGAAACTGCAAGTTGAAAATTGGCCATCTGCAAGGACATTGCCCAGGGGACGCCTGGATGTTTTACCATCCTGTGGGCTGAGCTACCAACAAAAAAACCCTAAACAATAAATGACCACATAGCCAGCCTAGATAAGAATGCACTAAATCTGAACTTTGAGCATGATAGGACTGCCAGCCCTGCTATAAGAAGACATCCCTTGGCTATAAGTCATAAAACCATTATGATGAGAGGAGACCGCAAGGGCCATCCAATTAGGCCCGGATCATCCATAAGGCCACCCTAGGCCACAGCCTAGGGGCATAACCATGGGGGGCGCCAGATCCGGACCCCCCCATTTTTTAAAAAAGGTCAATCTTCGGGCGCTTCTGCGCCTGCACGCAGAGCACCATAGGCCCCTAGGGCCTCTGACACGGCTTCGCTCCGCCTCTTCGTCGCTTGCACCGGGCCAGGCGCCGCTCCTTCCTTGAGTGAAGGAAGGAGAGGGGCCGGCCAGAGGCGGAGCGAAGTCCCACCCCTAGGGCCTCTGACACAGTTTCGCTCCGCCTCTTCCTCGCTCGCACCGGCCCCTCTCCTTCCATCACTCAAGGAAGGAGCGGCGCCCGGCCCGGCGCGATTGACGAAGAGGGGAAACAAAGCCGCATCAGAGACCCTAGGGGCGGGACTTCACTCCACCTCTTCATCGCTCGCATCGGGCGCCGCTCCTTCCTTGAGTGAAGGAAGGAGGGGCGCGCGGCATGAGCAACGAAGAGACGGAGCGAAGTCCCACCCATAGGCCCTCTGACGCGGCTTCGCTCCGTGTCGCCCTCTGAGGCTTCTTGGCACTTGACCCCCCCGGACAACAGACAAGGCAGCTGAGGTACAACAAGCTTTATTGATTATAAAGTAGCAAAGTGGATAATAAGTCCAGGAAGCCTTTAATATACAGCTTCCGGATGGCAGCAGACACTGGAATCAGTAAGGCTTGAGAATCCGCAACGGCAGGATCTCAAGCGGAGGAAATGCAGGAACAAATGCGGGATGCTCTAGATAGTCTTTGAGCCCCCCGATCGGCGCAAGAAGATCGGGCGGCTTTGGGTACTGCAGGCAAAGTCAATGCAAAGCAATGCAACTTCCCCACAGGCTCAGCGATGAACAGGAACAAGGCTAGATGCTGGCACGAGGCAGCCGGGAATGGCTGGCTAGCTGGATCTTAGTAGCTGGCCGAAAGGCCCGGTTCACTTGGACATCATGGCAGTAGCGGTCGTTGGTACGAGATACTGCTAAGCAGGATCTCACAGCTTTTATAGGATTTCTGCCAGCAGGGCCCAGTGCGTCGAACATCAAATTGGGTGATGGATGAGCCCTGGGTTGTTTTGAGAACCTCAGTCCTAAAGAATGTAGGCCCTCGTTACCGCGGACCATCTGGCCTGGGGAGTAGCGCTTACTGCTCCGAGTACCCGCCTTTGCTATCAGCTTGGTGGGCTCCGTTTGGCCTTGACATGTTTTCAGCCTGGCATCTCCCTTGGACAGTGCAGAAGAGCAAGATAGAGACCCCTGACAGGGGCTGGGAGTTAACACAGCTGTGCTGTGAAGTTTCTCAGAAACAAGCGGGCAAAATGCAGACCCAAGGAAAGATGCTGTCGGAGGCCCTTGAATCTCTTGGGGTGTGACACTACCCCTCTTCCTCACTCGCGCCGGCCCCTCTCCTTCCTTCACTCAAGGAAGGAGTGGCGCCCGGTGCGGGCTACAAAGAAGTGGAGGGAAGCCCCGCCCTTAGGGCCTTTGATGCGCATCCACAGCATCGGCCCGGGGGCGTGGCTTCCAATGTGTGGCCTACGGTGCCACAAAGACTTAATCCGGGCCTGCATCCAATCCAATGTCCTGCTGTGTAGAAACATATCTCATACAATCAAAGCACTCCAGACACATGGCCATCTAGTCTCTGTCAAAAACCTTCCAAAGAAAGAGACTCCACCACACTCTGAGGTAGCATATTCCACTGTCAAACAGCTCTGTCAGGAAATTCTTCTTAATGTTTGGGTAGGATCAACTGACTAAAGGACATTCAGCAGGCCATTGAGAAGGCTTTTTGGATGGCATGCTTATTTATGGTATGGAAAAGATACAGCCAACAAAGATTTTAATAGGCATTCCGTAAGAGCTACACTTTTAGTGATGTGGAAAAGATATAAGGAAGGAATGGAGCAAAAAAAACCCCTTTATGATTGTGTCCTTTGGAAGCAGTGCTAAAACCAACATATAATGAGGAATCGAGAACCTCTAAGGAATATCTAATTAAAGGAAAAAACAATAGAAATTAAAAGGGGGAAAAAGTTAGGAATAAATTATTGGCTTCATTATTACCAGTTACAGGATATATTTAGGAAAGACAATAAAATTGGGTTCTCTAAAAGGAAATTGGATTTGGAGAATATTTTGGAGAAAGACAATAAAGGATTGATTTCCAGATTATACAAATACATCCTAGAATATAATCTGGAAGACAATCAAATAAAAACAATGATGATCTCATGGTCCAGAGATTTAGGGGAAAATATAGATTTGGAAAATTGGGACTACTAGTGGAAAAAGGATTTACATTTACAATAGCTGGTTTCATTAGACAAAACATATATAAAATGTTTTATAGAAGTTATATAACTCAAAATACAAGGATTGGAACTTTAATAGTGGCAACTGTTTACTAGGCCTGGTTGATCCATTAAAAAAATGGTTCAAAACTCGCTTCGGGTGTAGGGGGTGCTGGCGCTTCAAATTTTATTGACCTCCACAAATTCCTGGGGGAAATTCAAAATTTATTCGGAATAATTCTGAAACTTCCGAATGGCTTCGTTAATGGCGGACACGCATATTTAACCCAGTTTGGACGCAGATTTCTTCACTCCGCCGTGAGAACTTGGGGGGAAGCCGTGTTCCCCCCAGTTCTCATGCGGAGGGAAGAAATCGGCTTGCAAAATGGGTTAACAGGGCTCTCCCCCTATGTCTTTCTCACGGGAGAGAAGGACGTGGGGGGGAGAGCCCTGTTAACCCATTTTGCAAGCCGATTTCTTCCCTCCGCATGAGAAATGGGGGGAACGCGGCTAGAGTATATCCAAATGGCCAAGCTCTCCAATGGTAGCTGGGGAGGAAATAATGAAGATTTTCTTAGAAAATGGAGACTTGCATTTGGTTACTTTAAAGGCAAGACAAAAATAGACTTTGATATCTCCACATAGGGAATTTATTAATATAATGATAAGGTTTTTATTAGATACTAGTTCCATACTGAGTAGTGGTGAAAGTCATGGGTGGTGGCTCACAGGTGGAGGAAGGGGGGAGATGGGTTTGGGGAAACAATATTTGTATTTCGAATTCTGTATATTGTATGTAACTTTCATATAACACAATAAAAATTATATTACAAAAAAAGAGAAGGCCCTTTAGCCCCTAACCGTGCTGGCCGTTCAGTTGTACAAGTTGTATCCCATAATGTAATAGCCTATCCACACACTTGGCTGATTTCCAATTGGTTTAGAAAGAGCCGGTGCTGCTTGCTAATAAGAGAAAACAATATTATTTGCATCAACACCGGCCTTTCTATAGTAGGGTTGCCACATGAATAATGGACAGGTACCTAAAAATAGGGAATTTTTCACAAAAATAAGGAACACCGCATAAACACTTGAAAATCATCAATTGATTTTCGAGTTTTTATGAAGTGTCCCTTATTTTTGTGAAAAATTCCCTAATTTTAGGTACCTGTCCCTTATTCTTATATCAAAATGTGGCAATTCTATTCTATAGTCCTTCTTTTGGTACCTTTCCAGTACAAAAAATTAAGTGCACTATGGAGATAAGAGTGACTGGTGTGATTTCTATTGCCTCACTATAAGGACATCGTTTTATTATGCCAGAGAGATTCCTGATTGCCAAGTTTTGGCAGCTTTCCATTCTCAATATTGTATTAGTAGTGAAAATTGTTTAAATAATAGGTTATGAGACACTGGGCATTTCTTTTAGCAGCTTTCTTTCTGTTATTATCTCAATATGTTTAGTATTTCGTTCTGATATATTGCGAGAGCACTCTGCATCATTTGTACTTGGTTCGTCTCACACGGCTGCATCATTTGTTCGCTGCCATCGTAAAGTACTCCAACTAGAAATTTAAGTCATAAGATCAGGAGGTTTGAGAATCATATTTACAAAACTGAAAACTATAGGGACCCAATAAGTTTCTGTTTTTCTCAATTGAAGTTAAGAAACAATATAAACTGATGCACACAACTGAAAATAATTTCCCTGATGCTCCCTCCTTCAACAGTGCAGCAAGTATTTGTATTTGTACTATCAGTGACTTATCAACACTAATCCCATTGGGATCAGAGCTTCTTCTCCTTCCTCTCTAATTTACTTATATTTTCTACAGGGACTACTCTATTCTGTTCGGTCTTGTTCTCATAGGCATTTAAGCAGCTCTTACGTTATCTCAAGACAAGAACTGACTCCAGCATTTAGCTGAGCTTATAGACATACCACTTTCAGTATACTAGTGCTTTCAGCTTCTTCGTTGCTTGCAATGTGCAGAAAGATCTCTATTGCTTTTCTACAGTGGCAGTAAATTCAGTTCTGCCAAGGATTACCACTTCTTTGCCTTGTTAATATTTTGATTTCTACCCATCAAGACCTCTCAGATTAAGCTCAGTCTCAGGTATGATGCAATTTCTATTTGCATAAATGGACACATTTGCATAAACAAATAAATAGCATATCACCACAGGAAGTATGGGCTAGGACAGTGATTTTCAACCTTTTTTGAGTCGCGGCACATTTTTTACATTTACAAAATCCTGGGGCACACCAACAACCAAAATGACACAAAATGACACTCTAACACAGTAATACATATAGTTAATATGTTTTCAAATGTATTTATACACTCACTTAGTGTGAAACCTGGGCCTGTTTCGATGAACACAAAATAGATATCCTGGCAGGAATGGTAGAAAGACACACACGAAGCTCTTGCTCAACAGATGTCAGTCTCTCTCTGTTTTTAGTTTTTATCGCAATCAAGCTTGAGAAGCTCATCTCACACAGATATGTGGTTGAAAATGGGAGCAATGTCAAAATAGCTTTGTTGGCCAGAATGGGGAACTCCCTGGCAACAGATAACCAAAAACTGTCCAAAGGAAGATCAGCGTCTGAGCGAATCCAAGATGGCGCGACCATAGCACTCTCGCATCATTTCTTAGATGATGCAAGAGTGCTATGGTTCTATTTCTTAAAGGGACAGATGTGCCTTAAAGTTTATATATGAATGAAGTTCGAAAATAATTTCCCACGGCACACCTGATGATCTCTCACGGCACACTAGTGTTCCGCGGCACACTGGTTGAAAATCACCAGGCTAGGACATTCTGGGAGTTGAATACAAAGTTATTGTTTTAGGTTTTGGAAATCAAGGAGCAGTAGGATCAAAGCAGACAGCACACATTTTCCCACCTTTGTTGCTACCTTTTCCTTTTCTATCTCTCTTTAGGGGAGCCGTTAGTTCAGTGCAGCTGGGAAAAATTCAGCTCACTTTTGATAAGAATGTGTGAGATGAGGAAAAAATGAAATTTAAAAGGTTTGGTCATAGGAGAAAGTAAAATTGATAGGACCTCATCAGGCGCAGTCTTCTCTCCCATTTCTCTGTGTTGCTGAAATGGAATCCCGTGGAGGCCATTTCCAGTGGTTGCCTGTGGGACTGTGTTACGGCAGTGCAACGAAAAGACTGCACTTTCGGGAGTCGTGGGCTACCCAAATCCCAATGGGAGAAACCGAAGAAAAGCCAGGTAGAACTGGAGAAGGACATGGGATGGCTGCCATTCCAGAACACCGAACGGCACGAGACCTGACAGCAAGGAACAAAAGAAGACAGTCCCCTCTGCGTTTTACTGCTTTTCCCCATTTTCATGTAATGAGGTTCATAGATTGTCGATCCAGATTCAGAGTGTTCTGTGCTATTGTTTCATTCTGAAGAGCCTGACTTTATTTTATTTTATTTTGTTAATTCAGTCATGTTAGACCTGAAATAAGATTTGCACTTCTTTTTTTACTGTGAATCTTCTCAGTTTTAACACTCAAATAGCAGGCATATATAAGATGGTCATTTCCTTCTTTGGAATCGCTGTACTCACTGAATTAACTTATTTAAGAGAAGGGAGTTGTGTCAGTTAGGTTTTTTTATTTTAAAAAATCACAAATATCGTCTTTGGGATGGAAAGAACTAGAGATGTAAAGTGTTGAGTGTGGGGAAAAAAACAAAAATTGACACATCTTCCCATCTATGTACATTTTGTAGGAATCTTGGAAATAGGACACCAGAAATACCAATTAGCCCGCTCCTTGTTTTTGCTGCTTATACTTTATAGTGGGGTTTTTTTCTGTAGGTTATGTGTTGTTTTTCCTCTACAACAATCATTAAAGAAAGACAGTTGTCACTTGCACAGTGGATTTGATTAATGAGCATGGATCTTACAAAAAAAAGGAGAAGTTGCTGAAGTGCTTATTATGAAATGTTTCTACATTGAAGAAGTAGTTGAGAGAGAGCATCATTCACAGAGTTCTGATAGAGTAGAAAGTAGAACGGTCACATTTCAATTTACATTCTAATATCTAATCAATAGCATTAATAGAAAGAAAATTAGTCCTTTCCATTGTATATGTTTCATATATTTTTAGTGTACAGGCATTCCTCAAGTTACAAATACCTGACTTACAAATGATTCATAGTTAAGAACAGGGGTAAGACAACAGAACGTGAGAGAAATCTACCACTCGGAAGGGAAATTTACTCCTGGAAGAGTTATCATGGCCAAAAGTGTCTCCATTGAAGCTTCATCACCAATCATTGTTTTCACAACAAGCCAATTTCTTTAAAAAAAAATCCAACGATCAAAGGGACAGAAGGTGAGGTGAAATATTCTGAACAGGGGCACAGACAGTAAAACGAACACCACAGGGATGCTAACCCTTCTCTATGCTATCGAAAGCTAGTATATAAATATTTCTAGTTGGAGTTACACTTTAAAATGTACCTGTTCCAATTTACAAACAAAACCAACTTAAGAACAAATCTACAGAACCTATCTTGTTTGTAACTTGGGGACTGCCTATATTGTGCTGTGTATTGTATTTATTTACACCCCCAAAAGTAAGTACTCTAGGCAGTTTACAAGACAAAAAGAAATACGAGTCCGGGGGTGGGAGTGTGGGAGCTCATATAAATATGTTTAAAGTAACATTAAACCTTCTATAGATTAAAGCCATTTAAAGACAGAGGATTCAAAGCAGTACAACACATTGAAAGCCCTTTACTTTAAAGATAAAGATCTGTTAAAATACAGGGTTTTCATCTGTTGACAAATAAAGACAAGAACCAATCTAACGCACTAGAAAGGTCCCTAGAGCCTAGAAGCAGCTTCCAAAAAGGCTCTCTTTCCCTACAGCAGTGTTTCCCAACCAGTGTGCCGTGAGCGATCATCAGGTGTGCCGTGAGAAATTGGAACCTCCAATACCCTTTCTTCCCCCTCCTGCCGAACACTTTTTCTTCTCCACTTGGGCTCCCTTCTTACCAGCCTCGCTCTGCTCGTTTTGCCTCGCTTTGCTCTGGGGCGAGTCTGCGCAGTAGCGCCCGCATGGGTCACGTCTTCCTCCCTCCCCCCTCCCCTCCTGACCACTCTCGCGCTGCCACCTCAGATCAAAATGGTGGCAGAAGTGGCAGTGTAGAAGAAAAAGTAAGTGTTCGGCAGGTGGGGGGGAAGGGCACGAAGGGGAAAGGGGAGGAAGAGGTCTCTGTCGAAAGCTGGCATGGGCAAACTTGGACCTTTCAGGTGTTTTAGACTCCCACCATTCCTGGCAGCCTCCGGCTCTTTTCCTTTTTTCCCCTCAGCCATTTAAGCAGGAAAGGGCCTCAGGCTGTTAGGAATGGTGGGAGTTGAAGTTCAAAGCACCCAGAGGGCGGAAGTTTTCCCATGCCTGTTTTAGGGACCTTAAGGTGGTGAGCCTCCTTCCAATATTGTGATTCTGGATAGAAAACAAACAACAACATAATATAACATTGAGTCCACAGTGCTCTCTGGGTGTAGGTGAACTACAACTTCCAGACGCAGTTCCCAAGCAAACCATTTCAGTGCTTTCTATTGGTAATGAGAGTTCAATGTGCCAAGTTTGGTTCAATTCCATTGTTGCAAGAATTCAGGATGCTCTTTGATTGTGTGTTAACTATAAATCACAGAAACCGTAACTCCCAAATGTCAAGGTCTATTTTCCCCAAACTCCATCTGTGTTCACATTTGAGCATATTGAATAATCATGCCAAGTTCGGTCCTGGTCCAACAGTTTGAGTCCACAGTGCTCTATGGATATAGGTGAACTACAATTCCAAAACTCAAGGTCAATGCCCACCAAACTCTTATAGTATTTTCTCTTGGTTATGGGAGTTCTATGTGGGAAGTTTGTGTCTTTCTGCCATTCCTGTCAGGATATCTATGTTGTGTTCATTGAAACAGGTCCAGGTTTCACAAGGAGTATATAAATACATTTAAAAACATATTAACTATATGCATTACTGTGTTAGAGTGTCATTTTGTGTCATTTTGGTTGGCGGTGTGCCCCAGGATTTTGTAAATGTAAAAAATGTGCCATGGCTCAAAAAAGGTTGAAAACACTGCCCTACAGAACCAAGATAATAGCCTTCCCCAAAGGTTTTAGAGCTTGGAGAGGATACAGTCTTCTAGATAATCAGGATGTAGGGCTTTATGGATAATAACCAGCACTTTAAATTGTGCTTAGAAACAGATTCACAGCCAACAGTACTGTTGTCCAAGTTTCAAAGACCAAGATCTCTCTTCGAATTAACAGAATTTCAAAGGTTAATTGCCTGGACCATAACAACAATAAAAACAGATGTTTTTTCCTATACTGTCTCCTATTAGTCCCATGGAATCTCTTACTTATTTATTTTTATTTATTTACAGTATTCATATTTCGCCTGCAGGGAGACTCAGGGCAGATTACAATGTACATATACATGGCAAGCATTCAATGCCATAGACACACAACATATATAGACAGACACACAGAGGCTATTTAACATTCCAGCTTTTTTGATGAGGGTATTCTGGCCACCAGGGGAGCTGTCGCTTCACCGTCCATTTGTGACACTGATTAAGTACTTCCTCATTCTTTGCATGCTTGCTGGAGATTTTTATGGTATCGTAAATTAGTTAAATTAGCGTCCCCGCATACGCAGTATGTAAATTTCCTACTTGACAGATGCAATTGTCTTTTGGGCTGCAAAGGTCGACAGCAAGCTACCCAAATTGGTCGGAAGCTTACTTCAGCCCAGATTGCAGCAGTCAGGGGTAGCTAGCCCGCTGAAGCATCATGGTGCTTTCCATGACTTGAAGACATGGGCTCTTCAATCAAGCCAATGAGAATATTTAGCCCATAGTTATCTTATGTAGTAGTCACAAATCTTGCCCTTTATCCCATGCCCTCTCTCCATTACTGCAGCTGACACTTATATTATTCTAATATTTGCAACCTGGCCATAGTGCCAGTAATTTATTGCCATGGTTAGAGGATCGCAGCTTGAGTCTGATCTGATGTTTTTATATGTGGATGTGTTTTATTTTATTGTATTTTATATTGTGTTCATTTTATGTTTCTTTTTTGGCACTTTGTGCCGTCCGAAAGCTGCCCCAAGTCTATTTGGGGAAATGGTGGTGGGATATAAGAATAAAGTTGTTATTATTACTATTTCCCTTCTTTCTGGAATGATCCTAGATTTATCCAGGGACCATGTCAAAAGCCATAATTTTGCATCCAAAACTTGCCCTCAACGTATACATTAGTTCAGCTTATACATGCGTATGTATCATAGTTAACATTTCAGCGGAACCAACATAGTACAACTCTGTTAAGACGTTTTGCCATAATTTAGGCAGCCATCTAATTTGGCACTCACTCATACAGACTCTGCTTCTATAAAATAGAAAAGCCTCATTGGGGGTCTTAAAAACTGGCACAAATATAAGCACTGAATAATGTTCATGCCATTCACCTATTTGTTTGCTCTTCCTCTTCTTATCTAAATCTGTTCTATGTTTCTCTAAGTGCAGAAAAGTGTACACGGTTCTAAATCTTTAACCCTATGAGAACTGCACATTAGTATATTACTACCCACTGGGGGAGTAGTAATGCCATTATATTGACAAAAAGAACTTGGCCTGATTACGCCAGTCTATCTGTATATTTGAATGATGTCATTCAATACGGAGCTTCCATTAATAAAATCCATTAAAATCTTATTAACTACCTTGGAATAAGAAATGGTATTTAGAGATTCAGGTCCAGATTCTGCTGACCACATTCACATATATTTTCCTGCCATGCAATTAAGGCTGTGTGGAAAGACTCTCCATTAAAGAAAATCAGAAGAAAGCATGTCTGGGATAAAGAATGACCGTGGGATTATCTACACTGATGGAAAAATTGTACTCACCTCATAGTCACCATGATCTAAACACGCAATGCTCTTGATTATGCGCTTGAAATGTGGCTATTTGGGGTAGCTGGAAGCTTTAATCTTTTTATTTAAAAACTGAGTTTTACCTCAAAGTTTTCCTTGAAATCTGGATGTTTTGGTGTATGGCTATCCCTCTAAGACATCATCACATATCTGTAGAGTTGGAGGAAGGAGTTATTATTGCGCAGAACAGGTTAGTAGAAGCAGGCCTGGATTACCCATAAGGCCAACCTAGGCCATGGCCTAGGGGCGCAAGCCGAGGGGGGCGCAGAATCACGGACCAAAAAAAATTTAAAATGTTGAAACAAATAAAAACGCCATGGTTGACCCCTGGGGTCTCTCCCAGCTCAGCGGCATGCGCCCCCCAGGGACGCCCCCGGCTGCTCTGTGCGTGCCTGTTTCCCTCCCTCCCCATGATTCTTCCCATCCACAGGAGCCTGCCTTCCAAGCAAGTAAGTGAGCGAGAGAATGAGCGAGCGCGAGACCCGTGTGCCCCCCACTCCCTCGCACGTGCTTCCCCATGCCTCCACCTTTCTCCCCCTTTCATTGCGGAGCCAGAAATAGCCTTTTTTTCTGCCCCAAAATGGGTAGGTGGGTGAGTGGGCTAGTTTCCTAGCCATTTGGGAGGGTCCCTTTTCAGTTGCCTCCATTTCCCCAGCGGCGCTGATGGAGAGAGAGAAAGAGAGGAGGGGCCGTGGGCGGGGAAGGTGGCACCACTGGCCGCTTTGACAGTGTCTTTTTCCTCCCCCGTTTCCTCCTGCTATCGCCCCTGCCCCCTTTTCCTCCTCCTTCTCTTGCCCCCTCCCTCCTCCCTCCCCCACCCCATCCTTCCCACTCCCCTCCCTTTGGTTCTTTCTTCTCCCTCCATGCTTCAGAGGCTGGCCTTTTAAATGCTTTCCTTGAGGCGGCCTGGCCCGGCCCCTGGCTCTCGGCTTCCCGGGACACTCCTCCTTCTGCCTGGCCATAGGAAGTGCCTGCCGGAGCCTCCTGGTGGCCTTGGCCTTCCTGCTCTGCTGCCCGGCGGGTAAGGAGGGGCCCCGGCCCTTTCCCGGGGGGAGAGGGGCATGCGGTACAGGTTGTCTTAAAGGGGGCGTAATTCCAAAGTGTGGCCTAGGGCGCAAAAAGGTGTTAATCTGGGCCTGGGTGGGAGGTGACCTGATTATTCCCACCAGGTAATGTTTTCCCTAGTTTGATTGTTAAATTTTAAGTTTGATGGTGTGATTGTCATTTTTGTTTCATTTAAGAAGATATGTGTGTGGATACTTACATATCGGTATATCAGTATTAGCACCCCCACTTAATATGATGGCCAAAGCCCTTGTGAATCATGGGAGGGGGAAAGGCAGAAATACTTATATTTGCTTGCATTGTGGGGAGAAAGTGGAGCAGCCATAGTCGTATGTTCGATAATAATGTGAAGGACTGCAGATGGGGATTGCTTCCTTATATCAAAATGAGTTCTGCAGGGGAAATGTGTGTCCAATTATGGCATTCTCACCACAATGTGTATGATGTGTGTGGTGTTAACAGGGTCACCGAGGCCTGAGAAAATGTAAGTGAAACTTTTTTTCTCATCAGTTTAGAAACGCTCCTTGTGTATAGACTGAAAGAAAATGAAAAACACGTTGGATTAAATTAGGATTTACTTTAAAATATTTAGAGCATATCAATATATATATTTATCATGCACCTTTGAGGAGTTTACCTGTGCTATGCCCACTAATTTAGCCTTTTGGAGACTGCTACTAGGGTTGCAAGCATCTGAGAAACATCAAAGGTCTTCCACTAATAAAGACATTAACATCTAATCTAAGAAATGTTTTTTGTCCAAAATGTTAGATGTAAGGGAGGGGGAGATCTTACACTATACTATATTTCAGACTTCTAAAAGCTGAGCCCATCCTCAAACTAATGAAGCAAATTTATAATATTCTGCTTATGCACATTGCTCATCATCCCCAATATATATTTGACCAGATCTGGTGTCCGATGGAATGATCTGGGTGTATCTGGGTGTCCACCCTCTTGCTGGAGTGACTGAGTCTGAGAGTGCCAAATCACATATCCGTGCCCGGTACACAGTACTGAATTTGTGCCAGAACTCACCAGGAATCTCAGCCTTGGCAACTCTTTTGATCGCAGTCAGCTCAGGAATGAAAAATAGGAAGAGATGAAAGTGCTCCTAAACAGGTCAAACTGCATCTCTTTCATGGAGTAACTGGCATGACATCCCACTCATCAAGTACAGGGGAGTGTGTGTGTGTGTGTGTGTTTCTTTTTCTAATGAGATGTAAGCTTCAGCAACTCTTTCTCTATAAATTAAAACTCTGGTGAAATTTCGCTGCCAAGGCTCCTTACGTGTGAAATAGTCACAGAAGACCCTGGCTCTTTCCCCCCTTTTAAGACAGAGAAGTCATGTTACACACCATGTGTTTGTTTGATTCATTTATTTATTCATTCATTTGATTTATTCTTATTTCTCCCAGAATGGGTGTTAGGGTGGCTTGAAAGTTTTTCTTTGGGTAGGCTAAGGCAGTGTTTCTCAACTGCTGTGACGCAGCACAGTAGTGCAAGACCTCCTGCTGTGCCGCAAGAAAAGCTCTCTGCCCCCCTTCCTTCCCCCCTCCTGAAAAAAGAAGAAGGGGCTGGGCCGCCACCTCCTTCAGCTGTTTTTCCTGCCAGCCTCCAATCCACCATTGAAGCCGCGTGGAGGAGGAAGCCGGGGGGAGGGGGTGGGGTATGGCACTGCCTGGCTCCGCCCCCTGCCCCAGCTTATGCTCTCCCACAGCTTCTCCAGCCATGAGGGGACAGTGCCAAGCCAGCATTGTGCTGGCTCTGCCACCGCTGGCTTGGCATTGCCCCCTCAAGGCTGGAGAAGCTGTGGGAGAGCTGAAGCCGGGAGAGGGGGCGGGGCATGGCGCGGCATGGCTCCTCCCCTTCCCCCAGCTTCAGCACTCCCAGCAGCTGCTCCCAGCAGCTGCTCCCAGCAGGCCACTATCCCCCAGCTGTCATTTACTGTGTTAGAGTGTCATTTTCTGCCATTTTGGTTGGTGGTGTGCCCCCAGATTTTTTTTAATGTTAAAAGTGTGTCACGGCTTTAAAAAGGTTGGGAAACACTGGGCTAAGGCAATGTTTTCACAAAATGATGCAACAGTAGTTTTTTTTTAAAAAAAAGGTAGTTCTGCAGTATAATTAGAAACATTTGCATTTTACTTCTGAAATACTGGGGTTATACAGTCATTTAAGGGGATTTGTGTAAATGTTGCCCAGTTTACTACTTTCAAGTGTATTTTTGTAAGAAGAAATTAAGTGAAAAGCGTGTTGCTCTCAAATAATAAGCAATAGAAAACATGTTTCTTTCAGTAGAAATAATGAGTACTCAGATTGTATTATATACAACGGCACAGTAAAATACTGCCACTTTTATAAAATGGTAGAATTAAGGGTTTCATTTTCTTTTTTCTTATTCAACCAATCACAACTCAAAAACATATGGGTGTGAATTCAAAAAAATCAAACCTTGATTTTGCCATGTGCCAAACATCATGTTCATGTGTAGGCCTGATGTAGTCTCCTTCCAATCCACAGCATTTTGAATTGGAAGTGTTCGCCATTTTATTTAAGAAACATTTTTGTTTTTGTGTTCGAGTCATTTTTAAAAATTGGATTTATACTTGCTACTAAGTTTGGGCCCATCCAAAAAGTACCTTTTTCCCAGGAGTTCCCAGTTCAAAATGGCGGGTGGCCAAATTACATCCCCTGAAAACATGGGAGGACTCACTACAAAGTGCTAAAAATGTGAGATTTGCAGTTGTGGGAATATCCTGGTTCTGGCCAGAAAATGCAGATATTCAAATCTCTGTATGTCCCTAAACTTGGAAAATATGGTTCTTTTTATGTTGGTTTGTTCCAAGTTATACATGTTGGTTCCTGATTGGTTGTATCCTAAAACCATGGCAACAGTTGACTAGAGGACTAAAACTTTATCCTGGCACAAAAAAACTTTGTCCTCCACATGTTTAATGAAGTTTGTGACACACAAAGGTTTTACCATGTAATCAACTTCCCCATGTTTTATGGTAAAAGCAATGAGAAACAGACAAGTATAACCCAGGAACATCACCCCTGTGTTCCCAGGCCAAATCTGCATGGACAGATGGCATGCGGTCTTTGAATGATAATAATAATGATGATGACGAAGTTCTGTTCCTGGCTTGAAAGTTCCTGTTTAACAGCATAGTGCGGTCATTGAAAGTAGTGGTCCTACTCCATAGATTTTGTTTGTGTGCTACAAACTTCATTAAACACGTGGAAGACGAAGTTTCTCTTGCCAGGACAAAGTTTTCACCCTCTCATCAACTTTCACCATCTTTTCAGGGTAAAAGGAATGAGGAACAGATATGAGGGCGGATCAATAAGTCTGCGACTTTTTGAAATTCCTGCCACTTAACTGAAAGGGCAAGACTGTGTCTGTCAACATGCATCTGTCAATTGACTCCTGTCAAAATTTGCATCATTTAGTTTGTGTTTGACATCCATTGATAGCAGACTACCGCGTGATTTGAGGAGAAAATGGAAAAAAGTGAATTTTGTGTGCTCATTAAACTTTGTTGGGGGGGGGGACCATCACTCAAACCAAGGCTAAGCTTGATAAATGCTATGGGGACACTGCACCATCAATTTCAATGGTAAAAAAGTGGTTTACTGAATTTTGTTGTGGCCGTACAAGCACGGAAGATGCCGAACGTTCTGGACGCCCAGTTGAGGTCTCTACACCCGAAACAATTGAAAAAAATCACGAAATGGTGTTGGCCGATCAGAGATTGAAAGTGCGAGAGATTGTGGAAGCCATAGGCATCTCACATGGCTCAGTGGTTTCATTTTTAAATGATCACTTGGGTATGAGAAAGCTTTCCGCAAGATGGGTGCCGCGTTTGCTCACAATCGACCACAAACTCAATCATGTGACAATTTTGCAGAAGTGTTTGGAGTTGTTCAACTGCAATATGGACGGGGTTTTGCGCTGTTTCGTAACCATGGATGAAACATGGATCCACTACAACACACCAGAGACAAACAACAGTCAAAACAGTGGGTTTCTCGGGGTGAATCGGCGCCAAAGAAGGCCAAGGTGGGTTTGTCAGCCAATACAGTCATGGCAACCGTTTTTTGGGATGCACGTGGTATAATCCACATTGACTACCTTCAAAAGGATAAAACAATCAATGGTGAATATTATGACAACTTACTGGGTCGATTTAATGAGGATTTGGGGAAAAATGATCGCATTTGGCCAAGAAAAAAGTTATTTTGCACCAGGACAATGCAAGGGTGCACATGTGCAGTTGCCATGGCAACAATCCATGAAATGGGATATGAATTGCTTCCTCATCTGCCCTATTCTCTGGATTTAGCCCCGAGTGACTATTTCTTGTTTCTAAACCTAAAGAAATGGCTCGGCGGAAAGAGATTTGACTCCAACAATGAAATCATCTCACAAACAAATACCCATTTTGATGACCTCGACAAATCTTATTTTTTGGAAGGGATAAAAAAATTGGAGAAACGTTGGACAAAGTGTATAGAGCTCAAAGGAGACTAGGTTGAAAAATAAAATGATTTTTTAAATCCAAAAACCTGTGTTTCATTCAAAAAGTCACTGACTTATTGACCCGCCCTCATATGTATGACCCAGAAACAAATCTCATATGAACAATATGCAAATTCATATCTGCACATTTAAAGTTTTTTTTTTTTAGAAAAAGCCAAAATTTCTGGCGGACGTCTTGTGGCAGCCATTTTGCAGGCTTTGAAATCCCGTAACGAAGCACCAAGTCTGGCCATCACAGGAAAAATCCCGAGACCAACAGGTTTGTGTGCAGACCTGCTCTCAGGTCCTGAGTGTCCCCCCCCACCTAGAAAACCTGCAATTTGGTACGGTTTGGAAGCACCCCCAGTTTAAGAATTCGATTTTAATTAGCAGTTTCTATCAAGGCATTTTTACTAATGATCAAGTCTTGCTACTGCAGCACATAACTATTACATCATGAAGGCATACCGAACAAAGCCTCTTTTTTAGTCTTTTACAGTCTTACAAACTCTTTTCTTCTGTTCTCTGTCTAGAAGCATTGGCACTGGGAGGATGGTAAATACAAGACAGAGAAACACAGATTTTGCTATGACTGCAGCAGCATTTCTGCAATGAACTATGTCATACAGCTAGCAAAGATTGGGATTTTCCTCTAACCAATCTGGCTGTAGCTGTATGCGGCTTTTACAAAAGGAAAATTAAACAGTACTTGACAGCAGAATTCCTTTCTGAGCCTTCAGGAACAGCAAATCAGAAGGAAAAAGGAGAGTAGGTGACCTTGCCTCCTTATCTGTCCTACAGTGGTTCCCAAACTTTGATCCTACAGGTGCTTTGGACTTCAACTCCCATAAATCCCAGCCATTTTACCAGCTGTTAGGAATTATGGGAGCCGAAGTCCAAAACATCTAGAGCAACTTTTTTTGAGCCGCGGCACACTTTTAACATTAAAAAAATCCGGGGGCACACCACCAACCAAAATGACACAAAATGACACTCTAACACAGTAAAGAACAGCTGGGGGATGATGGCCTGCTGGGAGCAGCTGCTGGGACTGCCGAAGCCAGGGGAGGGGGAGGAGCCAGGCCATGCTATCCCCCCCCGGCTTCAGCTCTCCCACAGCTTCTCCAGCCTTGAGGGGGCAGTGCCAAGCCAGAGATGGCAGAGCCAGCACAATGCTGGCTTGGCACTGCCCCCTCAAGGCTGGAGCAGCTGCTGGGAGAGATGAAGCTGGGGAGGGGCCGGAGCCAGGCTGTGCCATGCCTTGCCCCCTCCCCCCGGCTTCAGCTCTCCCACAGCTTCTCCAGCCTTGAGGGGGCAGTGCGAGCGAGGGGCGGGAGTCATGGCCCCCGTCCCCGGTGCCACTCTCCACCATGACTCCCACCCCTCGCTCACTGAAGCCACGTGGAGGAGGAGGAGCATGAGTGGTGGATGGGCTTCAGTGGGCGAGGCTCCTCCTCCGCGCAGCTTCAGCGAGCAAGGGGCGGGAGTCATGGCGGATTGGAGGCTGGCTGGGGAAACAGCCGAAGGTGGTGGCGCCCCGGCCCCTTCTTCTTTTTCTTCACCGCCGCCCGGCCCTTCCTCCTCCTCCCCCAAGAAGCAGGAGTTTGGCAGGAGAAGGGGGGAAGGAAGGGGGCAGAGAGCTTTTTTCGCAGCACAGCAGGAGGTCCGTCATGGCACACTAATGTGCCGCGTCACAGCGGTTGGGATACACTGACCTAGAGAACCCATGCTCTCCTAACATGTTAGAAAAGCATAGATGTGTAAGTTTTGCCAACAAAATGGAACTCGTAAGAGTGGTGAAAGAAAACACATCTCTAGGATGATTTTTGGAAGATTTTATGTGATCTCTAGAAAGTTTGTGTAAAACTTGCAGTACCTGTTTTTTCTTCCTTTCACAGTTTTGTATTTTTAGTTTTTTAAAAAAAATACTTTTCTATTTTTTTGTCGTGCAGGAACTGATCCCTATTCTTCCCATGCTATTTCCAAATCTGGTAATATTTTTCTGTTTAAGAAATAATGCCCAAGAATAACTACTTCATTAAATGAGGTATATCTATGCTTATCTTACTTTGCAATTTTAGTCACTAAAGGATTCCACAATATATTACAAAAAAATACATTAATAAGATAGATGGAATGATAGTTATGAAAATTATGTTTTGAAATCCTACATGTAATACAAAAATTATTATTACTCAGATGTGCACTTAGAGAGAAAATGACACTATTCGGTTTCTTCTGTAATACTTGATGTCATTTAAACTTATCCATGTGTCATATGTCACATATGATTTTATTATTTTAGGCTTTTGAAAGCATAGCTGAAGGATGCAGCAGCATGGCTAAACGTGCCTTGCAGATTCCTACTGGCTTGTTTCTGCAGTGCCTATATATTTTTTTTTCAAGCTGCATAGACGCACTCCAATAATTAATAGTAAACAGGGCAGGGAGAATTTTGTAATGGTCCCCTTCTTGAGATCTTGTGTTTAAAAAAGGAAAGTTCCCATGAGTGAAGTATAAGTTAGCTTTTTTCAAGAAAAAGAAAAGGCATGAATTACATTTTTCTTCTTGTCCTTTAAATGAATAGTGCATAGTTTGGGTGAAATTATCAGGCAATTGCATGCCTTTTATGCAGATAATGCTATTTGATGAAAGCGGTGTTTTGATCTGCTAAGGATAATACAGATCCAGGGTTGGATTCATTGGTAAGAGTAAAGCTGTCTTCTGTGATAACTTCATCTCAGCATGAGGTCAGACGGAGAAAACTGGGATGGGGGATTAAAAAATGACACAGTCGGAGCAGTATTCAGTTCCCTGCTGTGCTCCTGGCTGCACACTATAGCTTATGTTTCTGATCTGTTATGGTATTGTCTGCTTTTCTCTCCCAGAGCAGAAAGAGATTGCTTAAAACTTTTCTTTTTTCAGCTAGAGGGATTAGTTCAGTGCAGCTTTTTTAATTAAAGAAACTGTATCTTTTTCAAGGCAATTTAAGGCTGCAGTAGAAGGCCATCAGCATTCATAACTTACTACTATTAACTATAACAAAGAGTTGTTATACCTTTTAAATTTTAAAATTGGAACCAATCAGTGAAATTTTAGGGTGCATAATTGCTCCTTCCCCAAAATAAGTAGCACTGAATGAATTATTGTCTAGGACCAGCAGCTTCCAGCGTGGCACTTTCCATTTAGCTAAGCTTCCTTTATTAAACCCCCCAAGATAATAGTAGAGGGTTTTAATTGCGTAAATAAGTGGAAATCATTCTCAACGCTTACCTCTTTGTTCAACATTTTCAAGAATGAGTCCTCCATTAATAAAATGTACTACTCTATACACACAAAATCATTCCTTGCTCGGGAAATATAAATTTGAGAAATTTGCTTAGATATAATAGATGGAAACCTCAAATATTTCAAATAAGGTCCATATGACGATCACTTTACAAAACATACAGGGATGGTGCTTGGGTTGCAACATACACATCTCCTGCTAAATTCCATGTCAGATCAATTAGAAACAGTTCTCCTGGACAGACAGGAACAGAGTGTGTTGCAGCCAGACTGACAAGGAATAGACTTGAAAGAAGCCATTCCAAGTTCCTACCTATTTTATAAACAGATGTTTTAAAAATTGTCAACAATATTTTATTCATATTTTACTAAAACATTTTTATGCACAACAACAAAGACAACCAGGAAAATAATTGAAATTCTGCCAGCCTTTCAAACCAGACCTTTCATTACATTGTTTTGTTAGATTCAACAAGTTGGAAGTTGAACTTGACACAGTTTTTGTATTCTGTACTACTGTTTCCTGGGAGTTAATTGTCAGTTGTGATGAGGATTAGGTGTTTTTCCCAAAACATGTTGTAGTAAAAAAAAACCTACAGAAATCCCATTTTAATGCAGTGGAACATGCAATGTATGCAGTTCTATGAATGAATCCTAGTTATAGTGACGCGTATTTGTTTACTCTGAAAAATAAGATTGAAGAAATAATTCGTTTATGTAATAATTAATTGATGGATTGGTATATTACCATATTTACTCAATTCTAGTGCACCATCTATTGCAGGGGTGCCCACTAGGCATGAGAAAAAAGTTATGAAAATCAAAAGAATTCGTAAGTGATTCGTATGTAATGGGACTTTCAAGTTTTTACGGATCGCAAGGCTAATCCCGGAAGTGGACTTTCTTTTTCGAATCCCCTGGGCCCAAAATTTCGTTAGAATTCTAAATATTTCGGAAAGGCTCCCTATTACCCCCTCCAAAATCCAAACTCAAAAATCCCAGACATTACTCACAGTCAGATGGGGCCTTTCCATGCTCGAGGCCTACTTTAACTGAAAGGCCTTGCCTCCAGGAAGAGAAAAACCAGCCAGAACCATAGAGAGATCAAAACCGGAAGTCCTAGAGCGGCTGGAGGACTCAGGAAAAAAGCGCTTTAAACTGCAGGGAAAGGAGCCTGGATAGGAGGGCAGGCGAGAAGGACATGAGGCAGGCTGAAACAATGGGAGAAGGGGTTGAAAACAGCCCGGAGAGGAGCAGGAAAAGTGCAGATTCAAGGAAAAGCCATAGAGTTCAAACCTCCTAGAGATCTATGGCAAAATGAATGGGGAGAAAGCTGCAGTGAAAAGAGCTCTGGAGAAGGTAGGCAACTATTTTATAATTAATAAATAATATAATAATATTTACCCCTTCTAACTTCCTGGAAGAAGGGCCCAGGGCATTTAATTCTAATAAAAATAATAATAAATATAATAATATTTACCCCTTCTAATTTCCTGGAAGAAGGGCCCAGGGCATTTAATTCTAATAAAAATATGTAAATAATATAATAATATTTACCCCTTCTAATTTCCTGGAAGAAGGGCCCAGGGCATTATTTAATTCTAATAATAATAATAAATATATTAATAATATTTACCCCTTCTAATTTCCTGGAAGAAGGGCCCTACTTGTTATTGATGCCACTGGGATCAATGTAAATGTGAGTAGATCAATAGGTACTGCTCTGGTGGGAAATAACAGCAATCCATGCAGTCATGCCAAGCCATATGACTTTAAGGTGTCTAAGAGCAACAACAGCTCTCAAAATCAATGGGAGACGCACAGCGAAGTAATAATAATACTAAAATAATTATAGAAACAACTTGGGCCTGACATAATTATAATAATATGTTTGCTTGTTCTTGAGGGCACTAGAGTGCTTGTGGCCTTACATAATTGATAACGGACATGGATTGAAATACTGTAAAATTGACAGGGCTCTAACTACAAACCTAAGAGCATGTTCTAGTTTACCAAGAGCACGTTCCTCATACCCTCCAGGTCACTATCACCCGTACTACATTCTTACTATTAGAATTTATTATTTAATTCTAATAAATGCTCTGGAGAAGCAAGCCTTGACTATTTTATTTAATAGTAATAATAATAATACTAATAATAATAATATATTAATGCTTTATATCTCCTGCAAGGAAACCAAGGGAAATGTTGCCCCTTGATTTGACTGTGCTTAAAACAGTGTCAGTCCTGTTTCCCTGCTTTTCAGACTTTAGAACCAATTTAGAATTTCGTTAGTAGTTACATTACATTTTAGAACTTTTTGGAGAAATTTTTGTAAGTCTTTCTATTACTAATCAACCCCCATTTGATTTTAGAATCGCGATTTTTGGGTTCTAATCCATGCCTAGTGCCCACACTTTTTCAGCATGCGAGCTACTTATAATAAAACCAAGTCAGAAAGATCTACCGAGAGACAAGCAGGGCGGAGCAGGAGGAGGGGAGGGGCTTGGCGTGGCCTGGCTCTGCCCCCTCTGGCTTTAGCTCTACCACAGCTTCTCCAGGCTTGAGGAGGGTAGTGCCAAGCCAGTGGTGGCATAGCTACTGGCTTGGCACTACCCTCCTCAAGGCTGAAGAAGCTGTGGTAGAGCTGTAGCTAGGGGAGGGGATGGGGCTTTGCGCGGCCTGGCTCCGCCCCCTCCCCCTCTGGCTTTAGCACTACCACAGCTTCTCCAGGCTAGAGGAGGGTATTGCCAAGCCAGCGGTGGCATAGCTAGCCACTACTGGCTTGGCACTACCCTCCTTGAGGCTGAAGAAGCTGTGGTAGCGCTGAAGCCGGGGGAGGGGGCAGGGCTTGGTGCGGCATGGCTCCACCCCTCCGCCTCTGGCTTTAGCGCTACCACAGCTTCTCCAGGCTAGAGGAGGGTAGTGCATAGCTAGCCACTACTGGCTTGGCACTACCCTCCTCAAGCCTGGAGAAGCTGTGGTAGCGCTGAAGCCGGGGGAGGTGGCGGGGCTTGGCGCGGCATGTCTCCGCCCCCTCTAGAAGTGACCTATCCGGCTGGGATTGACCTCCTTCGGTCCTGGGATAAACCAGTCGATCACGATCGACTTCCTGGGCAGCCCTGATCTATTGTAATGGTTTTAATGTTTATGTATGTTTATAATGTACTAGCTGTACCTGGCCTACGCTGCTGTGGCGTAGTCTGTGGCAAGCCCCTTCTACCCTCATGCTGGAAAAGCACAATCAAAGGACTCCTGACAGATGGCCATTCAGCCTCTGCTTGATTACAATAAGAGACCTCTACCAGTGAGATCAGAAAGAGTTTGGATTTGGACCTTGTGTTGCTGTGGCGTAGTCTGTGGCCCAGTCTGGTGATCTGGAAAATGAAGTTATGAGAATGTTTTGGTTTCTAATGTTATTTCTTTATGCTTGTGGGTAAGCAGTATTTCTTTTTGGTTCTTTGTCAGTGTTGTTGTGGAGATTGTCTTGTATGCCTACTCTGGAACATGCCACAGAATTGTCCTTGTTTAGGGCAAATTGTCCTGCTTTGTCCCTTTCAAATCTATGGCAATATATCTGTCATATTCCTTCCATCCTCCCCTCGTGCTATCCTTCCTTTTTCCTGCCTTCTTTAGGAGTAGGAGGAGGGCCCGGGCCATGACGGTTGGCAATGGTGGAGGGAGGAGGGGACTCAACGCCCTGGTGGGGAAGGAAGTTCACCTTGGGCCCTGAGGAGAGTCAGCCAAACAAAGAGGACCGGAGAGTCCAAATTTGCCAAGGCCTGTGGGGGAACAGGGTCCAGAGGAGGCCAGGAGCTTCTCTCAGGACCGAGGAGTCTCCTCTTCCTCCGCCTCCATCCTCATCTCCCTCTCTTTTCCCTCCCAATGGCGGCGTCTTCATCGGCAATTGCGGCCTAGCTTTTTAATGCGCAAAAGCGCCGCCAGAGCCCCTCCTGTCTGAAGAGATGGGGGAGAGGGAGAGAGAAACGAAAAGGAGGCCAAAGCCGGCTGTTGATGCAGCGGCAGCAGCGGCTCTTGGCTCGGCGCCTGAGGAGGCCAGAGGCCCGCGGGACAGGCCAGGCTTCCCGCTGATGGCCTTTCATCAGCCGAAGTGCCACTTCTGTACCCGGGGAAGGGGGGCAGAGGAGGAGGCGGAGAGCCATTTCTAACGGCTATGCGGCGTGAGTGTCCTGTGCGTCGTGAGTGGCCTCCTCCTAGTCCAAAGGCCCCTCATGTAGAGCGGCGAGCGTGTCCCGTGCAGGCCTCCAGTGGGTTTGTTTTTTTTCTGTATGCTCTGTGCCAGGGGGGGATTGGGAGAGGGGAGGAGAGGAGCTGTGTTGCGCGACTGGCACATGTGCCATTTTTTTCTGCCGGGTTTATGGGAGTTGTAGTCCTTAATGTTTTTTTGTGGTTTGTGACCATTGCCTATTATTTTTTGCTATTTTTTGTTGAAAGCATACCTTGTTCTGTTCTGGGTTTATGTGGTTTGGTGTGTCTGCGTTGTGCTGTTTTGTTGTCTATAAGCTCCTCAGCACGACAGCTCTCTTTTTATATATATAGATTGTATGTTCCGGCACTGAATGTTTGCCATCAGGGCCGTAGCCAAGGTGGGGTGAGTTAAGGGTTCAACCCTCCCCCCCCCCCAACCTGGTTTACTCATTAATTTTAACTGGTTAACCAATTTATGAGTAAACCAGGTGTCTTTTTTTACCCGACACATTTCATTTCGGGATTGAACTTTTAACACCCCCCCCCCCTCCGGATATGGCCCTGTTTGCCATATATATGATGTGCTCAGCCATGAGTCCCCTGCAGGGTGAGAAGGGTGGAATATAAATGTTATATATATAAATAAATAAATAAAGCACACCTCTATTTTGAGGTACGCATTACCAAAAACTGGATCTGCCATCTAATGTAATGTGTCCCTTCTCAGATGGGTGCAAGGAGAAATAATGCCCTCCCATTTGCAGGCTTGGCTTGGGGCGAGGGGGAGCTGCTTCTCCTTCTCTCAGCTGAGAGGCTAGGGATAAGCTGGCTTGGGGAGTGGGTGTTTCTCCTTTCCCTCCCTGAGAGTTGAAGCTGGCTAAGAAGAGAGTGAAGGGGCTTTTCTTGTTTGCCTCTTAGCTGAGGGGCAAATGAGAAGCTGACTAGGAAGTGGTGCCTCCCACCCCATCCCCCACCAAGCCAAGACTTGCGAACTCATCAGCTTCAGCTTTGTGGAGGGGCTCAGCTTCCCAATTGGCCTTCTTCGTGGCCTTAATGAGGGCAGTTGGGAAGCTGCTGCTCTTCCATCAGGCCAAGGCTGGCAAGTTTGCTAGTCTCAGCCTGACAGAGAGGCATAGCCAAGGTTTAGGCGCATAATCGTAATACACCATTGAATGTAATGTGCATCTCCCATTTGGCTAAGCCCAAAAAGATGCTCATTACAATTGAGCAAATATGGAATTATCTATATTGAACTAACTGAAAAAGCATGCATCATAAATAATGCAGCACTTTTCTTCTTAGCCTTAAAAAGACATTGTGCCACCTTCCTTTTCATTGTATGGCTAGTGAATGAGGCTGACCAAGAAGAATATATCTCTCCCCACCTTATACACTTTATCAGGCAGAGCTAAAGCTCTCCTGGCACTTCTTCTTCCTAGCATTGTCCCACAAAAATTCACAGGGGCCACTTGTTTGCTTCTTGATCTCCACTTGTTCCTATCGGTTGTGTCTCTCATTGTGAGTCTTGCTTCAGCCATGTTGCATTTCAAACCATCGAGCCAAAGCATTTTAGGTCTGCCGTGTGGCCTGGCACCTGCAACTTCCATATTCAGGGTGGTTTTAGTCATTGGAAACCTCGCCACTTCATTGCACACGTCCAAACCATATCAAATGGGATTCCTTCATCTTCTCGGTGATTGGAGCAACTCCAAGCATGTATAATGTCTTGAGTCGCCGATAAGGCTGAGAAAGGCGGCATACAAATATAGCAAATAAATAAATAAATAAATAAATAAATAAATAAATTGGAATTCTGTCCTTCAGGGTAACAATTGACCACTTGAGCATCCACATTTCCATAGTGTACAGAGTTTGTTTGACAGCTTTAGTGGTCGGTCAGCACTCAGTGGTGTATAGAGCAACCTGTCTCACCACCGTCCTGTAGATTTTTGATTTTAGGCAGATTGGGATCTTCTTATCACACATTATGCCTGCCATTGCTCTCCACATCATCCATGCAGCATTTACATGCCCGTGAGCATCCAACGGTATGTTGCCGGCAGTGGTGATCTTTGAGCCATGGTATTTAAAGCTGTCACTTTGTTGAGGTCAATGCTGTTAATGTGAGAATTGGGTTTGTATTGGTATTTATGGAGCCATCCTCTACCATTGGTCCACATTCCATGTACTCAGTTTTTGAGATGTTTTTGAGCCATCATCCAAAGTATTGCAGAAGATTTCTCTACACTTGCACTTGAGTCTGAAACTCTGCCCACAACTTGGTGGCTAACATAATATTGTCAGCATTCAGTAGCGCCCAAGGATGTGGCATGTGTCTGTCTCTTGTGATTGCATCCATGCCTAATATGAACAGCAATTGTGACAAAGCTGATCCTTGATGGACTCCGACTTGAACAGGGAAGGGCTTGCTGATTCCTGCCACACACCTTACCACACTTGTCAGATTTGCATACAGCATCTTTGTCCATCGTATGTATTCTTCCAGAAGCTCTCCTGACACTAGAAGGGAAAAATAATAACCACACACATTGATTCTCCACTCCAGTGGTGCAAATATCCAATGAAGTGGTGCTGCTAACTGGCTTCCCAGCCCAAGAAGGATTGACAGGTGAAGTGAGCTATATCCAGTCTTCCCAACACAAAGGATACAGTGATCATGTTGCTCACACACATGCATCCTGAAAAGGCAGGGGGTGCTGTATTACCACTTCTGCCTTTACAAAGGAAAGGCACCTATCTGCATACAAAGGAGGAACATTACTCACTTAAACTTGTAGTGTGGCAGCAACAACTCCTCTCCCAAATGAGATAGAGATAGTCATTAGCTTTGGCCAGAATCCAGTAAATATGGTAGTATAATTATAAATGCTTAGATCCGTGATTTTCAACTTT
The DNA here is from genome assembly GCA_030556195.1 of Anolis apletophallus. Taxonomy (NCBI): domain Eukaryota; kingdom Metazoa; phylum Chordata; class Lepidosauria; order Squamata; family Anolidae; genus Anolis; species Anolis apletophallus. The sequence continues at coordinate 37,159,408 of JARBWK010000012.1, read as the reverse complement.
TTTTGAGCCGCAACACATTTTTTACATTTACAAAATCCTGGGGCATACCACCAACCAAAATGACACAAAATGACACTCTAACACAGTAATACATATAGTTAATATGTTTTTAAATGTATTTATACACTCACTTAGTGTGAAACCTGGGCCTGTTTTGTCTTTTCTTTTTTCTTTTGTCCACCACTCATATTAGGGCCTTCATCTTTATCATAATTTTGTCCAGGGTCCTGTTCAGCATTGGTATTTTCCCTTCTCAAAAACTTCTCCATCACTGTCACTCGCTTGTCATGCTGTGATCCCAAATTGCCACTGTCATTTGACGAGCAGCTGCAGCACTAACTCTAACTTTGTTTACTTAGCCGCGTCTGAGCAAATCCAAGATGGCGCGACCATAGCACTCTCGCGTCACTTATTAGGTGATTCGAGAGTGCTATGGTTCCATTTCTTAAAGGGACAGATGCGCCTTATAGTTTATATATGAATGAAGTTCGAAAATAATTTCCCACGGCATACCTGATGATCTCTCACTAGATCTCTCACTGGTTGAAAATAATTGGCTTAGATAGCTTGTATTGTCCCATTCATTGCATTAACCAAGACTACCATAGGTATTTAAAATGTCTTTATAAATATATTTCCCCCTTAACACTGAAGGGTGGGCAGGAGGGGGTTGTAGTATTTCATGTGAAAAGAAGCTTTGACATTTCACATGGGTATATCTGCTGCTGAGCATCACTTCCCAATTTTAAAATCTTCCAAAATGGAACATTTGTACATGCACATTGTACTCCCCTCAACTAACTATACGACATCTCTAGGAAAAATACCATGGGCAATTTTTTCCCACCCTATATGCCAGTAATAATTCACAATGTGACGCAGCTGTCTAAGTGTCATCTGCATAAGATCTCTCTGACCAGTAGGTCATGAGTTCGAGGCCTGCCCGGGTTGAGGTGGGTGCTCAACCTTAAGTGTAGCCTGCAGTCGACCTTTGCAGCCCGAAAGACAGTTGCAGCTGCCAAGTAGGAGATAAAGGTACCACATTAAGTGGGGAGGCAAATTTTGACTGATTTATGAGGCCATTAAAAAGAACCCAGGAATCGCTGAAGAATGCGGAAGGAACAACAAGGGACGCTGGAAAACGCTGGGAGATGAGGATTGCGTCAGCTCCCCCTGGTGGCCAGAAGTTTGCCTCTGTTTGTCTATATGTCGTATGTTTGTCTATATGTCATATGTTGAACTGCAGGGATTGTCTGCAAGTAAGTGTACTGTAATCTGCTCTGAGTCCCTTTCGGGGTGAAAAGAGCGGAATATAAATAAAGTAAATAAATAAATAAATAAATAAATAAATAAATAAATAGTGACCTTGCCCAACAAACCTCCTCTCAAAATCCCTCAAAACTCAAAAAAGTGCCATTTGAACTCGATATAGCTTGCTTATTTATTCATACACACAAGCACATTCACACTCAAAGTTACATTGCAGGTTGGTGTGCAATAGAGGTGGACAGAAAGTAATACAGAAACTGGAGGGCATGATTTTGCAGCCCCCCCCCCCATAAGCTGCCCCCCTCTCAAATGTCCAAAATGACCTGGACAAAGAACATGGAGGTTTTGACCCCATGACACCTCTAAAAATAATCACACAGCCTTTGTAAAAAGAAAAAAACCCAACATTTTAAACTAAGTTAAAATCAGTCCAGAATTGGCTGAGCATGTAACTGGAAGTGACATGACATCATTTCCTGTTATGTCAGATAAGCCAGTGTTGCTCTCAGAGGGGTGAAAAATGGCACGGTAATGTCTGCAGTTGACCACCCATGGTGTGCAGCAATCTGGAGGGAAAGTACGTCTAAAATTAACAGAATATAACAGCACTAGCAGTAACGGTTATGATAAAAGACAGCATATAAAAGCTACAAGTCAGTCCATTTATAATGTGCAGGTAAATAACCTAGTGCCGGGTAAAGTATTTCAAAGTTGGGATGCCACCACTAAGGAAGCCCTAAACCTCCATGTATGACCTTAAAATATCTTCTGGAACACAATGCATTTTAAAGGATGGTTTTAATAGGGATGTGAAGAAGAATTCTTGTTGAATTACACATTGTTTATAAGACATCCTGTTGAGAGTTGGTTGGCCCCAGCAAGATCTCACCTCCAGAATAGGATTGAAACAATAAGTACATTTTTAAAAAGTTTGTTCAATTTGTACAGAATTGCCTTCTCCCTTTAGAAGCACCATTTTGCAGGTGAGGAAAAATGTATCTGTTTCTCATTTTCACGTGTGAGCACAAGATAATCCCTACAGCCCTTCTTTGCAGACAGTATAAGCTAGTATATTTGAGGATGCCCTTGAAAATGGTTTAAAAACAGTAGATGATATCAAGTTCTGCTACTGGCTTATTAATGTCTAATAAAATACATTACACTTATTCTGAGATATCCATTAGTTACCATTTGTTTTCAGGGGCAATTTCAAGGTGTTGATTTTGGTCTTTGAAGTCTTACATACTCTTATTTATTTATTTACTGTATTTGTATACCACCCCTCTCAGCCTTCCGGCGACTCGAGGCGCTTTACAAGGCAAAATTCAATGCCATAGAAACACAAGTACAATATAAAAAACGTTAACATCAAAAAAAATCGTAACAATAACAATAAAACATAAATCAATAATTAAATCATTAAAAACATTGTCCAGTCTCATTGTGTAGTTGTTCCTATGTCCATTACTCAATATTTGCAAATGCTTGCTCGAATAGCCATATCTAAGCATTTCCAAAATGTTAGGCGTGAAGAAGCCGATCTGATCTCCCTTGGGAGGGTGTTCCATAGCCAAGGGGCCACCACTGAGAAGGCCCTGTCTCTCGTCCCCGCCAGACGTACTTGTGACGAAGATGGGACCAAGAGCAGGGCCTCCCCAGTCGATCTTAAAGTCCTCGATTGTTCATAAGGGGAGATGCGTTTGGTAAGGTAAGTTGGGCCAGAACTGTTTAGGGCTTTATAGGCCAAAGCCAGCACTTTGAATTGTGCCCGGTAGCAAACTGGCAGCCAGTGGAGCTGGCGCAACAGGGGAGTTGTATGCTCCCTGAGAGACACTCCTGTTAGTAACCTGACTACCAACTGTTGGACCTTCCACACAGCCATATAACCCAGAATATCAAGGCAGAAAATTCCACAATATCTGCATTGAACTGGATTATCTGAGTCCACGCTACCATATATTCCAGTTCAAAGCAGATATCTGAAAGTCTATCTGAAAGAATACATGTAAGATCTGTAAAGTGACCGAGAGTACTAGTAGCCTCTGATCTGAATTTTTTCCACTTTATAAAATTGGATATACATAGAATTCTCTCCCATCAGGAGCATGTGGCCTCAGAACTGTAAAAGTCTTTCTGTTTTTCTGTGGTTCTTTTGTGAAGGGTTTTTGTGTATGTGTGTGTCAGGAGCAACTTGAGAAACTGCAAGTCGCTTCTGGTGTGAGAGAATTGGCTGTCTGCAAGGACAATGCCTTTGCCCACTGATAGAAATATCATATTGGTCTAGCTTCACAGAGAATGGAGTTCCAGAAATCTGGGAGAAACTACCAAAGAGATCATGTCTTGTGTTTTTTCCAAATGTGCTCCTGATGGTGGCTTTTAAAAAAGGATCTTACATGTATTTTTTCAGATATACTTGCTGGAAACAAAGATTGGTCGCTAGATTGGCAGTTGTCAAGGAAGGAGTCACATGCTTCCTGTAACTCAGTAGTACCCAACTTTTTTGTGACCAGGGACCAATTTCCAACAGTAGTACCAAAAGAGTTACAAATCAGTTTTTGGTCAACTTTAGATTCAGTTTGGTTATTTGGGGTGTTGATTCAGAAAGTTGCATTGGATAGACTACATCAGTTCTAGTTTTTGATACAGAACATATGCTATCCAATAGTCGGCATCTGCTCGCCCACAGAAAACCATATTTACTACGCCTCGGCACTGTCACAGGTTTCGCGAGACCATTTGCTCTCGTTGCAACGGTGTAGAAACGGTGAGACCGCAGACCATATTTTAGTTCTTGAGGACCACTGGTGGTCCATGGACCACAGGTTGGGTATCACTGCTGTAACTGGTTATTCTCAACACTGAATTAACACTGAAATGTGACGTCTATTTTTGGGCCTTAATCCAGACCTTACCCCAAGCTACCAATCTGACTTTACAAAGAGCATATTATTCCACCTGACACAAGTTGGATCCCTGTTGCCTAATCTGTAAAGTGGCCGAGAGTACTAGTAGCCTCTACTCTGAATTTTTCCCACATTATAAAATTGGAAATACATAAAATTCTCTCCCATCAGGAGCATGTGGCCTCAGAACTATAAAAGTCTATGTGTTTTTCTGTGGTTCTTTTGTGAAGGGTCTGTGCCTGTGTGCGTGTGTGTGTGTGTCAGGAGCAACTTGAGAAACTGCAAGTCGCTTCTGGTGTGAGAGAATTGGCTGTTTGCAAGGACATTGCCCGGGGTGGATGCCGAGATGTTTTACCATCCTGTCGGAGGGTTCTCTTATGTCCCCAGATGGGAAACTGGAGCTGACAGTCGGGAGCTCTCCCCGCTCCCTGGAATCGAACCACCGACCTTTCAATCAGCAGTTGAGCCAGCACAATGGTTTAACCAATTGCGCCACTGGGGCCTCCTTTGTGAAGGTAGGCAAATGAGAGTATTATACTAGATCCGTAGGCACTAGATAAAGCTTTTCTTGTAGCACCAAGAATGTGGCGCAGCTGGCTGGGTGTCAGCTGCATAAGATCTCTACTGACCAGAAGGTCATGAGTTTGAGGCCTGCCCAGGTCGGAGTGAGCTCGTTGTCAGCTTTTGCAACCCGAAAGACATTTGCATCTGTCAAGTAGGAAATTTAGGTACCACTTTGTGGGGAGACTAAATTTAACTGATTTCTGGAATGTTAAATTGCCTCTATGTGCGTCTATATATGTTGTATGTCAATGGCATTGAATGTTTGCCTGTATATGTGCATTGTGATCCGCCCTGAGTCCTCTGTGGGGTGAGAAGGGCAGAATATAAATGACGTAAAGAAATAAACAAAATAGCTTTCTATAGTTTTTAAACTACTTGTTTTTTATTCATATTATGTTTTTATTTGTACTTTGGTAGGCTCTCTTGTGAATCTTTTATGAAGTGATCCATAAATGTGTTTAACTAATTAAGTACATAATGGTGATGTCTACTAGGCATGGTTTAGAACCCAAAAATGGCGATTCTTAAATCAAATGGGGGGGGGGGGGGATTTTTTTTAGATTAGTATATCAAAGACTTACAAAAAAATTTCCAAAAATTTCTAAAATGTAACTTAAGTACTAACAAAATTCGTTAGTAATTCGTATGCCAGAGCATGCGCATTCCAGATGGTTTTGGCCTACAACTCCCAGAAATCCTAACAGCTGGTAAATTGGCTGGGATTTCTGGGAGTTGTAGGCCAAAACTTGAATAAACCACACTGAATTCTAGATGGGACTCTCCAAATAGGAAGGAGGGGGGGGGGAAGGAGGGAGGGAGGGAAGGAGGGAGGGAGGGGTGGGTATTCTATTCTTGGAAGCAGCAAAAAGGAGGAGCCCCCCTCGCTCCTCGCTGCCTCTCTCTCACCCCGATCCTGAGGGAGCGAGGGCCCAAGTTTGCCCAGGCTGAGAGGAAAAGGAAGAGGCCTGAGGCTGTGAGGAATGGTGGGAGTTGAAGTCCAAAACACGTACCTGGAGGGCTGCAGTTGGCCCCTGCGATGGGGCAAGGCAGAGCAACGGGGAAGAGAAGCATCTCAGAGAGCACAGGGAGAGAGAGGAGGAGAAGCGCGCGCGTGTGTGTGTGTGTGTGAAGCTGGCCCTTGCGATGGGGCATGGCAGCAGAGCAACGGGGAAGAGAAGGAGGGGGGGAAGCGTGGAGGACTACACTTTCCAGAATGCATTGCCTACCTAGCAGCAGCGTCACTTCCAGTTCCCCATAGAAATGCGGGAAAAAGAAGAAGCTGAATGAAGGCGGGAAGGAAATGAGGGGGAGAAGACAGGGAGAAGTGAGTAGGTAGTACAATAATTGATTAATTAATAATTAAGAATTTATTACGATCCTAACGCAAATTGTTGGCCTCAAGGACCGTAAAAGGAAGTCTACTTCCGGGTTCGCGGCAGCGATCCGTAAAACCTCAAAAGTCCCATTACATACGAATCTCTTATGAATCCTTTTAATTTCCGTTTCATTTTTCTCATGCCTAATGTCTACAAATCACAAAAGTATCATGATTAGGTATCAAACCTAGCAACTTTTCTCAGCTCGCAATCCAGTGGCAGAGACGTATGGGAGCAGGTGGAACGTGGGGACTATTTCTCCCTTCTAAACTATTTATGTAGACTCAGTAAAGTTGGTTCTTTTATGAGTCCATGGTAAAGGGGGTCAACGACTGGGTGAAACTAAAGTGCCTTGCTTTCACCAGAGGTCAGTCTCATCTAGAGCACTGGTTTATGCAGTGGAACACAAACTAATGGAGCATAAAAGCATGACCCCCATTTAAAGGTTGATTTGTATAATAATCAGAACATCCAGTGGCTCAAGAACGGGTGTGTGTAGGAACACTAGTTTTCTTTAATTAAGGTCATTAAGACATATTATTTTTCACTTGTTAGTAGCTATTTAATTTTATGGCTTTGTCCAGGTTATTTATTTATCATGTCAGAAGCAAATTGAGGGTACGGTTGAAATGCATTTAGAAACACAAAGTTAAAAACTTGGTATTATACTAAATGTCCTTTGACTAGTAGTAGCTGGCCACTTGGAGTGCCTCTGGTGTCATTATAAGACGATCCTCCATTGTGTATGTGGCAGGGCTCAGACTGCATTATAGAAGGTGGTCTGTGGTTTGCTCTTCTCCGCACTCGCATGTCATGGACTTGACATTGTGGCCTCACTTCTTAAGGTTGGCTCTGCATCTCGTGGTGCCAAAGAGCAGTCGGGTCAGTGCCTTCCAAGTCACCCAATCTTCTGTTTGCCCTGGAAGCAGGCATATAGCTAGGGGGGGGCTTGAGGGGCTTCAGCCCCCCTCCCCGAATTTCTCAGGGTGGTTCGCGAGAAGGCCTTACTGGTACATTATTCTCTCTCTCTCTCTCTCTCTCTCTCTCTCTCGGCATTACTTTGCGAATGAAGATTCTTAGGAAGGACTCAGCCCACGCTTTTTACAAGCACGTTGATGACTAAAAAGGCCAATCTGAGATAGGCAAGTTTGGTTGCAGAAAGCACAGCAGAAAGTCTCCTTGGGTGATGTTGTTTCCAAGTTGCGGTTCTTTTTGCGTTGCCATTTCTGGTAGTAGGCAATTGGGGGGGGGGGGTTATCATGGATCCACTTTTTCTCCCCCATCCACCATCTCATCCTGAGCAAGACCAACTCTTTTGGGTTCCAGAAATCAGTGTGTACAGAGTATGATAGCTCTGTACACACTAATTTTGGTGCTTTGCCTCAGGTGCTTGTTGCTCCGGACTCTTTTGTGAAGCCTTCCAAATGCACTATATGCCTTTGATAATCTGTGATCTATCTCTTTGTCAATCTTGGCGTCTGAAGAGATGATGCTTCCCAGATAGGTGAACTGCTGAATGGGCTTAAGCACAGATTTGCCTATGCTGATGTGGGGATGATGGTGTTCTTCCTGTGTTACGCGCTGGTAAAGGACTTATTTAAACTGTATATTTATTCATATCATGAGCTGATCACCATGCTCAATATATCCTATATGCGTGGGGGTATTGGGATAACGATACAAAAGGTTTGCTAGGGTAGACCCTCTCTCACTCAGACTCAGCCCCCAATCAAACTCAACCCCCCTTGAATCAAAATCCTGGCTACGGGCCTGCCTGGAGGTAGTCCCCCATTTCGTATCAGCCATGGATTGAGGTTCCGGGTTTTAGCCTGCCACTTTTGGACTCTTGCTTGCTGAGGTGTTCCTGCGAGTACACCTTGTTTGGGATAAATCAGGTTAAAAGATTATTATTCTTTGTACAAAACTGCCATGATTTAAATTCCAAGTGAATGAAATTCCTCCAAGTGTTCTGGCAGCTTTGTAATACTCAGTGTAAGACTGTTGTTATTGTAAACGTTGACAATCCTTGCTAACAATGCAGTAAGCTGGATATTCTAGCATAGTGAAATCTACACATGTAATTCTTGACCTCAGATGTAAAAAAAAAATCCCATTCACTAATGTGTCCAATTTACTAATGAGTTACTAACACTCCGCTGCAGAATGCAGCTTAGCTGAAGTGTTTGGATTTAAACCGATTTATCGATTTAATTGGCTTAAATCCTCGTATTTTCGTGAAGCTGAGGATCAGCCTGCTTTGTTAGCGGAGGGGTTATCAGTTGGTCTGTATTTTGTATAAACATTCCTTTCTGTTAAAGTTCAGCTGCCCAGCCGTCCCTACAGACTCCAGAGGAAAGTGGGATGGAGGAATATGTTCAGGTTGTTCTCCTAAGAGAGGTAGAAAGGATAATTAGTAAATGGAGGGAGGTTATCTTTGAAAGGCCTTAGAGGAACTTGACACCACCCAGATCCCCTGGAATGCTTTCAGATAAGCAGGGCAAACAGGCCCCAAAGGCAGGGGCTAAAGGGGAGGCCTAGAAAATGACCCCACTCGGCTGTGTTTTCGAAAGGAAGTCCGAAACAGCTGTTCAGCCTGACCCAGATCAGGAGGAAAAAGAAAGACAAATGGGACCCCTAACTGTCGCCTTGTGCTCAGCCAATCTGATTGAGAGAAACACTCAAACAACACCCCCCCCCCCCCGCCCAAGAAGACTCAGCTTTTGGCTGCTGCAGCTTCTTGTTCCTCCTTCCAATTATTTCCCCTCTTTATCCTCTTTCAGTCCCATCTAGGCAATCTCTTATCTAACTGTCCTCAACCACATCTGGGTTGCTCAACCCCCCAAAGCAAACATTAGTGGTTAGAAAGGATTTCCACTGATGCCATTTGACAAGTGATTTTTTTATATTATTTGTGTGTGTTTGGTAAGTGCTTGAGTAACCTTTTTAAAAAGCAAGGGAAGGAGGAAAGTGTAGCAAAGGGTTGCTGTGAGTTTTCCGCCGGGCTGTATGGACATGTACCAGAAGCATTCTCTCCTGACGTTTTGCCTACATTATTATTTTTATTATTATTATTATTTTATTTACATCCATGGCAGGCATTCTCAGAGGTTGTGAGGTTTGTTTGAAACTAGGCAAGTGGGTTTATTTATCTCTGGAATAATGTCCAGGATGGGGGAAAGAACTCTTGTCTGCTTGAGGCAAATGTGAATGTTGCTATTGGCTTCCTTGATTAGCATTGAATAGTTTTGCAGCTTCAAAGCCTGGCTGCCTCCTGCCTGTGGGAATCCTTTGTTGGGAGGTGTTAGCTGATTGTTTCCTGTCTGGAATTCCCTTGTTGTTCTTTATTCACTGTCCTAGTTTTAGACCAGTGTTTTTCAGCCTTTTTTGAGCTGAGACACACTTTTTACATTTACAAAATCCTGGGGCACACCACCAACCAAAATGACACAAACTGACACTCTAACACAGTAATACATATAGTTAATATGTTTTTAAATGTATTTATACACTCAGTGTGAAACCTGGGCCTGCTTCGATGAACACCACATATATATGACTTCCTCTCACATATTTATACATGGCTATCATGTCTTTTCTCAGCCTCCTCTTCTTCAGGCTAAACATGCCCAGCTCTTCAAGCCGCTCCTCATAGAGCTTGTCCTCCAGACCTTTGTGAAATTTCACCCTGAGTGAAACTTGCTTCCAGTTAACTATGGATGTCATGAAGCTGTTATAAACAGTTCCTTGGGGGGGGAGGGGGGGCAACTCTCAAAATATCCAGTAAAATAGTAAGGAAAAAAAACATTTCCAAGCGGAGAGGCTCAATTTGTTTCTTGTAAACCTGTGAGGGGGCTGTTAGGAGGGGGGAGAGTGCCAATTTCCCACGGCACACCTGATGATCGCTCACGGCACACTAGTGTGCCACGGCACACTGGTTGGGAAACACTGTTTTAGACAACACCAATAATAATAATAATCTTTATACCCTGCCACCACCTCCCCAATGGGGACTGGGGCGGCTAACATGAGGCCAAGCCCTTCTAAAATACAATAAGACACAGTAAAATACAAAATACAGAACAAAATACATCAGAAATAATAAAAAAACAATAATAATAATTAATAAAATACAGGAAATTCACACTGAAATTCACACAGAGAAGCCACTGAAAATCAGGAGAGTAATTATCTGCCTTGAACTGGGTTATCGGAGTCCACACTCAGATAATGTGGGATATAGGGCTGTGTGGAAGGGACCTGAGTAAAGAACAACTCTTGGAAATAAACTCAAAGACCCGAGAGAGGGAGGAAGGGGAGATGATGTGCAAACACGTTATCATCACCATCCCAAAGTGAAGGTGATGGTGGGGAAGGGGGAAAAAAGAGGCTTGCATTGTAGGAAGCCAGCCACACTAGAGCTTGGATCCACTTTAAATCCACTTTAGAGGGGGCTTTAAACAGCTCAGCCAGACAGGTCCCTGGGCCTCTCACCAAACTACAAACCCCAGGATTTTGCAGGAGGCAGAAACCGGATTTAAAGTGGATTCATGCTCAAGTGTGATGGTGCGTCGGAAGCGGCTTCGAAGCGGGTTTGCTTCTTGTGATGCCAGCCTGCCCTCGAGCCCTGCTCTTCCCGGTCCAGAGGCTGCGGGCGCTTCCCCTTTAAGAGAAGGGAGCCTTGCAAAGCCGCAAACCATCCCGAAGCTTTCGTCCTCTCCATGGCCGGGGAAAGTTGCAAGCCTGTGTCCGAAGGGTTTGGGGTTGGAAAGGGGGCAGCGAGGAAGTCAGAAGGAGAAAGCGGGAGGAAGGGATCAAAGGGAAGGAGGAGGAGAAAAAGCACCAGTTGCGGCAGGTGAAGGGACTGGCTTGGGCGGCTCATCAAAGCGCCCTTTCAAGCGCCTCCTTGGCTCCGAGGAAAAGCCCTGCCTTCCCCGGGGAAAAGCCGGCCTTAGATGTCTACACTCCTACAACAGGGCCCGGTGGGAGCCTTGGCACCATCCGCACCCAAAGTTTGCGAGAGGAGAGAGTGCGGAGAAGTCCAGGGAAGGAAGGCGGGCGAACTTTGCCGCTTCCCCTCCTCGCTCTTTCGAAAAGCCTCTCCGAGTGGGCTGGCTGACTTCCCACGTTTGGAGACTCGAGGACGGAGCTTAGCGGAGGGTAATTATCACGGGTTAGCCTTTAAGCTAATGTGAAGGGCCTCGAGTCACGTTCCTCCCCGGTCTGATCCGGAGGCAACTTTGCCCAGAGACTGTCGCCGGACGTGACTGAACTGTAATGTGTGTGGTTGTGTTAAAAGTCCATCTAGCCCAGGTATGGGCAAACTCAGGACCGGGGCCGGATGTGGCCCCTTTGGACTTTTTCTCTGCCCCCCCCCTCTCTCACTATCCTATCCTTCCTTCTTTCTCTCTTTCTTTCCCTCTCTTCAACCCTTCCTTGCTCTCTCTTTTTCCCTCCCTTCCCTTTTTGTCCTTCCTTACCTCTTCCTTCCTTCCCTTTTCCCTTCTTTTCTTCTCCCTTCAGTCCCTCCCTTCCACCATACCTTCCTTCCATCCTTCTCTTCCTCCCTCCATTCTATTTTTCCTCCCTCCTTCCCTCCCTCCTTTCTTTACTCCCTCTTTCTCCCCCTCTCTCTTCCCTTTCATCCTTCTATCCCTCTTTCATCCTCCTTCCCCTCTTTCTCCTTCCCTCTTTCCCTTTGATCTTTCCTTCTTTCTCCCTCCCTTCCACCCTTCTCTTTTTCCTTCCTCCTTCCCTCCCTCCCTTCCATCTCTCCTTCCTTCCTTCTACCCCTTTGACCTTTCCTTCCTTCTCCCTCCCTTCCCTTCCACCCTTCCTTCCTTCTCTTTTTCCTTCCTTCCTTCCCTCCCTCCCTCTTTCTCCCTCCCTACCTTCCCTTTCATCCTTCCTTCCCTCTTTTGCCCTCCTTCTCCCCCTCTTTCTCCTTCCTTCCTTCTTTCCCTTTGGTCTTTCCTTCCTTCTCCATCCCTCCCTTTCTCCCTTCCCTTCCACCCCTTCTTCTCTTTTTCCTTCCTCTTTCCCTCCCTCCCCTTTCATCCTTCCTTCTTTCCCTTTTGATCTTTCCTTCCTTCCTTCTCCCTCCCTTCCCTTCCACCCTTCCTTCCTTCTCTTTTTCCTTCCTTCCCTCCCTCCCTCCCTCTTTCTCCCTCCCTCCCTTCCCTTTCATCCTTCCTTCCCTCTTTTGCCCTCCTTCTCCCCCTCTTTCTCCTTCTTTCCTTCCCTTTGGTCTTTCCTTCCTTCTCCATCCCTCCCTTTCTCCCTTCCCTTCCACCCCTTCTTCTCTTTTTCCTTCCTCTTTCCCTCCCCCCTTTCATCCTTCCTTCTTTCCCTTTTGATCTTTCCTTCCTTCTCCCTCCCTTCCCTTCCACCCTTCCTTCCTTCTCTTTTTCCTTCCTTCCCTCCCTCTTTCTCCCTCCCTACATTCCCTTTCATCCTTTCATCCTTCCCTCTTTTGCCGTCCTTCCCCTCTCTTTCTCCTTCCTTCCTTCCCTTTGGTCTTTCCTTCCCTTCCTTCCCTCCTTCCTTCCTTCCACCCTTCCTTTTTCCTTCCTCCCTTTCCTTCCCTTCCCTTTCTTTTTCCTTCCTTCCCTCTTTTGCCCTCCTTCTCCCCCTCTTTCTCCTTCCTTCCTTCTTTCCCTTTGGTCTTTCCTTCCTTCCTTCTCCCTCCCTCTCTCCCTTCCTTCCACCCTTCCTTCTCTTTTCCTTCCTCCTTTTCTCCCTCCCCTTTCATCCTTCCTTCCCTCTTTCACCCTCCTTCCCCCTCTTCTTCCTTCCTTCATTCCCTTTGATCTTTCTTTCCTTCTCCCTCCCACCCTTCCTTCTCTTTTCCTTTCTCCTTCCCTTCCGCCCTCTTTCTCCCACCCCTACATTCCCTTTCATCCTTTCATCCTTCCCTCTTTTGCCCCTTCCCTCTTTTTCTTCCTTCCTTCTTTCCCTTTGGTCTTTCCTTCCTTCTCCCTCCCTCTCTCCCTTCCCTTCCACCCTTCCTCTTTTTCCTTCCTCCTTTCCTCCCTTCCCTTTCATCCATCCTTCCCTATTTTGCCCTCCTTCCCCTCTTTCTCCTTCCTTCCTTCTTTCCCTTTGGTCTTTCCTTCCTTCCTTCCTTCTCCCTCCCTCTCTCCCTTCCCTTCCACCCTTCCTTCCTTCTCTTTTTCCTTCCTTCCCTCCCTCTTTCTCCCACCCTACATTCCCTTTCATCATTTCATCCTTCCCTCTTTTGCCCTCCTTCCCCCTCTCTTTCTCCTTCCTTCCTTCCCTTTGGTCTTTCCTTCCTTCTCCCTCCCTCTCTCCCTTCCCTTCCACCCTTCCTCTTTTTCCTTCCTCCTTTCCTCCCTTCCCTTTCATCCATCCTTCCCTATTTTGCCCTCCTTCCCCTCTTTCTCCTTCCTTCCTTCTTTCCCTTTGGTCTTTCCTTCCTTCCTTCCTTCTCCCTCCCTCTCTCCCTTCCCTTCCACCCTTCCTTCTCTTTTTCCTTCCTCCTTCTCTCCCTCCCCTTTCATCCTTCCTTCCCTCTTTCACCCTCCTTCCCCCTCTTCTTCCTTCCTTCATTCCCTTTGATCTTTCCTTCCTTCTCCCTCCCTTCCCTTCCACCCTTCCTTCCTTCTCTTTTCCTTTCTCCTTCCCTTCCGCCCTCTTTCTCCCACCCTACATTCCCTTTCATCCTTTCATCCTTCCCTCTTTTGCCCTCCTTCCCCCTCTCTTTCTCCTTCCTTCCTTCCCTTTGGTCTTTCCTTCCTTCTCCTTCCCTCTCTCCCTTCTCTTCCACCCTTCCTCCTTTTCCTTCCTCCTTTCCTCCCTTCCCTTTCATCCTTCCTTCCCTCTTTCGCCCTCCTTCCCCTCTTTCTTTCCCTTTGATCTTTCCTTCTCCCTCCTTTCCACCCTTCCTTACTTCTCTTTTTCCTTCTCCCCTCCCTCCCTCTTTCCTTCCTTCCTTCCTTCCCTCTTTCGCCCTCCTTCTCCCTCTCTCTTTCCCTTTCCTTCCTTCTTTCCCTTTGGTCTTTCCTTTCTTCTTCCTCCCTCCCTTTCTCTTTTTTTCCTTCCTCCTTTCCTCCTGGAAGAAGAGAATGTAGAGAGGGACCGTGACAAGATTTTAAAGGGTGCCCCATAGAAGGGGGCTGACTTTTAGCTGTTCTAGAGACCAAGGTACAAGCAGTGGTTTCGAATGGCAGGGAAAGAGGTTTGCCTGAAAAGGCGAGGAAGGACTTCCTGGAGAGCGGCCTAGGCAATTGGGGGGGGCTTATCATGGATCCACTTTTTCTCCCCCATCCACCATCTCATCCTGAGCAAGACCAACCCTTTGGGTTCCGGACATTTCGTCTTTCCTTCACTTTCTGCCTCCGAAAGAGAAGAAGAAGAAAGGGCAACAAGGAGGGGGCTCGGGGAGAAGTTTGCCCCTGCCTGATCTAGCCTGTTGGCACCCCAAGTTTGCCCCAGTCAGTCCACCTGCCCGGGCTGCTCGTAAACTTTTTTATGTGGTCGGGCCAGACGGGGAAAGCAACGTGTTTCGGCGCTGAAAGGGCAAGGATGCCTCCGCCTTAGAGGTGTCGGTGAAAGCAAACAGCAGGATGGGACCCCGGGCAAGGCAGCCTGGCTCCTGCCCCATAAAAACAGAAAGGAATGTGGGGTTGGGGGGGGGGGGATCCAGGCATTGGCATGTGCTCACCAGGCTTGTAAAATTGCCCTAATGTCTCCCCCCCCCCCCTCTTTCCTCCCTCCCCTGGCTTCCACTATTTCTTTTTGATGTGCATTTCCATCTCCTTTCCATCTCCTTGCAAGTGGCTCCTTCTTTGTGTTGTGGAAGGCTTTCATGGCCGAGTCACTGGGTTGCTGCGAGTTTTCCGGGCTGTATGGCCATGCTCCAGAAGCATTCTCTCCTGACGTTTCACCCACACCATTCTTCACAGCCTCAGGTCCCTTCTTTTTCCGGTGTCAGGAGTGACTTGGAAAACAACAAGTGTGAGAGAATTGGCCGGCTGCAAGGACGTTGCCCGGAAGGACACCCGGATGCTTTACCACCCTGTGGGAGGCTTCCCTCGTGTCCCCCAATGAGAAGGTGGAGCTGACAGATGGGAGCTCACCCTGCTCCCCGGATCAGCACCACCCGACCTTTCCGTCAGCATGGCTGTCTGCCAGGACGTTGCCCAGAAAATGCCCAGATGCTTTACCATCCTGTGGGAGGCTCCCCTCGTGTCCCCACATGAGAAGGTGGAGCTGACAGGCGGGAGCTCACCCTGCTCCCTGTATTCGAACCACCCAACCTTTCCGTCAGCATGGCCGTCTGCAAGGACGTTGCCCAGAAAATGTCTGGGTGCTTTACCATCCTGTGGGAGGCTTCCCTCATGTCCCCTGTGAGAAGGTGGAGCTGACAGACGGGAGCTCACCCTGCTCCCCGGATTCGAACCACCCGACCTTTCCGTCAGCATGGCTGTCTGCAAGGAGGTTGCCCAGAAAATGCCCGGGTGCTTTACCATCCTGTGGGAGACTTCCCTCATGTCTCCCGTGAGAAGGTGGAGCTGACAGACGGGAGCTCACCCTGCTCCCTGGATTCGAAACACCCGACCTTTCCGTCAGCATGGCTGTCTGCAAGGAGGTTGCCCAGAAAATGCCCGGGTGCTTTACCATCCTGTGGGAGACTTCCCTCATGTCTCCCGTGAGAAGGTGGAGCTGACAGACGGGAGCTCATCCTGTCCCCCAGATTCGAACCATCAGACCTTTCTGTCAGCAGTCCTGCCAGCACAAGGGTTTAACCCATTGCACATGGGGGACTCCTATTTCTAAGAGTGGACTGGGCAAACAAAGGTCTGGTGCAACCCCTCCTGAATTGAGAAGCAAAGCCCAAGAGCCTGAGGCTGGATCAACACTGTCCCATATCCCAGGATCTGAAACCGGATTATCTGATTTGAATTGGATTATATGAGTCTCCACTGCCAGGTAACCTGGGATCAGATCCTGGGATATAGAACAAGGTGGAAGGGGCCTGAGATTTCATTTTCAAGTAACAAAAGTGTGTACAGTAAAGGAGGAAAAGGAAGAGGATGTAGTCCAAGGGCCCTTCCACACAGCCATATAACCCAGAATATCAAGGCAGAACACCCCACAATATCTGCTTTGAACTGGGTTATCTGAGTCCACACTGCCATATATATTCCAGTTCAAAGCAGATAATGTGGGATTTTAGTCAGTCATAGGAGAGAACACATAGGCTGTATCTTCACTGCCAAATAATGCAGTTTGAACATCATATGCTCAATGTAGAGCGATAAAAAGCAGTCCAAGGCAATTATTATGGGGGTCTATACCAGGCCTGGGCCTGTTTGCTCTTTTCTCAGGCACTCTTCTCTCTCACTATCCTATCTTTCCTTCCTTCCCTCATTCCTCCCTCCATCCCTCCCTCCGTTTTTCTCCCTCCTTCCTTCCCTTTCATCCTTCCTTCCTTCCCTTTTCTTTCCTTCCTTCTCTTTCCCCCTTCCCACCCTCCCTCCATTCCCTTCCAACCCTTATTTCCTTTTCCTTCCTCCTCTCTCTCCCTCTTTCCTCCCTCCTTTCCCCTCTCTCTTTCTCCTTCCTTCCCTTTTGTCTTTCCCTTCTTTCCCCTTCCCTCCCTCTATTCCTTTCCACTTTTCCTTCCTTCTTTTTCCTTCCCTCCCCTTCTCTTCCCTTCCACTCTTTCCTCCTTCCTTCCCTCTTTAGTCCCTCCCTCCTTCCCCCTCTCTTCCTTCCCTTATTTCCTTCCTTTCCTCGCTTCCTTCCCTTCCATCCTTTCATCCTTCCTTCCCTTTCCTCCCTCCCTCACCTCTCTCCCTTTCCTCCCTCCTTCCCCTCTTTCTTTCCTTCCCTTTTGTCTTCCCCCATCTCTATCCCCTTCCCTCCCTCCATTCCTTTCCACCCACCCTTCCTTTTTTCCTTCTTCCTTCCTTCCATTTTGTCTTTCTTTCCTCCCTCCCAGTTTCTTCTTCCCTCCCCCTTCTCTTTCCTTCCACTCTTTCCTCCTTCCTTCCCTCTTCCCTCCCTCCCTCCTTCCTCCCTCTCCTTCCTTCCTTTTCTCTTTCCTCCCTTCCATCTTTCTTTTCCTCCCTTCATTCCTTCTCTTTTTCCTTCCTCCTGGGTGATATTTAGCTGGGAGAAGAGAAGGGAGAGAGGGAACGTGAGAACCATGTTTCAAGATGTAAAAGACTGTCCCATTGGAGGGGGGGGGGTGATTTTCTTCTGCTCTAGAGACCAGGAGGCAAGGGAGCAATGGCTTCCAATGGCAGAGAAAGAGATTCGACTGAAAAGATGAGGAAGAACTCCCAGAGAGTAAGAGCTGTTGGAGAGTGGCATTATAAGCTTCCTCAGAGAGTGGCGGAGTCTCCTTATCTGGGGGCTTTTCCACAGAGGCTGTCTATCAGGAGTGCTTTGATTGTGCCTTCTTGCACGCCAGGGGGTAGGACTGGATGGCCCTTGGGGATCTCTTCCAGCTCTAGGAATCTATATCAGTAGGCAAGAAAGCAGTGGTTCTCAACCTGTGGGTCCCCAGATGTTTTGGTCTTCAATTTCCAGAAATCCTAACAGCTGGTAAACTGGGTGGGATTTCTGGGAGTTGTGTAGGGCCTACAGGTTAAGAACCACTGGTCTAATGGGTAGACCAAATAATGTGATTCAAACTGTATTCTTTGGCAGACTAGAACCAGGATGGGCAACTATAGCAGCCTCTTTCAAGGCAAGAGAGTTGGAGGGCAGTTTGATGGACTTTCCCTTAAATGCGCCACAGCAAAGGCCTCTCTTAGTGGACTCCTAGAGTTGGAAAAGACCCCATGGACCATCTAGTCCAGCCTCCTGCCATGCAGGAAAAGCACAACCATAGCAGCCCTAACAGATGGCCATCCAGCCTCTGCTTCAAAGCCTCCAAAGAAAGAAGCTTCCAGAACAGAAAGAGGGAAACTGCTAGGCCATTAAATGCTAACCAAGGTGTCCAATTGCGACATCCCCACCTGCCTCAAACAGACAAGAGTTCTTTCTTTCTCCCACCCTGGACATTCCACAGATATATAAACCCAATTTTCGTAGTTTCCACAACCTCTGGCAAAAATGCAGGCAATAATCCGGGATAAACAGAAATCCTGGGAACAGATCCTGGGATATAGAACCTGTCTGGAAGGGTGCTCAGGCCCCTTAGCCTAGGACCCAAGCCAAGTTTATCTGTTTTAAACCGGATTATATGTGTCCACACTGTCAGATAATCCAGGATAAACTGAAATACTGGGATATAGAGCCTGTCTGTAAGGGTGCTCAGGCCCTTTAGCCTTGGATCCGATCCCAGTTTGTGTGCTTTAAACTGGATTATATGTGTCCACACTGCCAGATAATCCAGGATAAACAGAAATCCTGGGATATAGAGCCTGCCTGTAAGAGTGCTCAGGCCCTTTAGCCTTGAATTGGATCCCACTTTGTCTGCTTTAAACCGGATTATATGTGTCCACACTGTCAGATAATCCAGGATAAACTGAAATACTGGGATATAGAGCCTGCCTGTCAGAGTGCTCAGGCCCTTTAGCCTTGGATCCGATCCCAGTTTGTGTGCTTTAAACTGGATTATATGTGTCCACACTGCCAGATAATCCAGGATAAACAGAAATCCTGGGATATAGAGCCTGCCTGTAAGAGTGCTCAGGCCCTTTAGCCTTGAATTGGATCCCACTTTGTCTGCTTTAAACCGGATTATATGTGTCCACACTGCCAGATAATCCGGGATAAACAGAAATCCTGGGATATAGAGCCTGCCTGTAAGGGAGGCCCTTTCAGATCCCACTTTGTCTGGGATTATATACTAAATAACCAGGATGAAATCTGGGATATAGAGCCTGCCTGTAAGGTGCTCAGGCCCTTTAGCCTTGAATTGGCCTTGTAAACCGGAATATATGTGTCCACACTGCCAGATAATCCGGGATAAACATAAATCCTGGGATCAGATTCTGGGATATAGAACCTGTTTGTAAGGGTGCTCAGGCCCTTTAGCCTTGGATCCAAGCCCAGGATTTCTTTTTATCCCGGATTATACGTGTCCACACTGCCAGATAATCCGGGATAAATGGAAATTCAGATATAAGGCTTGTCTGGAAGGGCGGAGGCTCCTAGACCCACTATTTGGGAATCCTTGAGGGTCTCCTTCCCTTGTCCATCTCTCCCTTGGTGCTGAAAAAAAAAAACCCCAAACCAAACTTAAAAAGAGGGACTATTTGGGCGCAAGGGAGGAGCCTCCCCTCCCTTGGGAAACTACAAAGAAGGACGACTTGAAGGGTTTGATCAAAGCTAACCCCCAAAAATAAATAAATAAATAAAATCCTGGATGGATATAAGAGCGCCCTTCTCCTTCTCCATCTGATGCTTCTGCTTAAGGCTTCCTCGCCAGCCCAGCTAAGTTCATTAGCCTCCGCAATCACCAACGGGGGGGGGAGAGAAAGGGGGGGAGAAGCAAAGAGAGAGAGAGAGAGAGAGAGAGAGAGAGAGAGAGAGAGAGAGAGCCCTTCATCAGCGGGCGAAGGCTTGACCCTTCAATCACGGAGCAAGAGGCGTTGATTGGGCGCAGCGCAGGGAGCCTCAGCGCCCGGCCTCCGCCGGCACAAGCGCGCGCGCCGGGTTTGGGTAGGCGAGAAGTTGGGGAGGGAGAAGGGGGGGCAGAGAGAGAGAAGAGAAGCGGAGGTGGTTCAGTCCAGACTCCTCTAAGCAAAAGCATTGGAGCCCAATGAGGGAAGGCAGACAGAGAGAGAGACCCCTCCTACCTACTCACGGACTAATCCATTCTGAGGCGCTTGGATTGAAGTGTGTTTCTCTCCCCCTTTCTCATTCAATGGTAGGCTCCATTCTCCCCCCTTTTTTTATATTTCTGGAAGGAGCTGCTACTGCTGCTGTTGCCGCGCTCAGCTCTCCCTCTCTCTGTCTCCTTTGCCCCCCTTTCTTTCCACAATTTAGACCCTCCCTCCTTCTCTAGAGAGAGAGAGAGAGCCAAATTAGTCATCCCCTCAAGCGAGGAGGAGGAAAAGGAGCAGCAGTGAAAACTCCTCCAGGCTTCCCTCTCTCTCTCCCCTTCTTTCCCTGAGCAGAACTTGTAACTCTTCTTTCCCCCCTCCTCTTTCCTCACACCCTCCTCCCTCTTTCCTTTCCTTCTTCCCCCCTCCCTTATTTTGGGGGCTAAGTATGCTTGCTGGTCTTCTAGGCTGACTGAGGAGGAGGAAGAAGAGGAAGAGGAGGATGAGGGAAGCCCACGCGGGGTAAGTGGCACCGTCTCGCGCTCCTAAGCTGGTCCTAGCGCCCGCGTCCTCCTCTCACTCTTTCGGTTTCCCTCCTTTCCCCCTTCTGTCTCTTTCTCCCCCAAATCCCCGAGTAATGCTCCTCTTGGCCAGAGAAAGATCTTGATGTCCGTCAAAGGGAAGAAGACAGACAGAGAGAGAGAGAACTTGGAAGCCCAGAAGGGGAGGCGGAAGTGGTCCCTTCTCTTTCCCCTCCTTCGCCTCCAAGAGGAAAGGGGCAACTTCCCTCTCCCTGTCGCTGTTTCTTTTTCAGTCTTTTTCAGCCTTGCCCCGAATAGATTGGGTTTCTCAGGCTCTGGAAAAGGAACAGGAGGAAGGCATGGGCACACTTTGGCCCTCCAGGTGTTTTGGACTCCAACTCCCACCATTCCTAACAGCCTCAGGCCCTTTACTTCACCTTCCAGATGTTTTGGACCCCATCTCCCACCATTCCTAACAGTCTCAGGCCCTTTACCTTCCAGATGTTTTGGACTCCAACTCCCACCATTTCTAGCAGCCTCCGTCCCTTTCCTTTTCCCTCCAGGTGTTTTGGACTCCAACTCCCACCATTTCTAGCAGCCTCCGTCCCTTTCCTTTTCCCTCCAGGTGTTTTGGACTCCAATTCCCACCATTTCTAGCAGCCTCAGTCCCTTTCCTTTTCCCTCCAGGTGTTTTGGACTCCAACTCCCACCATTCCTAACAGCCTCAGTCCCTTTCCTTTTCCCTCCAGGTGTTTTGGACTCCAACTCCCACCATTCCTAACAGCCTTAGTCCCTTTCCTTTTCCCTCCAGGTGTTTTGGACTCCAACTCCCACCATTCCTAACAGCCTCAGGCCCTTTACCTTCCAGGTGTTTTGGACTCCCAACTCTCAGCATTCCTAACTGTCTCAGGCCCTTTACCCTCTAGGTGTTTTGGACTCCAACTCCCACCATTCCTAGCAGCCTCAGTCCCTTTCCTTTTCCCTCCAGGTGTTTTGGACTCCAACTCCCACCATTCCTAACAGCCTCAGGCCCTTTACCTTCCAGGTGTTTTGGACTCCCAACTCTCAGCATTCCTAACTGTCTCAGGCCCTTTACCCTCTAGGTGTTTTGGACTCCAACTCCCACCATTCCTAACAGCCTCAGGTCCTTTACTTTACACTCCAGGTGTTTTGGACTCCAGCACCCACCATTCCTAACAGCCTCAGTCCCTTTCCTTTTTCCTCCAGATATTTTGGACTCCAATCCCACCATTCCTAACAGCCTCAGGCCTTTTACCTTCCAGGTGTTTTGGACTCCAACTCCCACCATTCCTAGCAGCCTCAGGCCCTTTCCTTTATCTTCCTGATGTTTTGGACTCCAAATCCCACCATTCCTAACAGTCTCAGCCCCTTTCTTTTTTTCTCCAGATGTTTTGGACTCCAAACCCCACCATTTCTAGCAGCCTCAGGGCCTTTCCTTTACCTTCCAGATGTTTTGGACTCCAACTTCCACCATTCCTAGCAGCCTCATTCCCTCCAAGTGTTTTGGACTCCAACTCCCACCATTCCAAACAGCCTCGGACCTTTTCCTTTACCCTTCAAACGGCTGAGAGAGGAAAGGAAGGGGCCTGAGGCTGTTAGGAATGGTGGGAGTTGGAATCCAAAACACCTGGAGGGCCAAAGTTTTCCCATGCCTGCTCTTTAGCATCAACTTGATCCAGCAACTCTTTTGAGGGGAGACTTGGAAACTCCTCTCTTGACTTACCTGCTGCTCTTCCACGTCCTTTTCATTTCTGAGGACAAGCCCCTCAGGATGACCTTCTCCGGTGCATCAATAAGGGCATGATGACTTCCCTCAAAACACGGACCTCCCGGGGCGGGAAAAAGTCCAGCCTTCTTCTGTTGGACCTGATGCTGTAGAGAGGTTGAAAGCATAGGACAGCTCCTAGTATACACACAGACACTACCATCCCTGCCATTTGCCCGGACCTTTCCCTGTGTCAACTGCAGGACTGTGAAAGCCTTGCCTTTGCTTTGATCGACTTCCGAGGTGGTTTCTTATCTGTCCTGTTATCTCTGTAGATTTGATGGTCTTTTTTCACAGGCACTGTACTCTCCTTACCTTTTGACAATGTGTTTCTTTGTCACATATTGGTAGGCAGAGTAGAATTTGCTGGGAGGTCTGTTTGTGTGTTCTGGAAGTGAAGCGTTCCGACTTTGCAAACATATAGCAATGTCCTTAAGCTTAAGAAACTGCCAGTAAAGGGAACAAATTGAAATTTGCACTTGTTTCCTGGAAGAGTGGAGTTATGCAGGGTTTTTGTGTGTGTGTGTTTTGTTTTTTTGGTAGTGTGTGTTGTTTTTCTGTCGTGTTTTTTCAGCGTCATCTAAACTTTAGTAACCTGATCGTAACTTTAATAGAAATGCAAATGGTACAACGTCTTGCATAATACATGCCCGGTGCATGCAAAATCCCAGTGATGCAATTGTATTGTGATTTGCAGTGTTAAAACAATATGTATAAAGACTTAGAACATGGGAGTATGTGTTTAAGATAGCCAGTTTGTGATATGCTTCCCTTCGACACATATTGTCGAATCTGACACTCACTTACATTTAACTAAACTTAAACTTTTCAATAAGGTTATAAAAAATATGTACTTTAGGATATTTCCTTTCTGGTTAAAATAGTAATGTTCAGGACATACACTCTAGTTTTAATAACTACAGAAGTAAGACATAAATAATTGCGTATCCTAACAGTGTTTCGAGTTAATAATTCTTCATTTTTTTAAAGCAAAGTCTATATATGTGTTGAA
The DNA here is from genome assembly GCA_030556195.1 of Anolis apletophallus. Lineage (NCBI taxonomy): Eukaryota > Metazoa > Chordata > Lepidosauria > Squamata > Anolidae > Anolis > Anolis apletophallus. Next base: position 37,136,235 of record JARBWK010000012.1, on the reverse strand, counting down.
TGCAATGTCAAAGAAAGATATCACTATATGAATGATCAGAATACATAAAGCTGGTAACAGTCCTAGATAACTTTATGGCTTGGATTATGTTAGAATACTTTTTCCATGGTAAGGGTCAACACGGTTTAGTTTCTCAAATCCTGCAATAAACAAAAATGATCGGATTTAAGGTGTGATAGCTTAAATTGGACTTCTTATGCTCTGTATGCGGCAGATTCAGTGTAACTTCTGAAAATGTGAAAACATAAAGCCGCATTTGTCCTGTGTACAATATTCACGAAGAAGGGAAGCAGGGAAGAATTTTCATATCTGTGAGGGAACAGAAAAGCTTAAATCATTATTTCCGGAAGATATTAGAAGATAATGATTAGTCCCTAGATATGTATGACCAGCCCCTAGGTCGCTACATAGTATTCTGTTTTGCACTTCATCCACTTCCCTAGCTCTATGGTATGCTATTTGCACCATCCCTTGCCCAACCCTTATATAGCTTGGTCATGCCCATCTTAGAAATCTGGTCTCTGATTTATGTTGAATGTGGTCTGATAGGTCTAATGTAATCCATTTTATTCTTTTATGTCTAGTGTGTTTTATCTTGGTTGTTGTATTTCATGTTGCTCCTATTTTTTGTGTTTTATTTTATGGATTGTTTTGCTTTTATATTTAATGGACATTTTGTCCCACGTGTGAGCAGCCCCGAGACCTTTCGAGGAGCTGGTGGCAGGGTATAAAAATAAAGTTGTTGTTCTTGTTATGATACTTCCTTTCAGTGAAATGACTGCTTTCTGTGGTTTAATAGGATAAGTAGAAGGGATGATGTGCATCTCTTGTATATAAAAAAAGTCATCTATAGGTCAGGGACGATATTGCAGTCATGATGTGGTTAGTAAGACATTTGTATTCCAGTTAAGCGCTTTGATGCAAATAATAGTTGTGTCTTCAAGACCGATAGAAGACACACCAGGCAGGACAATACGATGTTAAAAAATTGTCCAACTGTTACAAGTTTTAAGAATTATCTATGAAAAACCTCCTGGCAAGCAAGAGTAGTGGAATTAAAGATGCAATCTTAATAAAACCTTAGAAAATGTGTAAATTAAAAATTAGTAGCCTTTGAAAATCTTATGTTTGGTGCCCAATTGCTATATGTTCCAAGACATTACTAGTGTTAGTGTATCACTCACTCCTCTTGATTTCACTGGTTTTTGGAGTATATCCCACAACCAGTGGAAACCCCCACTTCAAGGGGATAGAGGCCTTATATACAAGAAAAACAAAAGAGGTTTGAATTTCCTGAATATATCACTAACATTTAAATAAAGATTACTTTTTTTAAAACTAAGCAAATACTCATTTTTTTAAAAACACTATCACATTGACTTGAAAAGAATTATAGTTGAAGTTAGAAACCTTTTGAAACTTTGCAACAACTCATCTCCTAAATGAATAATTTTTGAACATTCTTGCAATATATATTATTAAATATAACCTTTTGGGATTCTAACAGATGAGTAACTGTATGCACAGCTATAACTAACATTTGTATAGTAAACAGATGGCTTTAATCAACCTATACTAGAGCTAATGCTTGTCCTTTAACCTGTTTGTTTGTACAAGGTTTGTTGTTTTAGCAGGTATGGTTATATTAAGATTCTTAACATTTGGAGCGCAGAACAGAAAACTTTTGCTACTTGATGATGTTGAATTTGGCTGAAGAAAATCTCATGCCATGTGCATATGTCATGAAATATCCTTTTCCAAATAACTATTGAACTGAAAAAAAATCTTCTAACGTATAGGTTGAAAATGGCAAATCACGTGCTACTGTTTTGTAAAGGTGGTGTTATGTTCAGTTATCCAAACACTTAAATATTCATATTTTTCTATCCCTTGGATACTTTTCTGTTAAGTAAGATAATGCAATTTCCAGTTGCTAATTTCAAAGAAGCCTGGGTTTGAAAGTTGGCATGCTTTACATTTTTTTTCAGTGTAGAAATAGGCTGATCCCCCTCCTTTGTTCTGAAACTGATAACTGGATTATGTCTTATAAAACCTGATTTATTTTATATTTTCTTCATACCAGGCATTACTGTTATGAAGATTTCCTTGTAATTGAGATTAATGTTTCCAAGCAAAAGGAGTGGTTTGGAGAGCTGCATTCATTTTGAGTGCTGTTCTAATCAACTTTACATAAAGCATTTCACAATGTATGAGTCTGCATCCAAACCTGCCTTATTACATAGAATTAGCTTGTTGGTGATTGATAGCAAGATGGCTCCATCTTGAGAAGTCATTTGTTTCAAAATAAGTGTTAGGGATGCTAAAAAATTTGGAGTTCTAGGTCACACCACACTGACCTTGATGAAGCCTGAATAAAGCTCCATAATACAACTGGGCAGGGAAGGAATTTAATTTTCGAAAAGAAAATGCCGATTTTTATCCTATGCTTGTGCTTAATCTACACTTCAGAGATAGATAGGTACCTTCCCCTTAACCAAAACATGGTGGATACAAGCAACTGATTATAACTTCTAAAAATGTGCTTGTATTTGTTTTAAAAATGTATTGTTCCAAGAACGAGATTAAAAATATCTAATATCAGTCAGAATCAGCTATCCCATTTCAGCTGATATAGTTATTATAGCAGTACATTGTATGGTAATAGAAATCACCCTGGGAATGAAAAGTAATGGAAGTATTTCTTTATCCTTTTCTAAAAACAGTAAGGAGAGTGGATGCTTTCACTCCTGCTGTGAAATTTGCATATTTTCTCTCCTGTCTCTGTTTCTATCTCAGCTCTGTCAGCATTTTGCTCTAGACAAAAAGTAAATATTCACTTTTCATCATGGATGGGATACCTGTATCCAGTTCACTAAAACACCAGGAGAGACTGAATACCATAACCTTTTTGAATAAAGCAGAAAGATAGAATAATGTAATTCTAAATGAAATAAATGAGCTATTTGCATCCCCTTAAATGGGCCATTTCTTTCCTGAGAGATCTTTGTTATATGACATTACTTACATTATATCTTAAATACGTTGATGTGTAATTTGCAGTTAGAAGAGCATCATTTTCAAAATGTTTTATTTCTCACCAAGTGAATTACTGTTTTCAGATGTGTAGTTATTTTCACGTTAGCTCACAAATATGTCAAAATTGTAAAATGACTGCTGAGCAGCCCCATTATTTTTCTTTTAAAAAAAACCTATCTGGCACTTTATGGAAAAGAGGTAGTATGTTTCATAGATCTGTGGCTTTGCTTTCTTTTTCCACCGATGACATGTTTATATATTTTTTACACTGTAGTGACGTAGCTCTGCTTGACTCCCTTATGAGTTCATAGGCTGTGTATGAAATTATTTAGAGTGCTTTGGGTGACTAAGTCATCAGTATTGCACGCACACACACAAATATCAGTATAAATCCCTAATCTTAAATTAATTCACAACCAAAATGTTAAATAAATAGAAGAACTCTTCCTTCTGTTTCTGAGTTAGGGAATGCAATGGCCAGAGGTGAGGAATATTTGTTATTATGTATAAATGCTGACACAAAGTCAGCAGAAATAGACAGGCTGATAGCACTGCCTGGAATATTGTTGGTTTTAGTGACATAATTTGGATAATTAGTGCTAATATACGATTTGTTTCTGGGAATTAAGAAAATTAGCTGTTAATTTTAGAGTGAGAAGTAAAAAAATAAACAAACATAAATTGAAGTACAAGTCATTGAAAATACTTAGAATAATATCATGCTTACTTGATCCCATCCCGTCTTATTGAGGCAAGAAGGGTGAGATGAATGCACATTGCTTCAAAGTTTTCTCTAAACAGGAAAAAAAGAAAGAATAAAGAAAAAATTATAATGCTGTATGTCACTGAAATACCAATTTTGTTACAGTAACTTAGTTTTCATTTCCATGAAACAAAAACATTGTGTGCAAGTGTGCCTTCTGGTGACAAACAATAATAGTATGTCTTGTTTTTGATATGATGTAACAGTACACTATTATTTTTTTTAAAAAAATCTTTTTAAAGCAGAATATGTTATCTGGGCCTTATTAAGAATCTACACAACAAATCACTGTGTTGTGTGTGTTTCTCATTCTCTTTTATAATAGGAATCAATTTAGCTGTGAGTTACAAACATACATTCTGATTTTTTTTCTCAGTTTAATTTTGATCTGGAGATACATCATTTATGTTGGTATAAGTCATATTGACTATAACAAAGAATACACATCCCACTGAATCCATTTATGGAAATGGGGTTGTTGCCTCTGGAGTATTTTGAAAATTGTATTTTAAGACTCTTGTGAGAATAAAAGCTTTTAAAATACGTACAAAAATTTCATCTCTTTTTCTTTGATATCTATAAGTCCAAAATTTCAGTGTAATGTCTAAAGAACCGCTCTAGCTACTGTATGGTATTTAACTTAAAATTGTTTCATTAAAAACATAAAATATTTGATTTAACATCAGAGGAAGAATACATGTTTCAATATGATGACACATTGTGTATATTTAAAAACCCAAGCAAAACATGTATTAATCTCTTAAAAGGATGAATGTATCTGTGATTATAGTAGGTGAGACATAAAATTGTATCCTAATGCCGAAATCCTACCCATAGTTTCCTAAAATAACTAAAATAAAATAATCCCATTGAAATTAATGCATTTAAATCTGCTTGGAGACTTGCAAAAAAGCTCCATCAGAAATGAAAGGACACCCATGTAATGGCTGCAAAGTTTTAAGGACAACTCAAGAATGCTTACCTATGTGTAGAATTACAGTACATGCGTTTGACGTGAGTGTAGGTTATAGTTGGGCAGGCTGTAATAATAATTTTTAAAAAATTCCTTTAGATGTCTTGTTTCAGATTTGCTGCCCCCATAAAGAGGGAAAGATTTTTAATATAGCACATTATGGATCAGAAAATAAAAATAAAATATCTATGAAAGCTACGGTAGTTTTCCTCTGAATTTTTATTCCTCTGATGATAATTACTTTGAGCTCAAAACTGATAACTTTAGTGGTTCTTAGTGTGATCTGTGATCCATGAAGTGCTTGATTGAATTTAGTCATACAGCCATTTGGTGTTTTTAGACAAGCTGCTATCTTTAAGCTTCACACCCACTTGTAGTGTGGGAATAATCATGTCAGCCTTTTAAACAGAGCTGGTACAAAGATTACTGGCAGGAAAGTGCCAAAGTTACCAGCAAGACAGAATTTAGAAAATAGTAACAAGTAGAAAATTACCAGTTCTCTTTCCCCCCTCATTTAATGGCTTCTAAAATATTTTGCTCATTGTTATGTAAATGCAAAATATTAAAAGATGGATTTGAAAACACTGATAGGAGAAAATATTGCTTTTTGTACAAATTAAAGAGAACTTTTAGGCTGAGAACTGGGTAAAAGTAATAGCAATGGGTACTGTTTTATAAATGCAGTTGGATAAATTTTATTTATGACGTTTACAAATCCTGGTTAATCTACCAGAAAACTTCTGGTATTTATTTAAACAGAGTTCTGAAGTTTATAATCAAATAACACTAGTTTTTAAATATTGGAACATGACACCAATTTCTCAAAATGTCAAATGGTTTCTTTAATTGTCTACAAATCAGTATATGTTAAAAGCCTATATTAACTGATATATAACAGTATGAAGCATTGTGAGACTGAGTTTATGTCATCTAAAGAGTGGGAACTCAACAGTTAACTTTGGAGGAGTGTAAATATCACACTGGGTATGTTTTCTCTATCTCCCTTATTCACCATTCTTACTGGCTGCCTCCAGAAAAATGAAGGTCCAGTAGAATTACTATTTTTTTCTGAGCAATTTTTGAGTAATTATATTTAGGCGAAGAGGTGGTTGTTAACTTGAGGAATAATTGGACGAAGCATCAGAGTTTACTATATTGTCCTTGTTTTAACATAGACACGTGCTATTGCAATTAATACTAACATGTTTTTATAAATGAGACATGCTGCGATTATTCCTGTTCATTATAAGTCATACATAGCACCGGGATTCTTTTCCAAGCAATAAAACCAAAATAAAGCACTGCACAACCAATGTTAATACTCTTACTTCACTTCATGATCATCTATCTGTGCTTTTTAAAAATAATAATAATACTGAAAACCTATTAAGGCTTGCTTAGTTGTTGCAGTGAAACCCAACATTAAAGATTGGTTCCTTTTTGTAAATACTTTTTCAGCATTAATGTAATAGGAAGTCATCTACTTGATTGACTGAACTGAGAATAAAAGCAATTCTAATGCTGCCGTACAACTGTACAGTTCTTTCTCAGTTTAGCCAGGGGTGGGGTGGGGGGTGTTGTGTCAGTATCTTTTGAATTCTAACTTGAAATAAAAGTTAGCATTGTTGATGAAATAATGTTTTGTATTAGGGCTAGAGCAGCAACTGCATATAAGTGAGGCACATGTATTGTTTGATTTTGGGTGGGGAGTTTGAGGAGGAGGGGACAGTATTGAGACTCTATTGTTGTGACTAGCCAATCACGTTTTGAGCAACCTGCTGTTGCCTCTTGATTCATAAGCAAGTAAGTAAGCTCACACCTTAGGAAAAGTGGGACTATCAGAAGTGATGCGCCCTTCACCCTAGTTTGACTCCTTTAGAGCAAGGAATTCTGAAGCAGTGCTGAAATTTGAGAAGGTACGCTGTTAAGATTTCAGGTGAGACTTTTGGTTTTGATTTCCTTTCATGCTTAATAGGTTAACAAATCAGGATTTGGGTTTGTTAGCACCTTTAGTAGTTCATTCTTACTCTAGTTTATACTGAGCTGGATTTAACTAGATATGGATCAGAAAATGGGAGACAAGATTAAAAGGTTCAGATCTGTGTTTTAACAATATTTTTCAAAAATTTGAATTCTCATGGCTACAATACAGCTGCATAATCTGCACTATATAATTGGATTTTCTCATATAGTTGGTTGAGAAATGCAATAGTATTTTAGTTTCAATAATGGCATGAGGAATTGGTTGTTTATGAAGTACAAATTAAAATTTTGGCGGTTAATAGCTGTAAGGATATCACATATTTACTTTTTTAAAGGCATTCATTTTTGTGTATACTCATGAATTTAAAACTCAATCTTATACTTGATTACTCAGAAATAAATTGCATTTGTTCATTGGAGTTATTGCCAAGTAAGTATTCATAGCAACTGAATATTCAATAAGTTTAATATTGTTTCTTACAGGCTTTAGCCTACTTGAATTTGTCACTTATGTTTAGTGCTCTTAACAGGATACTATAGTATATGCATGTATGTATTGTGAGATTTTGTTAAATGTCTAGCTTTCAAAAGCCTTTAAATTGGTGGAACAAAATTTAAAAACCCCTCAGTATTTAATTGAATATACTTTTCTATAATACAAAAATGTTTCAGAATCAAAGATACTTAGTAGAAAACAAATACAGCATAGAATTTACTATTGAAAAGAAGGGCATGTGTTTTTCATTGCAAATAAAGAGGTGCATTGAATTTTATGAAAGTAGATTAAAGTAAGTGTGAATTTAACAGTGTAGTTGGGTGGGAATTGTTCAAATACCTTTTTGACATTGCCTGATTAGTATGATCTAAATGTGACAAAAATAAAAGTGGAATTAAGCAATATGTAAGTTTAAACAGTTTTTAAACCTATAAGACAAATCACTTTTTTCCTTGAAACTTTTACACTTCAATAGACAAACTAGAATTACTGTCTTAGTACCGAAATTAGAGTTCTGTTCTAAGTTACGGGATTGTCCCATTAATTTCAGTGGGACTGTGCAAAAGACAAGGCTGTACATAAAGTTAATGTTAGCTAGGTGTCATGCTCTAAGGATCTTTATTTTCAGAAAGTTAATATTTCAAAGATCAGAAACTTACTTAGATACCTTCCCCCTCCAAGTGTTGCAAAAGTTAATTTGCTTTTGGGTATACACACTTGAAAATGGTTATATAGTTTTTGGAGGGATGTAAAAATATGAGTTGGCGTTTTCGTGATGCAGCTGAACACATTTTAGAGAATTTTTTTATTTTAAAAAAATATATTGGGTTTTCAGAAAGAAATGTAACTTATTTTATTTTTAATATTGACAGAAACTGAACACATTGGCCCAAATAAAACACAACAGAATTGATATTTAGCAAACATTAAATATCTGAAAAATGAGGCAATATTAATAGTGCTCCAAAAGCACATATATGTGTTCTTAGCTCACCTTATTTGTAAAAAAATATTTTTGTAGAAAATCGCTGTTATACTTTCAAAGTTTTGGTTGTACTTGAAAATATTTTAATAGTAAAGATAGCACACAAATGTTTATAGAACAATAATTGCTCTGGAGAATGTCATGTGTGAGTGAAGACGTGGTTCATCATATTTAAAAGAAACTCCAATAACTGAAGTATAGATTTAAACGCAGCCTGATGTCATAATATTTATTATTTCTCAAATGACAAGTGAGTTACATTTGTAGAATGATTTTGTATTCAGATTTGTCAAAGACACATTGTAAAATTACAATTTGCAAATAACTGTAGCAAGACAACAGTGATATGGCAGATTAATTTTTTTCCTGTGTTAAGGGAAAATTAGGGGTTTTTTTGGTTGTTGTTGGTTGTTGTTTTGGTTTTTTTTGTTCTAATGTTTAGGTTAGTTTAGTAGGATTTTTGTCTAGCTGTTACCCATGAAGCAAAAATAGAAGCATCAATAATATTTTAGAGGATATTCCATAGGGGTGGGATATCTTGAGGATAAACTGAGATCCTTTGATGAAAACGTGCATTATGATGACGGAGCAATGGCCTGATGCAATCCTGAGCTTCTTGTTTTGAATTTCAATTACACTGATTCTAATAGGGCCCACTACATACCTAAAATGTTTAAGATTGCAAAGGTTTTCTGCTATTATTTTGTAGCACATGTCTTTAGTAAGTATCATTTAAAGCTTTGCAGTAGGCAACTGAATGATTCCATATCTCTTTTATCCAGAGCCTGGAGGAGCATCTGCCTTTACTTCACTCTTTGCTTCAGCAGCCATGATATTTAGGCTTCCTTAGTACAATAGGTGTTGAATGCATCTTCCCATCGCAAAATTGCTGTTATTGTTCATATGTGCATCTAAGTAATTAGTAGGTATGCTCTCAACTTACATTATTGGACTGTGGTTTGAAAAGTTCAATGATGTTACAGAGAATTATTGATTTAAGAACAGCTTTTGTCATTAGGAATTGGAGTTTCAGAAACACGACTAGTGATGCACTATTAAGGTTGCACTTTTAAGATGGAAATGGCCTAAGAAATGTTCATGTATTTAAAATTGTATGGGGAGAATTTATAGTGCCTTCAATAAAATATTGTAAAGTACTTTCTACCAAAAAAAACCCCATTTGGATTTGGCTGTACTAAGATAAGTGTTACTGCTTTCAGATGTCTATGTGGAATCTTCCACGGACAGTCCTCAGTGTTTGTAGACTTGTGTCAACTACACTGTGCAAAATGATTGCAGGTATAGTATAGTTTTGTGTACTAATAAACAAGTACTTACTCTACCAATGGTCAAAATTAAATGGTCACCTTAGAATAAGAATGTCAGGTGAGCAACTGTTTTGAACTGTTGTTAGTTACTTAATTTAATATCATTAACATAGATCCAACCTAAAATCAGTAGAAAAAAAGTACACTGGCTAAGTTGATTTCATTTTCCTAACTGATGGCCTCTCTGGGAACCAGTCAATCATTACATATAGCCAGGAACTAGACTTCTGTACCACCTGCAGTATTAAAGACATATCACTATTGCATGGATACTTTTATGTTTTGGGATTATTTCCTCTTAAAAACTATTGTGGAATCATAGAATCATAGTTGGAAGAGAACTTGTGGGCCTTCCAGTCCAACCTCCTGCCAAGAAGCAGCAAAATCGTATTCAAAGCATCCCCGACAGATGGCCATCCAGCCTCTGTTTAAAAGCCTCCAAAGAAGGAGCCTCCACCACACTCCGGGGCTGAGAGTTCCACTGCTGAACAGCTCTCACAGTTAGGAAGTTATTCCTAATGTTTAGGTGGAATCTCCTTTCCTGTAATTTGAAGCCATTGTTCCGCTCCCTAGTCTCCAGGGCAGCAGAAAAATCTCTCCTCCCTATGACTTCCCCTCACATATTTATACATGGCCATCATGTCTCCTCTCAGCCTTCTCTTCTGCAGCCTTAAAATGCCCAGTTCTTTAAGCCACTCCTCATAGGGCTTGTTCTCCAGCTCCTTGATCATTTTAGTCGCCCTCCTCTGCACATGCTCCAGTTGTCAACATCTCCCTTCATTTGTTGTGCCCAAACCTCAGCACAGCAATCCAGGTGTGGTCTGACCAAGGCAGAATAGAGAGGTAGCATGAGCTACCTGGATGCAATGTGTCAGGTTTGGTTAGTATGCAGTTAGACAGGTCCTTAAGCAAAATATCATGTGCCTGTCTTTCAATTCACTTGTAGTTTTGTACCTATGAAAGAAAGCAGTTTATTATTTTCTGTATTCATACATCACTGTTCCAGGTTACCATTTTACTTGAGAACATGTGTCATCAGTAACATAGATATTACTTGTAAGATTTCTACTGAAAATCACAATATTTGGAAATTTCTGTTTGAATGCAGAAATAAGACAAAATGTCGTAGGCATCTCTGGTGCTTCTGTATTAACAATATAGATCCAGACTTGTCTAACCAACTCCAAGTCAGTGTCTAAATGTGTAAAATTAATAGTAAGTTGATAAAATGGCAGATGCCTTTCTCTTTACTGAATTTTTGTCATAGTACACTTATTTCCTCCCCGGGCTGTCTCCGGGGTTCTGATGACATAGCCACCATGTGGAGGGTGCTTGAAATAGCCTTGATGTGGTTTGTGCTCCATGCAGCTGAGTGTTTCTGAAGATCTTCTTATAATATGATTTGACCTCATGAACATGATTGGTCCCCATATTCCTGACAAACATTCCCATTACAATAAAGTTTAAATCTCCTTTGTCCAACTAGTTAGCTATTTCTTATTTCCAAAAATTCCTTATAAGACTAGGTATTTCTCGAATATTTCATAAATTTTAATTTTGAATTATACCAGTTTTTGAATATGTTTGAATTGCATAATACAAAATAACGACAACCATTGCTTACATAACAAGTGTGAAAGGTAAGAATAATGTTATCCTGAATGAAATAGAAACAAGATTTATAAGCAAAATTCCTTCTTATTCCATTAAAATAAGAAATATTTATTTCCCTAAGGATTGCCATTGTGAGCTAGATCATGATAACAGAGCAATAATAGTGAAATAATTAGGAATGATTAAAATAGTACCACAAGCAAGAAATAAAGCAGAATGGTCTGGATTTGCTACCAAGAGGACATAATATAGCACATGGGAAGTTTTTCCAGAAAGAATGTATGCGGTATTGGTCCAGTTTACCTTGGGAAGACCACTTAGGTTGATTTGGAACCAGTTTGAGAGAAAACAGTATCATTTGCGGATGAATACATTGAGTTTTAAGGAACAGGTTTGAAACCAATATGGTAGTTACATTTACCATGGAATCTGGCCTCAAGCCACTTCAAGGATTTTTTTTCCATTTACTTGAGAGATTTGCTCCAGAGGTATACCAGGGTTTTTTTTTTTAAAAAAAGGGAAAGAGCCAGTTAGAAACAGAGGTGGTCAGTTACTCCTCCCAAGGGATGGGTTAGCAACCTGTTGCCCAGCCATTTCAGGTGTTGAAGTGTTTTTCGGCAGCATCCCATCCTTGTGTGGACGTGCTCCAGCAAGGGTGGGTGTCTATAAAGCCTTTTGCATTTTGAGAAGCTTTTTTACATTGCAATGTGGTTTACATTTCTACTTACTGATGCGCATTAGGATAACTCTATGTTTTCCTCCTACTTCGCTTAAAGCATTTTACTGGCCTTAATTTGGAATGCAGCATGCTTTGACAGTGCGTTTTGTAACTGCTGAAGTTTCAAGTCATGTAGATGTGCCCTAAGAATCTTCAAGACCTAGCTAAATATTCATCTGGGAAAAGGAACCTGAATTTAGGTCTCAATGTGTTTATGGCTTTGCATCTAGAAAAAAGTGTGTCCATTCCACACTCATGGTTCACCGTCTCCCCCTTGGTTTTTGTGTCTGCAAATGCATTAGCTTTCTAGGTATTACTTCTTTGTGTGTGATTTATTCCTTCATCACAATGTGGGGATTTTTTTTTTGCAAGAGACTGGATCTAGTTCCAGGAATATGCCCACCTGAGGACTGTTGACTTGGCTCACTTCCAGGTGATGGGAAATGATATAGTAGTTTATACACAAGTGGGATTTCATGGATCTCTCAGTAGCCAGGCTCAGAGATTTTATCTTTATGAGGTTACCTGATGTTTTGATAAAGTGCACTAGTGGCTAAACCTCTACAGTTGTAATTAATAATGATGGCAAACCTTTTTGACACCAAGTGCCCAAACCGGGGGGGGGGCGCACTCAGGGGCAAGCGGGGGAGATCGGGGGGGCAAGCAGGGGCAGAATGACAAAAGCGAGGAATGGGGTTGAGGAAGCAAGCAGGAGGGGTGGGTGAGGAGGTGGGTGGGAGAGTGAGCGGGTGCCAGTAGAGAGGGTGCTATGTGTCCTTCTGGCACATGTGCCATAGGTTCGTCATTACTGGTGTAATAGAATAAAAATAAAATTTGATTTCTAACCCATCCTCTGTCCCCAAAGAGACTCAGGGTGGTTTACACATACAAAAGGCAAATATTTGATGCCGTATACAATCATAAAAGCAGAAACAAATATACATAAAAACATAACACGATTAAACATTCCTCCCATTAGCTCTAGTTTTTGAGATACAGACCATGTATCAGTCATTAGTTGTTGCCTATAGAAAATTATGATAATCGTATCTAAGAAACTAGAGTTTATGCTGTCTATCCAAATATTAAAACCCCAAATATCCCCAAGAACAGACCTAAAAATCAAGACACAGAGAAAACCCTTTTTGTGTTGTAAATACAAAGTTCATGAAAGACTAACAAGCATGTTTTAAGTAAGATAACACAAAAATGACCCAAACCAGTCATTGTGAGCAGTATAGTTCCCTCACTTTGGTGAAGAGGACAATGTGCACACTGTTTTCTTTATAAATCTTGCATGTCATTGGCGATTGATGTAAAGTTCCACTTATACTTCCATTTTTCTATTATAAATTGTGTATTATTTAGAAAAATACCATTTAAAATATAAATATGGATTAAAATCTTCAATAATAAATAATTTTACTCAAAATGTCTTATTATTTAATATATATGTGTAGATAGTTATAAACAATCAAATTATTCCAATATTACTAACAACAAAAATATTTTTAAGTGAAGAATATGTAGATATACTGTTTCACATCTGTAGACTTAGTATAACTGCATTTAATATCATTACATAGTTATTGCTCACTTTTAAAAATGGATGGTAACATTGAGTGATTAATGGCAGATTATTAAAAGAATGAAAAGTTGAAATAAATTGCTGGGTTCTCATTTTGTGATAATGTTAATGTTGTAAAATGATTTTTGCCATAGTGTAACCTTAGTACCAAGAGCTGTGTATTACATGCTCCAGCACTGTGGGGAAAGGATGGGAAAATGATTTATTAGGTCGTGCTGGTGTGTGTGTACGCATGTGCATGTATGCAAACCAAATTTGATTACTTTTGTAGCCCAACTGAAAATATACCAATGTAATATTATGTATTCATTTGTCATAATTGACTGAGTAGCTATTTAGATCAGTATTTAGTTCAGAAGTGATCAATCAGATACTCATAGGAAGGCTATAAATAGAACATGAAAATGATACTATTCTTATGTTTAGAGATTCAGTTGTTTCATTCTTGTAAGTGAAGATGACTAATTTCCCAATTTTTTCTTCTGGGGTGGAATAAAACAAAGATTTCAGCACCGTTCTCTCCTGATGGACTGCATGCATGCGGAAATATTTTGAGAAACTATTTTTCATAAATATAAATATGGGACTTGTACATAATAATATGAATGTATGGTCATCATTTGGACATGCAAATGACAAGCAGAAATCCACATTTCGTTCACACACCAATGGGTACAGTAAAACTTTGTGGTGTGTACATGAAATGTGGGAGCACCTTTTTTGTGTTGAAGTGAATTTTTGAGGCGAACCTTCCAGAAACTAGCATGCAAAAACATGATTTTTGCACAAAATAAAGATAGTTTTCCCCCAGAATGAAAAATCACACCCCCCCCCCAATCCTCTAATTTTACATAACACCAACACTTCAAACTGGGTTCAAAGCACCTGAATGGGCCAGGTTTCTAAATGTCTCACTGAGGTACTTTAAGGAGATTCAAACTGGGAACGATGGATGCACAAATGCCCTCCGAATTGGATCAGTTCCATGTCAAGCTGCCTAATATTGTGACAGTAGAAAGCATTGTACTATGTATCCAGTAAAATCAAGGATATGAAGATAAGAAGATGCTCCAGCATCAACTGAAATGCCAAACCTGGTGGAACAGTTTTATGCTTCCAGTGACAGGGAATGTATCTTTCTGACATAAGCTTAGTGAGCCTGTAACCAAAACTGGCCACTGTATCTCCTACTTCCTGGAAAATCCTGCCATGACAGTAAAGCCAACAGAATTGCAGGGATTCTTATGGAGAAGACAACCAGTGCACCAGAGCCAGAAAGCAGTCTGTTGTGTTTCTAACTACTTTGCAGAACACAAATAGGAATCTATTGATTAAGGACCCATTTTTCTATCTACATACTAGTTGACCATGTCAAAGCACTCTGAAAGGTTAGTAATGTAAGACCTACCTTTGTGGAAGCCAAATGAGGCCTACAAAGTAGACTACCAAGTAAAAGCCACTGAAATTTTAACTTATTGATGCAATTCCTTTCTTCTACATTTTTATCTAAGTTCATGTAAAAGCTTAGAAGAAAATAATTGCACCAACTAGTTAAAATTTCAATGACCAATTTAGCCCTCCTTCCTCTCTGAAAGAAGTCTAACTAAAATACAGTATATTTGACTACAGAAAAAAAGAAGTTGCCTTTCTTGACCTCGGGCAGTTAAGTGGGTCCTCTGATCATGTTTCCACCAAATATATTTAATCATGGCAGAACAGGGAAACAGTATCTCGTCAGTATATCAAAATATGTGTGGATTCATACGGGAAAGTGTGATTGTTAAGATATAACTTTGTTCAAATTTATAAAAATCTTTATAGGTCATGTCATAATCACCAAGACTTTACAATGTCTTGGGAAATGCACAGCTCATGAAACCATGTGAACAACATGGCTTCTACAAAGGTAGGTTTCTTATTTTGTCTTTTTAAGTTTCCAGATTCTGATGTATTTTCAGAATTATGCATTTATTTATTGAAAATTGTTGAATATTGCACTGGTGTAATTGGACTGTGGAATGGTTAATGATCTATTGGAATGACAAAACTGAAAAACCAAAAGCGGGGGGTGTTGAAAACACCCCACTACCTTCAATTACTACCTTCTAACATTGCCAGAATTGTAATTTCTGATTCCAACAGCTTTTAGTCCAGGATAAGATTTGGGATCATAGGCTGCTACTGCTTGTTTCTAGTCCAGGGTATGATATTTACTGATCGCCATTACTGAAATTAGAAAAATAAAGTGATCAGATGTAGGGGACAATAGTATGTGTATATTTAATGGTGTATATAAAAGCATATTTGGCTGGTATAGTTTTCCATTCAGCACAGAGAGAGACTGAAGGTATTTCACTTCTGCTAAAAGTATAAGAAATATATAATCTTATATCAGATTTCATTTTGTGAAAGTAAACAGGATGGCTTAGTCTCAATATTGCTATATCAGAAACCAGAAGCAAAACCTAATGTCTAGTATCCATTCGTAAATATGTGATTCATCACATTATATATTATAAAGACCTTCAGACTAAATATGGCTAGAAATAGAGTATTTTATGTGCATTTAGAGAACCTGTACAAGTAGAACGAATACATTTATTATGATCAACAGATCAGATAAAAACAGTAGATAACTTATGTACAAGTAGATAACTGTCACTCTGTGTATATTTAATAATAATAATACTTTATTTGTATTCTGCCCTCTCTCTTTTTCTGTTTGAAAAATATATCCAATATCTTTCCTATGTGTATCATCAAATATACTTAGTACATAATACTATATTTAACTCAAAATAAAACCACGAAGAAATTATAATATTGTGTTGCATTCCAAAATCTAGCATTTGGATGAGAAAGTGCATAATGCTTCTATGGACATTTTTATGCTGCTTTATTTAGCTATACAGTTATTAAATAGAATGTAATAGATAAAATTTGATCAGATTATATATTGCAACTTTCTGCTAGTATTCCTCCTTTATATATAAAGAATAGTTTAATAAAATATTTACTAGAACAATTTCATGCCATCTTCTAATAACTTTCCTTGTGCAATAGTTATGTTCTGCATTATTTCTACATCTGTATATTACTTAATATTTTAAAAAATTCTAGGGGGAAAGCTAAATGCTGCATCTTTGACCTTTCTGTTTACCGGTAATCTAATGAGACATCTCTACTGTAATAACAACTTCCAGCATTTCTTGCAATACTTCTTGCTAACAGCACCAACACTGTCCATTGGGGACGAAGAATATTTAATCCTTTAACGCTGACATATACAACACATAGTCATGTCAGCTACAGCTGTTTCCAAACATCAGTAACAAAATTATAGACAGGTTTTGAAGCTTCAGTGGTGGAAATGAATACATCTGAGGATTCAACTTGCTGACAGTGTTTATGTAATTTAATCTTACCATCTGGAAGAAAGTAAACATTTTTTTTGAAAATTAAAGTTAAGGAAATAAACCCCATGTGGTTTTTAAATTTAGTGGAGTTCACATTAAAATGTTCAATTCCATGTTCATTGTGGCTATATTGAAGATTCTTATTCAAATGCTATGGGTATATCAACTTCGTTGTTCAAAATGCATTTGAAAATGCTAGTTGTGATTTTTTGGGGGGTATCTGTTTAGAGCAAAAACTATATTTTATGTTGCAATGCGTTAATTGTGTTCTAAATTATATTTGGATCTTAGTGATACAGTCTTCCATACCTTATGACTTCCTAACTTTTAATAATACTAATGTTGTGCAAGTGTTTGTCACCGTGAGCCTATCAGAACAGTCATGAATGTTGGCATTAAGTTCACAATCCAATATACAGTAAGTGTTTATGTGCAAAATTCCACTTATATCGCAATCTTGTGCAAGTCCGATTTGATGCAGGTACCACTCTGTTAAATAGGCCTTATTTATAATCTTGGCATGAATTGCCAAGATTAGGACAACAGCTTTTTTAAACTTGGTTTTCGAAAAACAGCTAATTTTACAAATATGTAATACTAAAACATATGGAGGAAATTCTGTAGTATCCACAATCCTTTTTTTTTTTTTTTGATTTTTCAGCGCTTGTTAAAAGAAATTATTCAAAACCTACATTTCAGCATCTTTAATTGAAATTCAGAGTCTGGATCATGCATTGGATCCAGGTATGGGAAGTTGGGGTGTCGCTTGCACATCCCTAACAATTTTTTTTGGTGACTGTTTGTACATTTTTTTAGATCATGCTGTGAATTATTATTGGTCTGTTAAATTTTGTGCATATTTTAACTGCTTCTTGTAAGATTTTAATCTTAAGTAAAAATTGAATATATTGAAATGTTGCTGTTAAGAGTTAGGTTTTTTTTAAAAAAAAATGTTGCTATAAGCTGTTTTGAGCATAGTTGCATAGTGTAAGGGTGGCATGCAAGTAAAAATGATGTGGATGATTAAGAGGGGTATTAAGTAATGTTTAGATGCCCCTAGCAGGATCCCAAATTTTGTGGTATCCAATTCCTGGGAAAGCTATAGCGGTTAAATATGTGGATCTCCTGCAGCTCTTAAAGGCATGGGGTTCTGTGGAGAGAAAAAAGTGTTAAATGATTATTAAAAAAGGGGACCATGTGGGTGCAGGTTGTGCAATACTGCATAACATGTTAAATATCAGAAAACCTAACCTTCTCTTTACAGTTTATAAAGCATTTTTTGAAAGGAATGCTTCTGAATGGGAAATTAGCAGTGTCCATGAAGGCTGCTGAACCCTTTCATGACTACCACACAATCTGCATAATGAGTAAATAATTTGCATAATATGTAAATGTAGCTGTAAGGATTTTGAGAATTAGAATATGGCAGCTGAGATAGAAAAGGGGAGAGAGAGGTAGAGAGACTGACAGACTGCTGAGACTGTGCTCAGAGTGTGAAGGAGAGATAGGAAATGAGAAGGCTGAATGAGCACTGGCAGATAGATGAAAAAGTCAGGAAAGAAAAAGAGTGAAGGAGAGTAGAAGCTGGTACACACCGAATAAGTCCAAGGGTTGATTTGAGTGAGAGTACTGGGAAAAAAAGAGCTGCGATAAGACACAGAACTAGGGATGGAAAATATTTGAAAATATTCACAGAAAGATTGAAAAATTTTATGTGGCTGATTTACGTAAAAAAATAACTTTTTCTGCACAGGAAACATTTTTCACACAGGAAATAATCTTTCTGTATAGTAATATATTAAAAATTCCGTTTTCTGTGCAAAACAGCCCAATGTAATTTTTTCACAAATTATGTCTCAAAATAGTTTTTGGAAAATTCATAGGTTTTAATACTAAAATTACTCATTGCTTTCTTTGAGAAGAAGCACCAGAGTAAGCATATAAGTGTTGAGTTTTAAATTTGGCAGAGCTGGGTATTTTCAGCTGTTCATTGCTGAAAATAATCATAGCAAGATGTTGAACTTCTCAATATTTTTGTGCAATATTGTTGCTGGGAAATATCTGGGGGAAAGCCCAATCTAACTAAATTAGAGTCCATATACCATCAATTTTGGTATTTACTAAAATCCTAACTCCAGACATTTTAAACTGCTGTAGCCCCTTCCAAATTTTATAGAATCTTAAACTAAAATATTTTTGCATCTTATTAAAAGAACTAGGTATAATTTTAAATACCATTGTCAGCACATGCATCCAAGTGCCACCTCTGTGTTGATGGAGGCAGGCAGGATTTTCCCCGGGTACTGGTTGTGGGGGGTCAGGAGCAGGTGAGGGTTTTGCCCTCCTTTCTGCTAGAGATCCCTGTGTACAATTAGTGGGCCACTGTGTGACACAGAATGCTGGACTAGATGGGCTGAGGCCCGATTCAGCATGGCTCTTCTTATGTTCTTATGTTCTTATATTTCTATGTGTTAGAAAAATGTGCCCCTCCGGTGTTCAGTTTCTAGTACAGAATGAGATCCTGAATTCTGTTCTACAGAAGAGATCTTTCTGATTATAGAATAAACTGATCTAGTGAAATGGAGACAGTCTAATTTATCCTCTTTTCTGCGGTCTTCTATGTGATTTCCATGATATTCAAGATAATCTAACATTTTGAGTTTCGCAAGGAGATCTAGAATACTGAGAATAATCAGCAAATCGGGTCCTTTTTGCCAGTGGGAACATCAGGTGAAGCTCTTACTGTGATCCTAAACTTAATTTCAATGTTTCTAAAGAATTACTGATTGAATTAAGCAGTTATTTAAGACATGATAAAACAGTTCGCTTATTCCAGAGTGGTTCAGATCCACAGTAGTTCAGAGCCAGTCTGAATTGGGAATTCAAGTGGGAATATTATTCCTATTAACAAAGTGATGAACATTTAGCATCTAATCCAGAGTTTTCCACAGTCAATTAATGAATATGTAATTCAAAAGAGACAGTTATTATCGGCTTATTCAACCTGTAGTAACAGGCAGAAATCTTGAGGTTGCATCAGAGATACTCTAAAGATGTTGAGGGTGTCTCTGAGGTAATAGTAGCAAGCAATATATTGCTGATAATTCTAGCAACATAGTAAAAAAAACACCTAATTTTCTTCCAAGAAATAAAAAGGTCAGATGTTCACTGAATCCAAGCAATAGATTTTTAAGGGGAAATGTTTTTACTAAAAGAGAAGTGATATGCTTTGGGCACCAGTTGATTGTGAAGTTCACAAACTGTTAAATATTGTGGTTTGATTCTTAGCAGTGTGCATTTCAGCAGCTTTTTAAAGCTTAAGTGATGCACAAATCTTGCCAAGTCTTAACTTTATGAACCTGACCTAGACAGCTTGTCTGAAATAAATACACAGACCAATAGGTTTTTAAACATTTATAGTTGTGCCCTGTGTTAAATGAAAACACCATGTTTAATGTTGATGCAATAAAAATTAATTAGTTATAAGTCAGGTTTTGCTTCAGTTGTAATTAGTTTAGTGCATAATTATTTTGTCTAATAACAAACTGAGATCTGCAAGCATTTGATCTTATCCCAAGTTTTAAAAATAACACCTCTTTTTGATTTATGCCATCAGGGGCTGTAAAAAGTCTAACTAGTCAACCATATTACAAACACGGTAATTTTAAGAGGTTGAAAGAGCATTTACATTGATGTCATCCACATACCATATTAAACTATTATGGAGAAATGTTTTATAGTGGTCATGTTTTCCGTGCTTGATTAGAAAACAAGGAATTGATGAATCCTCTGGCTTCATTTTTAAAGAAAGAAGCTTTATGTTTGTATACATGCTACAAAAGTATCTTCAGAAACAACACAAAACACACAGAACTCTTCCAAATACACATTGCTTTTTATTTTATAAACAACTGTTCTGATAAACAACTTACATCTTTAGGACTGTAAAATAATCCACCCAAGTTTTTTTTTACCAAATTGTTGGTCTACAAATAGACTCTACAGTTGAAAATATGGAAATGCTAGAGTTAGTTTTTGGGTTGCTTTTTATTTTTGAATTATACATGTATGTGTGAAAGAGGTTCTTACAAGATATAAAATTTCAGGTACTGCATTTCTCCACTACATCTTATATTTATAAAGTTATATGTATTTCATTTTCATATGTTATTACAGGACATCCTCATCATTGATCATAACACTGTGTTGATAGACATTTGAACCAGTTCTATTGGTGCTTCCTACCCTATTATTACCAGATGAATATAATGGAGTGGAATCAGTTTCTCAAGTCACTCCTGACACACACAAAAAGTATGGGGAGCAGACAGTCCATCATATATAGCTATTAGTGGTACCAAAAATGAGTAGCACTACAAATTCATATCCCATCTTTCATGGGTGTATATCAGTATTTATTTATTTATTTGTGGTATTTGTATACCACCCTCTCAACCCCGAAGGGGACTCAGGGTGGTTCACAGTGTTGGCAACAATTCAATGCCATCGATAAAAACAGTATAAAACATCAAAATTGACCCTTTATTCCCACACATATGCACTGCATTTAACCTACATTCTCCTTCCACTCTAAAACATTGTTTTAAGCTAGGCGCAATCAACAAAATGTTAATAGAATCCCATGAGCAAAATTGAATTATAAGAGAAATGTAATTTTTATGAAAATATATTCCAGACTAAATTTACAGAGGATTGGACATTTTTGTGGCTATTTTATTTACACTGTGAAACTTTATGCTCATAGATTAATAAGCAGTGTAGAAATAATGATAACAATTATTATGTTTCTTTGTACCCCACTTTATCTCTCCCGAAGGAGACTTAAAGTGGCTTACATTCAAAGTATTACCACACAATTAAAAACATACAAATATGCAAACATTATAAGAGAATTAAACATAACAGTATTAGAAATATTTTTGTCAACACGAACTATTAAATACACAATGAAACAAAAATCAGTTGGGGGGGGGAAGGCTTTGAGCATAGTGGGACTTATCTCTGTGTAAATATGTATGATTGAGGTGAAAATTATTTTTAAAATGATGTGTGGGCCTCTAAGCAATTTCTTAAAAGGTACAGCAAATATTATTTGTGTGGGTGGGATTAGTGGGTTTAGTGACAGTGATGTTTGCTTGCTTATTTGTTTTGTTTATTGAGAATTCTGATTCAGAATGTAGTTGGAATTTTTTACAAGAAGGAGTTCCAACAGTTTTTAGAGATGGATTTACATTTTCAGGATATTTTTGAGGAAATAGCTTAGATTATTTTATTCCTTTGTTTCTCCACATTGTGGCAGATGCTGACATTTATTTTACCCTTATTTCTGCCATGGTCAAATTTTAGTTGGTAGTAGTGACTCTTTCCAGCTTTGTGATTCTTGATATTCATTACCACCAGCAGAGGCCAAACAAGAACATATGGAACCGAATCCATTAGATTGTGCATAGGACCATCTCCATAGCTATTTTAGATTACAATTTTAATGATATTCATATTATATTTTATGTTGTGTCATGTGCTATTCAAAGCCGTAGTCCCTGGACTGGCGTTGGTCTATGAACAATTAGTTGTCAATCCACAGAGGTGTCCAGAAAAGAAAGAAATAGTTTTAGGCAAGGGAAAGAAATATGGTACCAATCTCTGATGCACTGGAAAAAATAATGGTTTCCCCCCAAACAGTTAGCCTGTTTGTAGGGGCCCTTCCACACAGCCCTATATGACAGAATATCAAGGCAGAAAATTCCACATTATCTGCTTTGAACTGGAATATATGGCAGTGCGGACTCAGATAACCCAGTTCGAAGCAGATATTGTGGGATTTTCTACCTTGATATTCTGGGTTATATGGCTGTGTGGAAGGGCCCTAGGTCAACTAGAACTTGCTGTAAACTGCAGAGATGAAGTAGAGAAGTAAAATCCAGATGATACCAGAATATTTGAATCTGTATGTGTCTATAAACTTGTGTTTTATTTTTGTGTCAGAGAGATTAGAGGAACTCTTGCCCTTCAGTATTCTTTTGATCCTGTTCCAGACATGGAGCCTCATATTGCAAATTTGAAGAAGAAAATCCCTTTGTGTCTAGGTGAACATTTCTCTAGAACTGCACTCAATATTTCAAGCAATTACTGCCAAGTCATTTAGAGAATTAAAGCAATGTTTTACCAATAAGTTGCTTCACTAATGTGAGCTCTGTCTTCGAAGAAGGTTCATACTTCAAAACTAGAACACTGTTTACAAGTTTATTAATTTCAGGGCTGTTGTCAGCAGGAAGCATATTTTACCCTAGGTAGTTTTACAAATTTGGCAGCTGGGTGATGGATCTTCTAAGTAGGATATTACTGTAGGACAACAGATCTGTGATGATTATGCAGTCAACTGCTTTGAAGATGTAATATCCAATGTGAGCTCTGTGATGAATAAATGTGAAATGGGAAATATGCTCGCTGTGGGATATCACTTGTGATAATGGACTGTTGCAGGCTTTCAAAACAGAAGGAGATAGTTATGACTTGGAAGTGTGTTTAGATGGGTGAATTGCTCTATCTAGGCAAAGATTCCTAGCATTGTTCTATTGAAGTGTGAGAGTCACTTAAAGAAAAAAGATTTCTAGGCAAGGTTATGAAGGTACTTGTGAAAGAGAGAGAGATGGATTTTCTGGAAGCTTGGAATCTATACTTTTGTGTCATATTAACTTATTTTATTTTTTTGTTTGAAAGACTACTAATACAGTATGACCCTCATGTCTAGAGAACCAATATAGGCACTTATCCACAATTTCACTTGTACTAGCTATACTTTTCTTGGTATCTCCATCATTCCTCTCGTTGAAAAATAATAATTCATTATTATCCATAGATTTACAAATTCATACAAAGTCTATGGATATGGGGATCATACTGTCTTTGATAAGAAACAAAAATTTTCTTCTTAATATGATCAGAAACTATTTGTGTGTGCCTCATTGAAATCCACCCATAGTACATATTTTTTGAATTTCTTTCAAGATGTGTTTTTTAAACCCAGAAACTAAAAAAAAAGATCAGATTTTAGAAATAGACTTTAATTGTCAATAGACAATGAAAATCAAAACAAAACAAATGGCACAGAAACAAAATAAAGATGAGAGAAGATGAAGAAAAATAATACTACTTTTGTTCATGCTTACTATACTTATTTGGTTATGTCAACTGTGTCTTATAACCTTTTTATTGGTTGCCAGAGAAAGTGAACAGGAAAGGTATATATGCCCAAGTGTTTTCTTAGAAATGTACTGTGTGTGGAGCAGTGAAGACCTGCAGTGCCATTTAGATCAAACTTTATCCTTAATTATTTTTCAAACCACTTATTTGCACAAATGACAGGAATTTTTAAATGGCATTTATACATTTCTCAAATTGCATGGCATTTATATCTCAAACTTTTAAGGCCAGAGTCACTTTATTAGGTTTTTTTTATTTTATTTTAGTGAATGTGAAATTCAAGAGGCTAGAGATCAAGGGTACAAGAAATGCCAATACATTTCAGAACTGTGTCTAAGAGCATTTTCTCCCCTGCTGACCTTTTAATATACTTTATCCTGAGAGTTCAATAGACATAGCTTTGAGATGTGTTGTGACTTTGAGTGGGTTTTTTTTATCCGTTCATTATTGAAACAAGCATCTTAAAAAGTTGTTAAGCACAGAATTCAAAATAAAGTTTTGAATTTAGTTTATGTTTAGTGTCATTCTGGTCTTACAGACATTTTACGTATTCTCTTGGTGGTCTTTTAAAATGTAGGTGTTCAGAATTGTCTCCAACCTACTCCAAAAGCACCCCAGGCCTTGGATTAATACATGAGAGCTGCTTTTTACTTAGGTCTTCCTATTTACATAATGCCTCTTCATGGAATGTACAACAAAATTAAATCAGATTCTTAGCTAGTCAGTGGTGCATGGTACTGTTTTTCCACAGAATTAAAATTTGAAACTGCCTTTCCTCATTTGAGGTTGAGAAAAAACTGTTAAAGACATATGTGAATTTGTGTTGTGTATGTGTATAGAACTAGCATTTAACTGTCTTTGCCAATTTCAGAGTAAAAACACGTGAAGAGAACAAAGTTATGGTTTGAGAGTTAGGGTTAGTAAATGTGAGTGTAGAATTGTATTGGAAATTCAGCCATGTGCAATATGTACAAGTTTCATAATTGTATAGCACAGCCTTCAAACATAACATTATCAGGTATTACATTCTTTAATATTCTGTAATCACACTATCATAGTAAAGGCCAATGTTTATGTGGTAAGTTTTGTGGATAAGTTGCTATGCCCAGTTATGACCACTTTTATAGACCCAGTTGAATGTGGTTTCAATGGCAATGTGGTTTTATGTATTTCTGTTTTTATGTATTTTAATATGCTGTTTTAAGATGTTTTAAATTTGTATAACATTGAATGTTGCTGTAAGCCGGTCTGAGTCCCTCCATGGAGGTGAAAAGGTCGGGGTACAATTTTTTAAAATAAATAAATATTAAAGTGATAGATAAAAAGCTGATTTTTTAAAACATTATTTGAACTATTATAATAAAATAATCCTTTACATTTAATGTACAATTCATTTTGTCCTTTAGATTCTTACATGGGTTGGGTTGGTTCTTCTATATGAACAATAATTCAGATGTATTTTATCTGAACGAAATATTAACATCACATCAGTCCACTGAATCCAGTAGCAAAGCTGCCATTTACACTAGTAACAAAAAACCCATTACACTAGTGACATTTTTATCCTAACTATAAATGGCTTTTAAATAATACTGAAATATGTAACAGTGTTAGAGATTAAAAGCATTAAAATTAAAAGCATTAAAATAAAAATATCACTTATTTCACTTCATTGTTTCATAGTTAATATTTACATAATGTTGCTTATTTAAAATGCCCCTTAATGTTGATAATTCCTTACTGAGAAATAAAGTGTAAAAGCACAAAAGAAATATGTGTTTATAATTTTTCTATAAATATTATCATGATAATTCCATTATGAAAGAACATAACTGTTTGTGGATTTCTGAAAAGTAAGTAACTTAATATAGGTTGTATGGATTCTGGTTGGAATAAATACAGATTAGCCCTGTGGTAGTTATGTGGATATGATGGGCACAAACCTTTTCCTTGTTTAATAAACTGGGTTTGTCGTGTCTGGACTAGACCTACCTGCTTTTAACTCCACCGATGTTGCTTTGATTCTCAAAGTGAAATTAAAATTACATCATTGTTTGTATTATCTTTAAACAGCTTAGTGTAGGCCTCAGAAACTGAGGTCTGAAAGGACAGTCTTACAACTAGGAAGGCACATATTAAACAACCTACTCATACCCTAGCATGGATATGAGTAGTTTGTTGACCATGCAACATCCTAATTCTTGGAAAATACATAGAAATCTTTAAAACAATACCAATTGAGGGGAAACTTACATGTTGCATCTCTAGGTGAAAGTATCATCCACTCTGATAATTTATGCAATGAGGAGATTTATAGTGCCAGGTGTTAGTTTATAAAGCTTTGAAATAGGCCTCCGTAGACCTATCTTAGGGCCTAATGACTCCCCAAATGTGAGGGAAAGTCTTAGAAAAATGATTAAGTATAAATTAACCTGGGAATAATCTTAGAAAAAGAGTGTACTTTTGTCACCTTTTCTTTTGGGCGATAAGTAATTGGACCTTAAGTAATATATAAGATTGGACTTCCTGGCAGACAGAGAATGAGTTCTTTGGCTTATAAATATTGACAGAGAGCCTGCATTGGCATAAGTGGTTACAATGATGTAGCCCCATCGTCAGGCATGTAGCCGGGGGGGCTAGGGGGGCTTCAGGGTGGTCCGCGAAAAGGCCTTACTGGTACATTATTTAAACTGTTATGTTTATTCATATCATGATCTGATCACCATGCTTGTTATATCCCACATTAATGGGGTTATTGGGATAACAATACAAAAGGTTTGCTAGGGTAGACCCTCTTCCACCCAGTCTCAGCCCCCGAACCAAACTCAGCCCCCCCCCCAATCAAAATCCTGGCTACGGCCCTGCCCATCGTCACTAATTCTGCTGATGGCATCTCCCCAAAACCTACCTCTTAAGCCAGGCATCACTCCAACCAAAGCATTCCATGTGGTGGGTGCCTGATGTACTACAGATTGCAGAGTTGAGGAATGATAGCTGAAGTGCTCTCCTAGTTCAGAGGTGCATTAAAATAGGCAGCCAGAGAGACCCCATGGGGTCTCATTGTAGCTGCTTCTTTTATTGATCTCATAACTGAAAGAACACAGCAGTTGTTTTTCCCCAGCGCCCCAATCTCCTTTACCTTGGAGCCTCTCTGTTGGGATGCACTCTGCCTGAAGTGAGAGGTTTTGGGGTCATATTCAATTATGGCGAGTATGAATCCTGAAAGTAACAAGAAATCAAATATGATTTATAATCTTGTACACATTGAAAATAATTGTAATGATGGTATATTTTTTCCATAGGTTTTATTGAAGGCATTATTTTTTTTAAAAAAAATGAAGTAAATGTATAAAAAAGTATTTTCTTGAATGAAGAAATAAAGTATTTTTAAAGATGCCGAAATATTCATTTTTTCCAGCAGAAATCGCTAACCAGAAATCTAATGCAGAAGTCAGAAACACTTTAGTATTTCTCATAAGAAGAACATTTTATAAATAATTAGGGATGAAAATTGATTCAGTTCTAAGATTTCAGGGTTGTCAGAAGTACTGCAAAGTGATAATGAATTAGGATACAGTATATCTTTGATAAAGAAGCACACTAGTGTGCTCTATCTCCTTTTTAACAATTTTGAGGGATGCTGATTATCTTGTGTAGATTATGAGTATTAAAACATAGCAAAATGAATAACGTGGACAATATGCAAGGGTCCAGAATGAGAATTATGGGGGGAAAGCAAAATTAATGATAATATTTTTAAAATCTCTCTAACAGTATTTAAAGCAAACAAATGTCAATTCACCGGACATAAGATTGCATACAGTAAACCTACCTTTTTAGTGGGTCTTGAGATCTTCATAATAGACAATAAACAGGATCTCAGACAAATAATATTTTGGATATTCACAAAAATAAGTGCCAATGTTGTTCTGATTTGTTGGGCAGGATCCAGTCCATTTTATGTCTCCCCTTCCCCAGGAAACAACAACAACAAGGCAGTCTGTATCTTATTGCTCTCTTTGGACTGTCTACACAGCCCAGGAATGAAGGCAGATACCGGCATCAAAAAGCTGTTTTGGGTTCACATTGCAGCCTAATAGGGATGCCCTGAACCACTCCCCGTGTTGCAGCTAATTACTGCAGCAACAATGTGACCTACTTGCTGCTAGGAGGTTCCCCTTCCCCCTTCTGTGTTTTGTGGCTCGTGAAGGAGGCTGGAAGGAGGGAAAGGGGGGCTTCAATTGATGGGAAGCAGCCAGAAGGAGACATCCATCCCACAACCCCGGGTCCCTGAGCCCAGGGAGCATAGTATGGCTGTCGGCACATTCAGTTCCGCATAGATATCTGGACCACCATAACTCAAGCGAAGGTCCAAATCCTGGTGGAGGATTTGGGCTTTCCCCTGAGTTATTTTAACCCAGAGCAAAGCCACATTAATCAGCTTTCCCCAGATAATCTGGATCAATCTGTGTGTGTTTTGTGGCCTCCTGCAGGCTGATCCGACCCCACACCAACTTAGATGGTCAACATAGCTGTGCCTTCTCTTTCTCTCATGAATATATTCAGAAGTTATTGAAAGAATAAAATCGTTTTACCTCATTCGGTGTGATTAAAAAACAAATTGGATATGAAATAGCTTCTTTTCTGACCCTAATAACTTTCTGTAATACTATAACCATAAAGGGCACATGCAGCTCATTCCGTCTTCTCTCTATTTTTCAAACTCTTCATACGTCCCATTACTCAACTGTCCTGAAAACTCATAAAAGAGGTGTATGTGTCAGGCTGTTCTAGGGAGCTTTCAAATCATTTCAAACGATAGCTGTGTATAGTTAGAATGTTTCCAAATATGTAGGAGTTGCCATTGGTCCTACACCATTTCCAGCTGATGAGCTTCTCAAATAGTGTTTATAAACTTAAAATAAAGTGAAGGAAAGGAAAGGAAGGAAGGAAAGGCCCTTCAAGGCTGGAGGGAGAGAGGGTGGACTGAGGAGGGAAAGCGCCTTAGAGAGCGGCGGATGCAAAACCACACAAAACAGCAAAAATACCATGATATATATTTTAAATTAATATTTTTTTAAATCCGCGAAACAGTGAGTCCGCAATAAGCAAACAGCTAAGTAGCGAGGGAACACTGTATTGCCAAACGTTACAAGTTTAGAATCAAAACAACTTACTTCGATTTAAAATGGAAAGGGTGAATAGAGTTAGTTGGAATGGAAAGAGTGAATTTAGTCAGTATACTAGTTAAACATGGCTCACGCCACTGCTTCATGCTTCTACATTCACATGAACGGACCTGAATGTAAGGCTGGTTTTTTTTAAAACTTTAATTACTATGTAACAAAATTTGAAAAAAATCTGTTCCTGGTTTGAAAGTGTTATTTCCTGTTTAATTGTGCAGTACTTAGTTTGTAATTCCCCTTAATGAAATTGTGCCATTTTTAACTTGTTAATGTTCAGTCTGCAAATAAGATTTTGCAGTTTAATAAATCTTTTCCATGATTTTATGCTAGAACCAATTAGGAAATGACATTTATAACCCAGGAACAAAAATTATGTTACATAGTGTTATTTTCTGGTTTTACAATATCTAAAAATATGAAGCTCCAAGGTAGGAAAATTAGGACTAATAAAGGGAAATATTTCTTCACCCAGAGGGTCATTGGGTTATGGAATTTACTTCCAGAAGAGCTTGTGACAGCTGTCAGCCTGAACAACTTCAAGGCAGGATTAGACAGATTCATGGATATCAAGTGTATCGGTAGTTACTGAAAAGGACATTCAAGTGCCACCTCGGAGTTGGTTGAGGTAGGCAGGATTTCCCTGGGTACTGGTTGTGGGGGGTTGGGAGCAGGTTAGGGTTTTGCCCTCCCTTCTGCTCAAGATCCCCGTGTACAACTGGTGGGCCACTGTGTGATACAGAATGCTGGACTAGATGGGCTGAGGTCCGATTCAGCATGGCTCTTCTTATGTTCTTATGTAGGTTTGCTAAAAGTGGGGGAATGTGAACCATAACAATTGATGTGTAAGTGCCTTGCTGCACTTAACACGCATGCAGCAAAGCATTGTATTCTGTACTGTGAAAAATTCAGTTGTCAACTACAGTGAAGCTTATTACTAAGGACCTCATCCCACGAGAGCATGGATCTACTTTAAATCTGGTTTCTGCTTCCTGCAAAGTTTTTGGGCTTTTAGTATAGGGAGGGGCTTTTAAAAAGCTCAGACTGACAGGTCTTGGCCCCCACTTAACTACAAACCCCAGAATTTGGCAGGAGGCAGAAACCAGATTTAAAGTGGATCCATGTTCTCTAGTGTGATAAGGCAGTAAAATAGGCACTGGCTGTGTAGTTGAACACAGCAATTAAATTGTATGAAATCCCATTATTTTTGCTTTCCAAAGTACAACAAATATTCCTTTACTTTTTCTTGAGTTTATAATTCATAGCTATGAACTCTCTGTGGCTTCTTACCAGTTGAATTCGTTGTGAGTTCATTTATATGTGTTGTTAAACCCATACAGTTCATGATTAAAAGAATGGCCCTAGGCGGGCCTTGATTTTGCACTATCCTTACTCCCTACTCTCCTTCAATGACCCAAATTTAGAAAGTTTTGCTTCCATTTAAAAAAATAGAACACAGTGTAACAAACATCTGAAAACCGATATGGTGAACTATGGTTTACTAAACAAGCTAAGTTCAAGTCATGGTGCATAAGCTTAATTTATTTTAATAAACCAGTCTATTAACTACCACTAAGTAGCACTAGATCAGTGCTACTTGGTGGTAGCTCATAGACTGACATTGGCCCAAAAGCCAGATCACTGATGAGTTTCCAGGGACAAAAAAGAATGAAAGTATTGTTGCCAATGTGCACAGATATGTACTGGAACCAGCACATTGGTGGGAGGGAGGATGGGAAACACCAATCCCCGACATTAGATAGTCTGAGCTGCATTGATCTAGATTGCCTTGCAAGCATAAATCCCTTCATATATCAGTTGAATATATTATTTATAGACTGGTTGAGATATGTTGTTGAACTAAGGTTTTTTTGCTACATACACAGGCCTTAGGTATAGACACCCCCCTCTTCCTGTACAAGTGAATCCATACATTTTTGCTACCGTTAACAACAACAACAATATATTTGTATCCTGCCCCATCTTCCCGATGGGACTCGTAGTGGCGCTTAACACAATAATAGTGCAAACCATAAACAATAAGTAAGATAAACAACAAAATTAACTTAAACCAACAAAAAAGCAACAAAAAAATATGAAAATAAAACAACATATTAAATTGACACAACAACATCATTAATAAGTGAAAATAAATAGTGGTAATGTTCTATAATTCTGATGTTATATAACCACAATTCTTCTATGTGGTTTCTGTGACTCACACACATATGAGTTATTATATATCTGCACAGAGATCTTCAAAAGCTTCTAGAGCTGCATTTTGGTAGTAACCCTGCCCCTTTGCCTGCCTATATATATAAACCCAGTATGCAGGACACAGAATATATACATTTTACCCTGTGGCTAATCCTGAAATGTACATAGGCAATCATAGTGACTGTTCTCGTAGTCATGTTCCCAAGGAGATTATTGTACTGAATTGTACATTTTTTAAAAAAAAGTTATGGTAATTTTATTCTCCAGTCAGAAGCGGCTCTTTTGTAAACCTATTGTGTCTTAGTATCTTACATAGACCGAGCCGCTCTAAATTTGTTTCTATTATAATAACAGTTTACAAAAATGTATTGTTTC
Organism: Anolis apletophallus; assembly: GCA_030556195.1. NCBI lineage: Eukaryota > Metazoa > Chordata > Lepidosauria > Squamata > Anolidae > Anolis > Anolis apletophallus. The sequence goes on along the minus strand of JARBWK010000012.1, from coordinate 37,104,336 downwards.
TGAGAAAACATAACAATCTATCACAAGCTATTGTGAGGATGGTGGCTAAAGTCAGAGGGGAAAGGAAGATGGGGGGGGGGGAAGGGGTAGCAGTTAGAAGAATCAAACTGTTTTGGCAGATTTGGGGGGGGGGGGAGCTGTGGCTCTGCTATACCATTGCTTGTGCATGCACACAACTGACATTACCACATGATAACAATTCAGTAGCACTGCCCGGAGCTATATATTTATTTCTATGAGATTATTTAAAAGAGATGGATTTCATATGACTGGAATAAAAGGGAAGTATTTAGCAGAGTTCATACACCATTCCCCTTACCCACAAATCTGTACCTCTTTGATAAACAATGTTCTGAATGTGCAGGCAAGGAATATGTCAGAGTGATAATAATGTGTGCAACTTTGATTAAATAGTTTGTTAAACATTGTATTCAGATTGATGAGTGTTTCTCAACTTCAACATCACCTATTATGTGTTGAAGTAAATTAAAGCTGGAAAACCTTTGTTAGTCTTGTGATGCTCAAACTGACATCCAATTCCCCCAGACAATAGGTACAAGTCTGCAGGCTGCTCTAATTCTTTCCAGTCTTTACATTTATTGATTCTTTTGTAGACCTGTTTCATCCAATCTATTACAAGTGGCACCAGTTAAAAGTGTGAAGTTTATCACATTTGACCTGAGGTGCATGAAAAACAATGGGTTCCTAGCATATGTTCCACCAAACCCAGGGTTATTTTTTTTTAATCACAGCAGTTTTTTAAAAAAATCTAGGGATTTGAGACAGTTTGGAAGTGTTGTCTTTATTGCAGACTGACGTGTTAATTTTTTGGGTTAAGTTAATCCTTTGTGTTAAAAAAAACTTTTGAAAATCTGTTTCCGATATGAACTTAATTCAGCTAGCATTTGTTACCGTAGGCTCTAAATGTTTTATCAGTTTAGTTGGTTTTTATACTGCAGTCAACTTTGATTTAAAGCTTATTTTGCCATGTCTTTGAAATGCTATTTTGCATATTTAAATGAACTACTTTACAGACAGTGTTTGTGAGCATGAGTGAAATATCTTTATGTTGAAAAATTTCTCTTCTCCATGTTAACAAGAGAATTCTACCAAAACGGTTTACATTTATAATATCTGTTCAAATGGATCAGTAGAATAGGCTTATTGGAATTAACTTAATATAACAATTTTATTATCTACAATTCTTCAGTATTATGCCTTTTCTGCATATCCTGGACTGTAAAACATACCATATAAATAATTGATAATAAACAAACAAATCCTACTTTTGCCTCTCTCTGTTCTTCCTTGAATTTAAGGCTTTGAAGATTGGTAAATAATTTATGGGACTATTAGAGTAGACGAATCAAACAGTATCCTTGATCCTAGTTGTTTTGTGTCCTTGTTGTTTCTGAGGAGAATATTTAAGTGATCTTTCTGATTGGTAGGTAAACAAGATGATGGAGAAAACAGAATGATGTGTTATAGAATATATTTTAGATGCTAAAAATATATTTATTTCATGATGAACTATGAGCTAATTTCTATGCATATTTATAAATCTATATGCTATAGAATTCTTGGATTATTTAAAATGTCAGTATGTTTTATTTTGTTTTTGTTTTTTTAAAAAATGTGCAAGTAAATTTTGAAGTTATGTAATACTTAAGTGTATGATGCAAATTTTAACTACGTGAACTTTTTACTGTCTGAAACTCCTGAAGGCAAATTATTAAACTTGTTTCTTGCACTCAAATATATACAGAATGTCTGAAAACCAAATCTTAATAGAGTTATAATATTAATATTAAAATGTAATCTAATGTGGAAATAAAGATTTTAAACTCTAAAACATTTACTTTTTATTTGGTTATAATAGGATATCTTTATTCCTCTTTTTCTTATAACTAGAAAAGCTAGCACTACTCAACTAAGTATGGGAGTGGTAATATAAAGACACTTACAAGTGAGATACAACTTGACATTAGATTTTGCACTTCAGAACTTAATTGGGGAACATTCATTTGTGCAATCCCCCCCCCCAACTTGAGTATTTCTACTCTGTAAATTTAAATGCCCCCAAATCCTAATTTATCCAGACAGGCCCAAAAACCAGGACTTGTCTCAGTTTCACCTGAGGCATCCAAACAATGCCTCCGGTAAACCAAATAAATTTGGAAGAAACCAGAACTTCCCTGGTTTGTTCCGAATTAATTAAAAACCCGGTAATATCCAGATGTTATGGTAGGATCTGGGTCTTACCATGTGTGGGTCCTGTGTTGATTGAACCTGGGGACAGCAACATGCGATTTCCAGGCCCACTTCACACAGCCTTCTCAGATTTTTGGGCTCCAGGAGCCTAAAAAACTAACAGGGCACCCCCTATCCATAAACTCCAAATTTACTAAAAAGTAAATAAAACTTACCTGGCTGCCATTATGTTCCTCCTCATGCCCTCCTGGCATGAGGAAATGACCCACCAGGTGGCTGAAGCGGGTGAGGAGGCCTCCCCATCTCCTGGTGCATCATATCATCATGCCAGGAGGGCACGAGGTGAAACTTAATGGTCACCAAGTAAGTTTACTTACCTTTTAGGGGGAAATTCGAGGGGCTTCGGGGTGGCTGCATGCCATCCCAATTGTAATTGGGGTCGCATGTAGCCACCCTCCCCCCCCCCTAGGAAAGCCCAGGGATTCTGGAGTGGAATAAGAACTCAAATCTGTGCCAAAACAAGTTTCTTAAACCCGCTTTAGTGCTGATTTGTAGACTATCTGATATAGTGACACTTTTGCTTTTACACTGTCTAGTGTACACAAACTTCGTTTAATGTACAAGATTATTAAAATATTGCATATAAAATTACTTTTGGTTTATGTGTATAAGGTGCATATGAAACAAAAATTAATTTAATGTTTAAGCCTGGGTCCCATTTCAAGATATCTCAATAGCTATATGAAAATAGTCCAAAATCTTGGGGGGGGGGGTAAAAATCCAGAATACGTTGGGTACAAGCATTTCAGATAAGGGATACTCAGCTTGTATAAATTGTTGTTATGTTGAGAACCTGTGTAAAAGCTATGCACGTTTTGTAAACTTTTGTATATGTACAGAAAACTTCAGAATTTTGCAAAACATTAAAATGATAAGAGTAAAATAATGTAAATGTAATAATAACAATAATAGAATAAAATATAAATGTAATAATAAAATGAGTAAAATAATAAATGCAATAACCATAATAATAATAATATCAGAGTATAATAATAAATAACCTTGCCTTGAGTATAAGCTGAGGGGGCTTTTTAAGCCTAAAAAGGGCTGAAAACTCAGCTTATACTCAAATATATAGTAGTTTCATTTTCATTGTATTTTGCTCTTTTCCATGCATTACTTGCATGCAGTCATATCATTTTCTGAAATCTTTTGCCTTATTTCTAATTTCAAAAGTTGCTCTGAAAGTAATAATTTAATACTTATGCCAAGAGTGTTCTGTCTGTTCCCCATCAACCTATTTGTTATAACCCAAGAAGGAAAGGCAGGATATATAGTGCATGGAGGAGATTGGCCCTATTGGGTTTTGGCTCTGGCTCTGAACATTGCTGGCTTTAGCTCTTGACAATTACCTGCAGAGGAAAATAACTCTCAATAAAGAAAAGGGTGTCTATCACTGTATAACTTTTTCCAAAATATTATTTTTAAGAATGCCTATCATAGGCACTTTTTAAGACTATAATTTTCCCAATGTGGGAATTTGAAGCCCAGAAGCCTATTTTCTTGGAATTGGGACTAGCGGCTTATTCAAAATCTTGGCTTGGTGATATAATTCCCATCTCAAATGTCAATAAACTTGCAAGGGAAAGAGATATGGCACCCACAGAAACATCATACGCCAGTAATTTTCAGAACACACACCATTATTTGTAGTGTGGCAAATTTGTGGCAGAAATGGATGATTATGGTTATACTGTTGTTTTGAAAGAGACCATTTGAAGTAGTGCAGAGCAGTAGAACCAGAAAATTTCAATTCAACCTCAAAGCAGTTACCTAAACATAGGAACATAAGACCTGGTCCATCTGTGTCAAGTTTTAAGTGGTAGCAGCACTCCATGGTATCAGTCTTTAAGAGGTCTGACTATCCAAATTCAGACAATATTAAGTGTATTCAAAGTGGCCAGACGGTATCGTTGTCAGCAAACAATTGGCAACATAGAAACTAAATAAAGATAAAAATTAAGGTAGACTTCAAAGAACTGTCCAAACTACATGAAAGTGCAATTTAGGATATGCAAATTAGTATATTTTTGGTTTATGTTGCTTTTGCATGAATTTGTTTGGAAGGACCTCATCACACTTACCAAAACAAGCGCCATAGGATGCTTCAAGACCTATTAAGGCCTCTTAAGACCTCTTAAGTGATGAAGCCCCATGCTAGCCATCACACGATGTCCTTGAACACTTCCACCCAAACATGAAAGCTTTCTGCCCTGTTTGGGTGACATTTTCCCCATGTGATGGGGGAAGTATTACTGTGCCCAAGCGGCACACAGGGTGACAGAGTCGCCCCTCATGCCTGCCATTTTGCAAACTTGCAGGCAAAATGGCACTGGGGTGGGGGGCTCCCCTATGTGATAAGGTTGAGAGCCTGCTTTTTCTGTGTTAAATCTGTGATTTTAAAAAATCAAAATTTAAGGACAACTTTCATAATACTTTCTTTCAAAATACATGTTTAAATACTTTTGGATATCTCTTGTGCTGGGGCTTGGCTGTAAATTTTGCTTATTGCAATGATGCCAGCTAAAGTGTCCTCTCCCTGCTCCTGTTTCTCCTGAGTCTCTTTGGCATAAAGATTGTGGATCTTTACCACATCTGCAGCACGATATGATGGCCAGTGCTTAGACTAAAAGTGTGAGCTTGATAAAAGAAAAACAGATGGATTAGTGACAGAGCTTGGAAAAGAATAATTGTTTGATTTACAACCCTAAAATCAGCACGTCAGTATCGTAACTAAAGTAGCTGTGTACAAAGGTAACATGTTTATAGGGTTGTTGTAGGTTTTTCAGGCTATATGGCCATGTTCTAGAAGTATTCTCTCCTGACCTGCATCTATGGCAAGCATCCTCAGAGGCTGTGAAACCTACAACAACCCAGTGATTCCGGCCATGAAAGAAAGAAGAGGAAGGGTGTCCTCCAAGCAGCGTCAAAAGTAGTCTTTCAATTAGGTTATTATTGCAACACTAAAAGTCTTCAAAGTATGAGTTTCACAATATAATATTTATTATCTTGAATAGTTCTGATTTGGCATGGAAAACATATATTTATTCCCAAATGGGGATGTAAAATCGAGGAAAACCTCTCAAACCTTCAGGTAATTCAAAAATTCTCAGTGAGTTCCTTTACATCCTTGCTTATAAAATTAAATCAGGCTTCCTAGGTAATTATCAAATACTGCAGTTTCATACTTTCAGCTCCATAGCATTTGCTCAGCAACAAACAAACAAAAATAAAACGGATTAAGAAATTTCTTCAAATGACAAAACCCTTAGATGTAATGTACCATTTTTGGTTACTGCTACTGGAAAAGAAGATAAATAGAGACTGCATGCAGAAATTGTAATAAAAGGTATATATATCTTTATTCAAGTTAGTATATATTTACATATGAATAGCCGTAATTTTACATTTATCCAGAAATTCTGCAGTTCATTTGTAATAATATATTTATTTTCTTGCTATAAAATTACTCCCCCATAATGTAGATATCATTCATCTTTTCATACAATACTTGAGCTTATCAGAAACCACAATGAAAAGAAATATTACTCCACTACCAATATTAAGTGTTCCAAAACATACCAGAAAAGGGAAGCAGTGACTGCTGTTTCTATATCCCAGTATTCTTCAGACCAGTTTAACTAGATATCTTGTCCATGCAACACTTCAAAGAGCTTTTAATAAAATGAATCTAAATGAAGGGATGTATATACAATCTTCCCACCCACAATGTACCCTCTATCACCATTTAAGTAAATGCTACATATAATCAATGAACTTGTGATGTTTGTTGTTTCTTGTTTTTGATTATATGTACCAATGCAAATGATAATGCTTTTCAGTTTGGAGCAGTGATTAAATGATTCACTGCTATAGTCTAGTCTGAGAGCCTATAGACATATTCATTTACCTGTGGACACATTTTAGGACAATAAATTGTTATTGTATCTAATGTAAAACATGAAGTTATTATGATTTTTCTTTCTTTTCCTTTTCTTCAGCGGCCAGTATTTTGCCTTGACTAAGGCGATGAGAAATGTCATGAAAATCTGATTGGATTTTGCTATATCCAAAAGCAATTTATTCACTTAAAAAGTAATATGCATAGACTACAAGGAAGTACATAACCTTTGTAATCATGTTTTGTTCCAATCTTTGTTTCACAGTAGATTTAAACTACAGTAATCCTACTGTTCCTAGGAAATAAAACAAAATGTATTGATCCTTTTGGAATAATTAAGCTGGACTCTTTTGCATCAGCTATTTGTACTGTGAATGGTACTGTTAATAGCTGCCATCATGACCAGTATTCACCATTACTAACAACCATAGTGTTTCTTTTTATCATAATGAAATTATGATTAGAATGTATTGGATATCTTTTGAAATAATGAAGTTAGACCCATTCACATAAGCTATTGGTACTGCTAATAGGTGCCATCTCTGCCATTGTTCACTATCACTAACAGATATAGTGTTTGTTTATTCCTTTTTTATTATTATGAAATTATAATTATAACATAATTACAAATAATTATATAGATTGCTATAAATTCTGGGAATCTATTAACATGCTTAGCCTTTGAACCACAGCATCAGTGGAAGCATAGCCTAGAACAGAGGTCCTCAAACTAAGGCCCGAGGGCCAGATACGGCCCTCCAAGGTAATTTACCCGGCCCTCGCTCAGGGTCAACCTAAGTCTGATATGACTTGAAAGCACACAACAACAATAACAGCAATTCTATCTCATCAACAACATTTAAACACTAATAAGTTTTATTTATGAAAATTGTTCTTCATTTTCATTATTGTATTGTTTTTAAAGTGTCACAAATAAGACATTTAAATATTATTCATGTTTTTTTTATTATAATTGGCCTTCAATTTTAGGGACTTGATTGTATTGTTTAAAAAGTTTGTTTTCTGCTCTAGAAATCAATCCCTCATGATGGTCAGTGTACATAGGGATTCATTCATTTGTTTTGCAAAAATTACTTTAAAACAATACAATAATTTGAAGGACTGTAAATATAAACTCTCTGTTTAAAAAGTTTGAGTACCTCTGGCTGATGAGATATCATTGCTGTCCTTGTTGGTGTGCTTTACCACATCAGCATGCAGCTCCAGATAACTCCTGGTTGCCTTCTAACACTTTTCCTGACACAAGCAAATGTGTCTGTGCAATCTGGGAAAAGGTGATCCCACTCCTTTCGCCGGATCATTTGTCTGCCTTTGCTCATGATAGCAAAGGTGCCCAACGACAGCCACAAGCTCTTCAGAACTCTGACTAACTGCTGTGGCTACAAATGACAACAAAGGTAAGTTCAATTCCCATTTCCCTATGCTGTAGAATTTAGGGGCAAGCGGATGGTAGAATTGGCTCATGTGAATAGTTGGACTGATTTGAATTAGAAATTAGTTTTGGGAAAACTCCAAAACATTCCCTGACTTACACTAATGCAGGGTAAAAGGTGGTAGACCGGTTTTATCCTGAATTTCTGCTCTCTGGAAATTAAGTGGATTTGCACCACATCCAGTTTGTAGATTAAGCAGTGGACTATGGAGACATTTCTACATTTGGACCATTTCAAAACTGCTTGCCTACATAGTTGCTAGTTTCCCTTCCCCAGACAGTCATCTCAGATAAACCTGTTTTCTATGCAAGTGTTGAAAGAAGATAAAAATAAGCAAAATACCCAAATATCTCTGTGCAAGATGTTTATATTATCAATAGCATTATAGATAATATACATACCCCTTCAGTTGCTCCACTTTGCCACTTCAGGCACTGTTAAAGGTCAAAAATCAATGCAAGCCAGCCCTATGAAGTGAGTAATATATTCTCTTCAAAGTACTGTGATGCACATAATTTGCTATGCTGAACACCCAGACTTCCACTCTTGTTATTGAAGGGGGATGAAATCCGTGTATCTAGTTTATAACGTTGTTAAGATATAGTCCAGTTCTATAAACACTTCCCATTTTCACACTTCAAAACCACTTTGGAAGGGCAATATGCTGAGTTTAAAAGGATGCCAGTCACTAGGTTATACAGAATAGCCATGTGCAGTCTTTTACAGATGGCATCCCACTGACTTTTCCACCATTTGTTGTGTTACAACTTGGTATTGAAATGGATTTAATTGCCACTATTACCACGTCATGCACACAAGATACTCAATACTGTAAAGCTGCAATTTTTTTTAACTGTGACACAAATGTTCACAAAAGCAAAGTGGCACTGGTTGTTTACATAAGGATTCCCCTAAATAAGCTTCAAGACACCACCTCCAGAAGTTATGTAAGTAGTTGAATTGAGTCTGCATGTATATGGTTGAATTGTTATTTGATACAGATTAAATATACCTGTTTCTTGAAGGTCCCAGTGTTTGGTTGAAAGCATTTCTAAATAATGACATTATGAAGGTTAATTTTTATTTCAGGATCGGGTTATAAAATAAAAACTCTGGAGCATTACTAGAGTTATTATTGTAAATGTATAAGAAAATTCTTTAGCCACAATTCTCCCTAAAGAATGCTACCCACTAAGCATAAATAAGACATGAACTAGAGATGGAACTCTATTTTTGGTATGTATATTGTGGCATTGAATTTTGCCAAATTGTAAGCCACTCTGAGTCCCCCTTCGGGTGAGATAGAGTGGGATAGAAAATTAAATATAGTAAATAAATAAATAAAGGCCAATAATAATTTGGAAGAAGCTGGAGAGGAGGCATCTGAAATGGCAGGGCTGTTGGGGCAATCATCAACTGGATGCCCACAAAGTTGGGTTTGATGGCAGAGTAGTGAGAAGAATGCTATTACTGAAATAAACCACTATCAAAGTCCATTTGGAGTTTGCATAAGGGCATGTGGGAGACACAACAAATGTGTGAGATAACGTTTTTCTGATCTGATTAGACCAAATTTAAATTTATTGACAGCAATATGATGGAGTCAAATGCAGGGCAATTCTAGAGATAACATGTTTCAATCTGCAAGGATCATAGGCCGAAGTGGAGGTTTGTCCTCCTTCAGAATAATGTCCCAAAATACAGCCATAGTAACACTGTGGTTAAAATGCCACAATCCAGTGAAAGCTGAGGTCCCAATCCTTTTGAGAATCTTTCCTGACCTGTAAGTTGTTCTTCACCCATATATCCTGACAGAACTAGAGTAATTTTATCTAGGAAAAAATGCAAAAATCACAGCATTCTAAAGTGTAAAGCTGATAGAGACATACCCAAGAAAAGTTGAACTCGTAATTGCTGATAAAGCCACTCCATGTATTGATTCTAAGGGGTAAATAAATACGTACTAAACCAATCCTGCTTAATTTGTCTTTTGGGGTATTTTTGGAACCACAATAAAATACTTTTAAGTGTCTTACATCCATCAAATAAATTTCAAGTCCAGGTTGTAACACACCAAAACATAGATCAGTCGAAGGCTATGTGAATTTTTTTGCATAGCCACATATACCTTAATTCCTTTGTTTAATATTATATTTCACAATGAAAAAGAAGGTAAATTTTGCTGTTGAAAAAGAATTGAGAAATACCAGAAAAAGCTGTTCATTGAAGAACCAGGAATATACAGCCAGCCCTCCATAACCATGGATTCTGTATCCAGTGATTCAACCATCCACAGCTTGAACGCTCTCTCCTCCCAAGCAAAGCTTAACTTTGTCATTTTAGATCAGGGATACCATTTCACTATACCACTGTACATATATAATGGAAATTGAGCATCCATGGATTTTGGTATCCATGGGAGCTTCTGGAACCAAACTCCAGCCGATACGAAGGCACATTGTAGCTGGAAATCATTTTATTTCACTTTGTTCTCTTGGCATGACATTGACAGTCCTATTTTCTTTGTATTGAATGACAAATGGAAAAACATAATTTTTCTCTTTGGTGTTGAAAATTACTATCTTCGAGAGGAAGTCTCTTGGAATATCCACCAATATACACTGTCCCTTTTCTGGCTGTGCTGTTCAAATAGCCATGGAGGTAGATAATTGTATTTCTGCTTGTTCTTTATGTTGCGTCTTATCTGTGTATGTAAGTAAAAATCTTGGAAATCTGTTTGCTAAATCATGTGGTAAATAGTCTTGCTGATGACTGAAAAGTTGCTATGGGGCTTCTGTTGTTAAGCACTTATTACAGAAATCCAGCCAGGCAAATTAAGAAATCTATGTGTTTGCTTGTTATTTCAAGACTTTTATGCTTGGCTTCTGAAGAACCTCTTACAGGACCTCATGACCTAAAAAAAAGCTTGCTGTTCCTTAGTCAGGGATTGCCTTGTGAAATCTGAATCACTGACCTGGCAACAATGAAAATGATTACCTCCAAGGGAGAGTTTAGCTTTTGTTATTCTTTAATGCACCATGTTTGAATGTCTAGTATTAAAAATGTATGTATAAAATGACTATACATGCAATTTTATAACAGAGCATTAATACATAGAGTTAGAAGTGTTTTTTTTCTTTAATCTGGCAGATTAAAGAATGTATTTAATATTTGATAGCAAATGGTTATTAACAGCTTCCTCATTTGTAGTGCAGGAGATTTGCACAGAATGTTGCTATTTTTTCTATACCTATCTGTTCTAATAAAAGTAAATAAACATATTGTCTGAAATCTGTGAAGCTTTTTTATAATATATTATTTAATGCATTATTTGTCTTTCAACATTTGCAGAATTAAAAAAATTGAAATTACTAAAGTTGCCACAGCGGGACAGGCAAGGTCTGGGGGAAGAGCAAATAAAAAGATAGAGGTACTACATTAGGGTGAATTATAGAGAAATAAATAAGTGAGCTCTATTGCATGCGTGACATTTAAAACAAAATAATAGGACACTTTTAAAACAAGAGCACATGAATGTTTTAGAAATCACTTTTCCCACCACTTCTTTCATTTAATTATGGGAATGGCACTGAGGGAAATATTGGAGAAAACCAGGTTTTTTCATGTTACTTATACATCTCTTGCAGATCTCACATATTACTTGTACAGTATGCTACTAAGGGCCCTTCCAGATAGGCACTATATCCCAGGATCTGATCCCAGGTTTTCTGTTTATCCCAGATTATTTTGCAGCGGGAACTCATAAAATCCAGTTTAAAGCAGAAAACCTGGGATTGGATTGTGGGATATAGGATCTGTCTGGAAGGGCCCTAGCTCCCTTTTTAATTCATGACGAATATGAAAAGTATGGTCGTAATTCTTTACTATTAGTATGCTAACAAAAATGGAGTTTATCATTCTAATGAAAAGTATGGTCGTAATCACTTTTCATTAGAATGAGAAACTCCGTTTTTGTTAGCATACTAATAGTAAAGAAAAACTTTTGATTCCATATATATCTTTGTATTGTTTTGCCTTTTTATGTCATTTTCCCTGGTATTGTAAGTGGAGTATACTTCTCACAATGTAAAGTATTGTCTCTGAAAAGAAAATGCTTCCTTTTCACTTTTCAACTGTTTGGTTAAAAAGTCTATTACAGTGATTATCTTCTCCACAGTACAGGTCACTGTCCTCACTTTATTTGTGGATGTACTCTTCCTGCTTATTATTTTTGAACATACAATTTATGTGAAGATATATTTTCCTATTTGCAAAAGAGCTCTGATATACCTAAAAGAAAATGTTGTTAGGGTGATCCTTGAAATCAGCTTAAACAATGACATCAGTGTCGAGTCACTAATGGCTAAAAAACAGATTACATTAAAACTTTTGATAATTCTGGTAGCAAGGAGAGAGCAAATTGATTTAAATGAACATAAAAACAAAACCACAGGTACTGTCATAAAAGGTCACTATATATATATATATATATATATATATATACACACACACACACACACACACACACACACACACACACACTTTAATTTTATTGATCAAAATATATACTTACACTGACAGGCCCGGCTACAGCATCATATTATCCTCAGATTTCATGGGATAACAAAGATGTCATTCCTCCTCATAATACAAGGAATGTGCTTATCTCAGAGATGTGTTCCAGAAAATGTAAAAATACAAAGCAAGGAGCTTATGGCTCATTGTGTCTGAGGAGGATAGAGAATAATTTGCTGCCTGCAACTGTAGGTGTGTTCAATGCACTGGAAATGTCTAGGTCAGGGGTGCTCACACTTTTCCAGCATGCCTGCTACTTATAAAACAACCAAGCCAAAATGATCTATCTACCCACTACTCAGAGAGCCATAAAAGCAAAATATTTGGAAATTTACTTCAGTGAGAGCCATATAATACATTTTAAGACTGAATTCAACTAAATGTGAGTATAATAAGCCCCTGAGCATTCCTCACAAATGGCATGGGGGCCATACACACTGTGCCTGCGATCTGCCTGGGATCTACCAGGATGCCCTTCGAGATCTACCAGGACACCCTTCAAGATCTACCAGTAGATCACAATCTACCTAATGAGCACCCCTGGTCTAGGTAGATAAATACAGTGTTCCCTCACTTATTGCTGGGGTTACGTTCCAGGACCTCCCACAATAAGTGAAAAACCGCGATGTAGAAATGTTCTATTTGTTTTAATATTTATACATTATTTTAGTAGTTATAAACTATTTTAAGTCTTTATAAACTTAAAATAAAGGAAAGGAAGAAAAGGCCCTTCAAGGCTGGAGGGAAGGAGGACTGAGGAGGGAAAGTGCCTTGGAGAGCGGCGGTGGCAAAAGCCCACAAAACAGTGAAAATACCATGATATATATTTTAAAGTAATATTTTTTTTAATCCGCGAAACAGCGAGTGCTCAATAAGCGAACCACGAAGCAGCGATGTACTATCAGGCGTTGTTCACTATCTCAGCAGGGGAATGAAACATCAGCTAGTTCTTTTGGGTATTCCATGTACACTTGCTGTTGTTCCTGGAATACTAATTATAATGCTCTAGTCTTTGTATTTGGTGCCCTCTTGCTTCTGACACAATAGCCCCCCCATAAAGCTGCTGAATTTCAAATTCTGTCACATGTTACATTTTAACTAGTTTTTAAAATACAATAATCAAATAAAAGTGCAAAACGCAGTCATAATAAAAGTGTTTATATCACTACATAGTGACATAGTGATTTATAAGAATAGATAAGCTGCCATAAGATAAGAGTAGGTTATTGAAATTATGATATACATACAAGTATTAAGTCTTACCTTATTTAAAATTCATCAGGTTGCAGGTCTCTCTGACTTCAATTAAAACCTTCCTCCTTTAAAGAACCAAAAGCATAATTCACAGAATCATTAAAACGGGTTTCATAAGAAAAATATGTTTCCCTAATATTATATGAGATTTAAGTGTTGTATCCCTGTTTGCATATTTTTGTACCATTGTATTTTTAATCTACAATGCAGACATTTCATACTTGAGAAGTATGGGAAGACTGGGAAAGTTTAAAAACCTTTTTTTACTTGCCACTGATGATGAGAGTGTTGAAATGTGTATGTCTTGCTTAAAACATCTGCTGATCTTGTGATTTTTGATGAGTGATATTTGATGTACAAAACTTCTGTATCCCCCTTTTGTTAACATTTCTTCATGGATAATATCGGTTTTTGCAGCAATGTATATAAAGTTATCTCATTTATACAACGTTTCTATTTCTCCTAACAGTTTTCACATATGTTTTGCTTAAGGATAGTTATTTTTATTCATCATTGATACACATAGCATTGAATGGCCCTATATCAATGGATATGTTATTGAACTTTTTGTGAATATGTGAAACTGCAGATAATAGTAAACTTTATTATTTTATTTTATTTTTTTTAAAATATGTTTATTGGGGTTTCACAATATACAGTGGGTAGAATGGAACAATATCAGGTATGGGAAAGAAGGAAACGAGAGAAAAAGAGGGGGGGGGGTGGGAGAGGGCGGGGCGGGATGCGGGTGGGAGGGCCTTTACATGGGAAGAGAGGGGGACTCAACCAGAAGAGGTGAGGGTGACGGATTTTGAACCGGGGGTTGGACAGAGGCGTACTGGGTAGGAGTGGTGGAGAAGGGTAATAATAGGAATAACTTGTTGGCGTTCACCTTCCCCAATCCCTGTGTTTTATTTGCTTGCTTGTTTGTATTTTCCTGTTTGGCTTGTACAGACTCTCCCGTTGGTTGAGATTGTCACTTCTTAGTTTCTAGACCTCTCCTGTGACTCCCCGTTAGCGGTGGGACTTCGTAGATCTCTTGATATACAGTCTGTTGTCTCCCTCCCTTCTCTTTCCTTTTGTCATTCTTCCAGTACTCAGTGGAATTTGCCATGACCGTTGTCCGTTCCTTGTCCGTACCGTTGGGTCTATTTCAGTCGCTTTCCTTGGCCTCTTTCCTAGCCGTATTCTTTTGAGGATTCCAAACCTTTCTCATCCACCTCTGGGGCATCACATCTCGGAGGGCTGTATGTTGCGATCTTCCCTGGGGGGTGGGCACTGCTTGTCTTAAAGTTTTCCCTTTGGTGTCTTGTTCTCAGCCAACTTCTCTTTCTGTTACGCTGCGCCCTCAACCTTTTGGCTTTATCCTCGTCTGTCACCCAGATTAAGCCTTTAGCTGATTTGGCAATCCCCTTGCATTTTTCTCCACCGTCTTTTTGTAGAGTAGCGGTCTTGATCTTCCCAGATATCCTTCCTTCGGCCTCCAGCTGGGCTTTCACCCCTTTTCTAGAAGGCATTTCCTTCTCCTCTGGTACTCCCTGCAAGTTTGTGTTCTCCTCCACTCCCGTCTCCAGGCTTCCTAATATTTCTGCCTGTTTTCCCTTGGCCTGGGGTACTCCCTTCCCGCCCTCCTGTGTGCTCACCAGCTCCAACCGTGCCGTGCGCCCTTCTTCAGTCGGTTCCGTTCTTGTCTCTTGTGATTGTTCCCGGATCGCTTCAGTCTGGTCGTCCTGACGGGTTATCATTGACTCAATCGTCTGTAGACACCTATCCTGCGCTTCTCCCAGCTTCCGTAACTCCTTGAGGATTTCTTTTAGAGTTATTTCCCTGTCCTCCGTTCTCCTTCCTTGCATTCCCTCCTGTTCTATAGCTTCTATGCTTAGGTCCTTGAGCGCTGGCATAGTTTGTTGAGATGTGATCCGTTCATGGGGGGTTTGTTCTGTGTCCCCACTTGAGGGCTTTGTGTTGTTTGTCAGCAGGTAGTTGCCAGGAGATGAGATTTTGTGGTTTGGCTCTTGGGGGGGATTTGTCTGCTGTGCTGGACCAGGTGGGGTTAGTGGCTTGCGTCAGTTTGCAGCTGAGGAGGTTGGTGACCATGTGTCTTTGTTCCTCTCGTTCCCTCTTCCGACACCTCCCTCCCCCTTCGCTTCGCCCCTCAGTCCTGTCCCCTTCCCCCGCCGATTCCTCGTTCTCCTCACCTCTTTTGTCTTTTCTTTTTTCTTTTTTTTTCTTTTCTGTCCCTCAGCTGTTTCCTCCGCACTTCCGGTGCGTGTCCGTCCCCTAATTGTGTTCGGGCGACTCGTTGCCTTCACTTCCGCCCTTTTTCGCGCCCTTTCTTTCCGAGGCCGGAAGAGCTGCTCCGCACAAATGGACGTCGTCAAGTTGTCGTTTGTCTGCTTTGCCTTGTTCGCGCCGCCATCTTGGAGCCCAGAGCTCTCCCCCCGCCGGTTACTAGGATCTTCCTTGTTTTTCCCCGGGAACCCCCGGGTCTCCCTCAGGTCTCTTTGTGCTATTCGCTGGATTCTTTCGGCCCGTATGTCTTCCTGCACTGTCCTGATCTTCTTTTCTTTGGGGCACCCTTACTCTCCGTTGCTTCCCGCTACTTCTTGGTTCGTCTCCCTTTGATGGTACTATTTGCCGCTCCTTTGGCTTCCGCTCTCCTCCGATCCTTTGTTTTCTTTCCCTCTCTTGTTGTTAGTCCGGGCTGGGCTGGCAGTAAATGTAGGCTCGCGCCCACTTCCCGATCCGCTGGCCGCTCGTCGTTTTTGAGTCACCCCGGGCTCTCTCGATCTCCTCCTCTTGGGGAGGGGAGACCCCTGGAGCCCTCGGTGAAATCTCTCCGACTTCGCTGCCTCTCGACTGCTTCGTGCAGCCCGAGGTGAGGGCGCGATTCGCCCTCTGGCCTGCGGGATCAGTTGACGAGATGAGGAGCCCTCAAATCGCCCGACCTGCCGCCATCTTTGCCCGACCGGACGTAAACTTTATTATTTTAAATGGGACAAATGATGAGGTACTGTGAAAAAGGTGTAGCTTTTACAAGAGGTCCTAAATCAGTGGCTCTCAAGCTGTGGGTCCCCAGGTATTTTGGCCTAACACTTCCAGAAATCCTAGCCAATTTATCAGCTGTTAGGATTTCTGGGAGTTGAAGGCCAAAACATCTGGGGACCCACAGCTTGAGAACCACTGCCCTAAATGAAGAAAACCATATGTAAGGGAAACCACCTATATCAGTTCCGCAGGAATGAGGCTCATGTTGTACTCTCCTAACTTTTTTGGGTTTATTGACTCTTTTTTGCATGCATGCATCAAACAATTTGCAAGTTTTCTAAATATCATCCTTCCCTTGCACTCTTTTAAATGTATAGTTTCATACTATCAATTTATTATAGTTTCAGACTATCAATTTATTATTATTCTACAAGAAATTGATAAAAGGAAAGGGTATTTATAATTATGCATTCATGTAAGAATAACATTCTGGTGAGAATTTAGCACAGTTTCCCCACCACCACAACCAAATTTACAAATGTTCTGCAGTGTTGCAGAGGAATTATGCTGTAGGGTGGGGTGGGGAAAATACGGGTTTTTGTGATGCACCGGGAATGTATTCTGTACAAGAAAGCTCAAAATCCCACTGATATATGTTTCTTCATAAAACATTCCCTTCACTGCACTTCAGGATAGGGAGGAAGCAGCACATGAATTTCAATGTACTTCCACATTGAGGAGAAAAAGTATCACAATTATTCATCCTTGCATAGAAAGACAAAAGTTGTTAAGAATTTACATCCTTGCACAAAACTGCCATTTGAATTAACTCTTATGAATTAGCCATGTGTTCTTTTCAGAATGGCTCAGAGGACAGATCCATTCGCTCAAGCGTTATTCTCTGTTCTAACTGACAAGGCAGGAGTCTGATTTCTTTCCATTGTGATTGTTGCGGCTCTGTCACTTCCTAAGAACTTTTTATTGTTCTGCCCTGCCAACCAGATGTGAACTCCCTTCCCTTATTCTATGTTGAGAGAATAAAAATAGTTGAAAAACAAAATAAGAGCAAAAGTACCAAGGAACCAAGAGAAATCAGTGGGCTGGCTTTGCCTTCAGGGGTTGAAAAGTGGCAGACTGCTAGAAAATCAAAGGATGATTCTGCTCCCCTGATGGTTGACCAGGTGACTATTGTTAAGTGATCTCTAATGAGGACAAAAGCTCAGTATTAAGGAATGTTTTCTAGACTTCAAACAAAAGTGACTAAGAAAACTTAACCATGCACCATGATTTGAAAATAGGAGAAAGAAGTGAGCCAAAGTAGGGAGCTAAGGTGGTAGAATCAGTACTTTCGAAAGTCAAAATAGGTGAAAAAAAGGGATCATAGCCATAAGACTCCTTTAGTTTGCCCTTTACAGCTGGAGAAAGACGCTGCAACAGAGGTCTACTCTCCAAGCATTGCTTTGATCACAATATTGAATTGAGATTCAAAGGTGGGGGTGGCAGACTGTGAACACATACAGAAACTCAAAAGTTATGGATTTATGGTAAACCTTGAAAATAGGTTCTTAGCATCTACAATCTTATTAATGTATTTAGGAGCCTTATTCAATACCTGTCTCTCCATTTCACAAGAAAGGGAAGAGATGGTGAAACAGGAGGTAAAGCATTTAATGTTCTTGAGGTCTGCAGATGTGATACTATTAAGCAAAATGATGGGGCATTCTAGTCTCATTGATCCAGTTAGTTCCTTGGCAGATACCATGACAGACATGTACAAAACTATCTTATACTGTGGGAAACAGGACTTCATTACAGCCTCTGTCTTTCTTTCTAAAAAAAAGTATCCGAGACAGTGGTTAAAGGACTCCTATGTGGGAAAGGAAATTTCGTTTGACAATCCAACACAAAATTCATATAACTGTCATGCAAATCTCAAAAGATGGGGGTGCATTGCTGTGGCAAGGCTGCTCAGGGTTTTTGGTCCATCTGGAACTGAAGGAAGTTCAATTAGCCATGCTGAGATTTGTCCAAACATGCATAGACAATTTGACAGTAAAAGGATGCATATAAAACCAGGGAGAACTGCATTCACTTCCTCTTGTAGTAGAAGTGTTCATATAGGCTGAGGATAACTTGTCTATCTCAGCAGAAGTATACATTGAATGTACAGGCAGATTTTCTCAGTAAGGGTAGTCTCTGAACCACTAAGTGTTTCTGCAATTGACCAAATCATTAGGACCATTCTAAAATTGATTTATTTGCTTCTGGCAAAAAAAATATCTAAATTAAAAATATTTTATTTGATTGATGAAAGCAAAGAAGCAGAAGCCTTTGATGCCTTGGCAGTTTCTTGACTAAGGGACTGCCCTTATGCTTCCCCCTTGATTCCAATTATTCAGAGAGTTCTGTTCAAGATTTAATTTACGTCGGCCAGTCGACATGCCCCCTACGCACGAGGATCTCGGAACACCGTTCGCGGATTCGTCAGAAATACGAAAACACCATTCTATACAAGCATTTCCTCACGCTCAAACATAGTCCTGAATCATTCAAATTTGCAGGAGTGGAAAAAGTGAGGATCCCCACCCATATGGACGCCCAAACCATACTATTAAAGAGAGAAACATGGTGGATCATCACCCTCGAAAGCGAGTTTCCGAGCGGCCTAAACGAGCCCCTCCCCCCTCAACGCCCTCCTTGCGTGAGACGCCCATTCCAGATTAGCATTATTTAACCTGCAACACTGGAACCAGGGCCACCCTTGGGGTCCTCGGGAGCACGGTGTATATGAATTTCTCCCTCCACCAGATGGTATGTCTTAAATTCATGATTGTATGCTTAGCCAACCAGCTGTACGTGCAGAACTTAGACTAAATGTGTATTATTATTATTATTGTTTTGATTGCAGTATATGATTCCCGTGACGCTGCGCATCATGCCATTTTACGTTGCCGCTTGAGAAAGCCCATAGGGCGAAATGGATCGGGCCTCGCACATCGACCATTGCGGCCCCTCCAGTGTCCCCTGCTATTGATGCTTTTCGGACTTTTGCAACCACACTATTATAATTTGGATTCCAGTTGAGAGACCGCATTGTCCTATGTGGACCCTGTGTATTGGGGAAATTGGCAAAGGGAGAGACATTGCCATTTAGGACTATATTTCTGTTACATTGTATCCCCTCCCCGGCCTATTCCCCATACCTGTATAACTCTACTGCTGTTTTCCATAGTGTTTATGTTGACTAATGTTGCATGGTCTGTTTAAAATGTTAGATGATTACAAATGATCAAGGTTCCTAGGAGAAAGTCAATACAAAGAAGATGTGGTTTCACTAGGAGGATATTTAGAAATTGGTGTAGGAATCGCACAGAACAGAGAGAAGGGACACAGTGGAAGCATGTTGAATAATTTTTATATCGTGGCCTTCATAAAGGTCTCAGACCAAACATGCTGAGACAAGTTTTTCACATTGGCAGCAATCTTAAAGATAGTTGAAAATGCATTGTCTGCACAACTTCATATTAAAAGATTTTAAAGGGTGCAATGATATAATCATACCCAACAGTCCAAAGGTTCCTTACTTGGGACTTGAACTTATACACTCACTAAACCTCCTTTTGAGCCAAGGCTTCTCTGAAGTCACTGCTAAAGTGGCATTCATTGTAGTAATAACATCAGCCAAGAGTGTTTTGGAATTGGCAGCTCAATTTGTGCTCCCACAGTTATGTAAATTTGAGCAGGATCAGTTTATATTAATACTGGTTCTGTCTTTTCTACCAAAATGCCTTTGTAAGAGAGGGGTAAGTGAAGCAATTTACTTACCTACCTTTTGTCCACATACAAAGCCATGCATTAGAACACATTAGATGTGGGGAACTCAGTGAAGTTATACCTGAAGAGAACATTACAGATTAGGTGTACTGAAGCTTTGTTTGTCTCTTTCCATCCAAAGACTAAGCCACAATGCTTTGAAAATAGTAATGATGGCAAGAAACGGAGGCCACAAAATATCTAGCTGAAATCCACTACTAGATCATTGGCAAAAAGTGTGGCATGTGCAGTTTCAGCATCATTTGGAAGATATATGTAATGGAAGAAACCAACACATTTATTTTTAAAGTATTATAAAGTGGTGAGATACAATTCTGCATAATCAGTATATGAGAGAACTGCAGGCTGCAGTGGTGTAGGGTATTGGACAGTTTGAGTAGGGCCCATGACTGAGTAGATCGCTTGTCCATGCCAACCCAAGAATGAGAGGTTGGTACTTATCATGGATGGTCATTCTGGGTAGAAGGAGGAGCAATTCCCCTCAAAAGAATCTAGTTAATTGGGTTCAATCAGTTCAGTAGAGTCATCCCTCCACATTTGTGGGTCTTAGGACTACAGTACCATGCAATAAATAAATAAAATGTAAATATCTTTAGTTCCTCGAAACCATATGTAACACACACACACAAAAGTATGGTCTGCAGATTTAAACAGCCACAGATTAAAATGTGTAAGACACAATACATTTGAATCCACAGTGGAATGTCAGCCTCCCATTTCTGTCTTCGATGTGGAGAGATTCTTTCACATGGCTAAAGTGGCAGCTGGTAGTGCTTGCCACGGTCTCCACCGATGCACTAAGCCATTTTTAATATGGACTTGGAAGCTTCACTTTGCCTCTACAGTCACTCATTCTCATGAAACTTGTAGAGAGTCTGCAGATGTGAGTCAAGACTTTTTGCCACTTATTAAATATGGCTTAGGGCATCCGCAAATAAGCCTCAAATAATCAAATCTTCAATCATTACATGTGCAAATGTGGAGAGATTACTGTATAATTGAACTGTCTAGGAAGGACCGAGTTGTAATGGTCACAACAGAAAGAATTTTGATTCCTGCTTCATTGATAAGTACATGGGTACTATTTACCAATGAAGTACCCATGGGTACTATTTACCAATGAAGTACCCATGAGTGGGTGGAGTGCTTTTTCTACCATTCTAGATAGATCACACATGGTAAGTACTAACTTCTCAATTTCTCTGATCTTTTTTCCCAACTTATTATTCATGTTTGTATCTTAGTTATTTATCTCCTCCTGGAAAAAGATATTCACAGCAGGGGCTTCAAAACAAGAGACAGAGTTATTCCATTCTGAACTCAAGCACGCCGTTAGCCAACCTTTTTGCTGTGGGCCAGATGTAGCTGAGAAGGCAACACAGCAAGATGCAGCCTTCTAGGTCATTGCCGCTTTCATTTTTTAAAAGAAGGCCTACCAAACATTATTGAACATTTCAGCTAATAGAAATACAGAATCCGTGCATCTGACACAAATGAGAGTCACTTTGCATTTAAACATTTTCTGCTGAGTGGCTTATGCAAAAGGTGTTATACCCTGACATACATTCTGGAGAAGGAGGAACAGCAATAAAGACTCAGACATTTTATATGGACTGTGACCTGAATAATGGCAGTCGTATGGGAAAATTAAATATATTCAGTTCTAAATTTGAATTACTTACATCTCTAACAGTGACAAAACAGAGGATAATCCCCTTTACTAGAGGGAGGAGATAGATTCTTAACCAGAGAGATGTTACAGCTTTGGTTGTTTGGTAAGGACAGTATGGCATATGTAATTTTATTTCTCATTCTTTTTCTAATTACGCCCAACATAGATTTTCCCTTTCAATACAATAGCCACACATTTTCTTCAAGCTATCTGCAATGGCGCCAAGGTCCCCTTCCTGCTTATTTTCTGCCAGCTTGGAACCTTTTAATGTACATGTGATGTTGGAAATTTTTTTGCCCCAATATGCATCATTTAAACTTATTTACACTGTTTGAATTACTATTCCCCTGTTTGGAATTACTCTTTCTATGTTTGGGAAGATCTTTTGAGCTCTTATCTATTTGTTCTTAATATTCTAAATAATGTTGTGTCAAGGTGGCTGCCTCACAGTTCAATCCTTGCATTCCCTACACCTTGAACTTTATAAGATATGTATGTTTTACAATCTATTTTAGAGTATTTTGTCTGCAGAGCTACACACACACACATCTTCAGCTTTTGCTTTTCAAGTAATTCACTAAAAGAGTATTATTTATTTATTTTATTTCCACCATTTCTACCCTGCTTCTTCTCAACCCCCGAGGGGGGACTCAGAGCGGCCTAACAACAGCAACAATTCGATGCCAACACAGCATACATATAATAAAAACCCAAAACCAGTTAAAATTAAATACATTAAAATACAGCAGGCATTAAAATTTGTTAAAATACAATTAACATTAAAATACATCATATATATTCATATACATTGAAGCATTGGGTCTTGTCCACCAGTTTGCCATTTCAATCCAATCTAAAGGGCCGTATCGTGCTAATGTGCAACCGCTTGGACCCAAAACCAGGATTTCACTTTTTAGAGTAGATGTATTAAGTGACCACATAGCCATATTTTCATATATTAATCGCCTGCTTATTTCCTAGACATGGATCACACAGAGCAACATGACCATAAATGGTACTCCAAGACACCTCCCATAACACAGTTGACAGGGTCCTGAAAAATCTCATTGCAACTGTCTGGAACCTGCTCTTGGAAGCTAGAGTGGAATTCAATACCCAAATTATTGAAGCTTGTCGGAATGGTTCAACATCATGGTCTATCATACCAAAAGCTGAGAGATCAAGAACAAAGTTGTATTTCCTCATCACTCTGTCTATAAAGGGTAACCAATACAAATTGAGTCCCAAATGCAGGTCTGAACTCAGATTGAAATGGACTTGCTATAACTAAAAAAATACTTGCACTTGCTCAACACTTCCAACAATCTACCCCTTCCTAGGGAGTATTTTCAGTCGAAAAATAGTAATCATTATGCTTCTAGAACATGGCTATATAGTCCAAAAAACCTACAATAACCCAGTAATCATTATCTTTTCAACCAAAAGGTAATGATCAAGAGCCATGGAATCCAGGAATTATCTACACTACACTGCTTTAAAGCCAACTGACACCACTCATCCATATAAAAAAATAAAAAAGCAAAACCAGTACACTCTGTGTCCATAACAAATCAGCCACAATGGGCAAGAAACAAAAGCACATGGGTGGAAATACTGCTGCAAGCTTTATCTCCATGTGTTCAAGCTGTATCAACAGAAATGGATCCAAGACAACTGGGCTAATTACAACATAGGGAACCTACTTGGATTTGCCACAAAACCAGCATCAGGGACACTCTAGAGACAAGCAATTTTAACCTCTAATTGCTTATTTAAAAGGTCACAGCAGGCCTCTAAAGAATCCAAGCTGAGGAGGTATTAATGATCTCTCCACCACTTTGAGGAACTCTGCTGGGTAGCTACTTGAAGATGCAATGGAAGCAGCAATTGTAGCCAAATAATTGTCTTGACTGTGGACTCTAATGTGTTTAGTCAGTTACTGCCATTTTCACTCTACTTGTTTGGCTTCTTTCTTACTCATAGTACTCTGGAACATGAAGGAACTGGGTCTCAAATGCCATCATATGAGAGAAGGAACTCGGTAACAATTATGCAAGTTGTGCTTAATTGTTCAAAATGGCACTGTTCAAAATGGCAGGATCACCAACGTAATGCATTTGAAATTTCTCTGAAGCATTCAATAATTGTCTTTTGCTCTCTGGAGTGCACCATCCACATTGATCCCTCACAATGCAGATTGAAACTGATACCAAATATATGCAAATATGTCTGACCATGGGATGGCTTGGATCCCCTTCCTGCAATTTGATGACTATGGCCCCTTCTACACTGCCAAATAAAATCCAGATTATCTGCATTGGACTGGATTATATGGCAATGGACCCATCTAGACATGGCGCATAATGCGGGAGCTCCCACAGTTTTACCGGAGGCATCCAAATGATGTCTCTGGTAAAACCGAATTAATTTGAGACAAAGCAGGAAAACCCTGCTTTGTCCTGAATTAATTTGATATTCCATTAGACCCGGGTCTTCCTGAAAGACCAAGATCTGGAGTATGGACCCTGTGGGGACTGACCCCCGGGTAGTGCTGGGACTACCCAGAGGTCTGTCCACACAGCCCAATTTGCTTCTTCAGGCCTCATGGGCCCAGAGAAGTGAAAAAGGAACCCACCTCCTCCCCAAATCACCCCTAAAACCATTAGGCTTCTCTTCCTGTAATGTAACAATGTAGCACCGGGTGGGGGTGAGGGGTAAATTGCTCCTCCCCTCCCAATTCCTGGCACAGCATTGGTACATTCCAGGAAGCAAGAGGAATAATGGCGACCCGGTAAGTTTTTATTTTATTTTGAATGTTGGGGGGGGGGGGATTGGTTGTCCCCAATGGGGACAATGCACAGGATTGGGTGCCTAAGTGGACAGGAATGTGGGAGAAAACAGGTTACTTTAACCCATTTCCTCCTGCTATAAATTGCTGTCTGGAAGTGGCCAGTGTAGACTCATATAATCCAGTTCAAAAGAGATAATGTAGATTATTACTTTGAACATTCGGATTATATGGTAGTGTAAGAGGGAACTACATGTCTTACAGCTTATGACAAAGATTAAATTAGTTGCTCTGTGAGTTAGCCAACAACATCCTGAAATTGCCCCCCGGGCTGCTATGGAGATAAATCCAGAGCTCATTCATTAGAGCCAATTTAGCAGGAATATTGAACTCTTCCCCCTTAAAAAAAAAATTGTTTCTTCAGCATCTTATTAGAGAGTATTCAGAGTGAAGGCACTCAATAATCTCTTTTACAAAAGATACTGGACAGCAAATTCAGTGATATACCAGAGTACCCTCAATGTGTCTCTTTCGCCTTAGTATTAAGCACAGTCTTCCTCAAGTGAAAGTGAGATGAAGATTCTGTGGTTGACAGCATCCCACTCTTATTCTCCAGCCTGTGTTGGTGTAATACTGAATACAGGGAAAATCAAAGCTGCATTAAATCAAATGATCTGTCCAGATCTCAGGAGTGCATGCTAGTAATACAGACACTCTATCATGAAGTCACCCAGGAGGGAGAAGGAATGCTGTCAAGCTATTTTTAAAAACAAACAAAAAACACAACTTTCTGTTTTTCTCCCAACACAAAGCAACTTGATTTTAGTGTGGATGATCAATGTGATACCAGTGTTTTAGGGCAGTGTTTTTCAACCTTTTTTGAGCCGCGGCACATTTTTTACATTTACAAAATCCTGGGGCACACCACCAACCAAAATGACACAAAATGACACTCTAACACAGTAATACATATAGTTAATATGTTTTTAAATGTATTTATACACTCAGTGTGAAACCTGGGCCTGTTTCGATGAACACAACATAGATATCCTGGCAGGAATGGCAGAAAGACACACACAAAGGTCTTGCTCAACAGCTGGGAGTTATAGTTCAACCGCAATCAAAGAGCATTCTGAACTCCACCAATGATGGAATTGAATCAAATTTCCGACACAGAGCTCCCATAACCAAGAGAAAATACTATAAGAGTTTGGTGGGCATTGACCTTGAGTTTTGGAGTTGTAGTTCACCTATATCCAGAGAGCACTGTGGAGGGGAGGGAGGAAGACGTGGGGCGAGTCTGTGCAGTAGCGCCCGCATGGGTCATGTCATTCTCCCTCCCCCCTCCCACAGAAGCGGCAGTGTGAGCAAAGCAAGGCAAAGCAAGCAGAGCGAGGCTGGGAGGAAGGGAGCCCGAGTGGAGAAGAAAAAGTGTTTGGCAGGAGGGGGAAGAAAGGGTATTGGAGGTTCCAATTTCCCACGGCACACCTGATGATCGCTCACGGCACACTAGTGTGCCACGGCACACTGGTTGGGAAACACTGGTTTAGGGGAATTAAGAGAGGAACAGTGCTTAATTTTTTATCTCCATATTTTTTTCCCTTCAAATTTCATTATGATCTTACCTTGCCCACTTGCCCTTATCTCACATGGAGATAGCATATCCCAATACTCATTATGAAGGTACAGTGCTGGTACACCCAGATACCAGATCTCCTTTTACAACCCTGTCACATAAACAATAAAGCGATCAACATGTGAACATCTCACCCACTTCCAATAAGCACAAAATAATCAATTGTCCCTGATGTATTTTCTCTGCTTGCCATGGGGAGGATAGTAGAAGAGAAGCTCTGCTCTTGATATTGACAAAAAGTCTTCTGCTTGAAAAGGAGACATGCTTCCAGCTCATCTTCAAGGCAGGAAGGGTTCCACCCATCATGATGGTTACTTCTTTACATGAGTAAAGGTGCTTCCTTGGACAATCCTGTGCCATTGTCCTGCTGTTCTATTTCACTCTTTCCATTCAAGGCTTCTTGTTCGTAGTATGAGATATAATTCAATAGAAGGTTAATGTACCTGTTAAAGTTCTTCAATGTCAACTCTTTCGAAGAATGTGAAAAATTAATCTTGTAGGAGTATTGAGCCTCTTTCTTTTATTGGTTTTAAGTCAGCACTTGGATTTTACTTGTTTGTAAATTTTGATATTCTGTGAATCATTTTTCCATGATTATGGCTTTACAAAAAATATTTAGAATATATTATGACCTTCAGATTTCCAAGACTGGAACCTGTGGCTTCATTTATCCATATTTGATAAAATATATTTTCCCATGTCAATAGGGTTTGCTATTATCTGCAGTTTTGCATATCCACTCAAAATCTAGGAATGTATCCCCTTAGATATGGCAGTGGTGCTTATTTAAGTCTCTGTATATTGTAAAGTTCCTCATATATTTATTTTTTTCCTTCTTTGCTTCTGAAATTTCTTCTGTTGCACTAAAAATAATCATGTAGTTCCATTGTGAATTCATTTCTCTTTCTCTGCAGCTAGTTCTGTATGGTACCACATTATTTTCAGAGCTCAAATAATTTGCTTGAGTTAAAGGTGCTGAGACAAGTTTCATATGCTGAATTGGACAATATTAGTAGGAACATACAGTGCCCAAGGAATGCCTAGAAGATGACATGAGACTTAATATATGAATTTCATATTACAGAAATAAGTTTTTTTCTAATATGCAAGTCCAAAAGCAGCTGGGA
The DNA here is from genome assembly GCA_030556195.1 of Anolis apletophallus. NCBI lineage: Eukaryota > Metazoa > Chordata > Lepidosauria > Squamata > Anolidae > Anolis > Anolis apletophallus. The sequence goes on along the minus strand of JARBWK010000012.1, from coordinate 37,076,836 downwards.
GGCTAAAGATGAAATAGCTTCTGAAGATAACGGAAGTGCCCATGAGATACTGTCATTTAGCATGATTGTGGGAATAGAACTGTTCTGAAGAATACCACCCATCAGTATCATTTGAGAAAATGGTGAAAATGGTGTGCTAGTAACTAGATCTGTCACTGGTTCAGCAGTGTTATAAATGATATTCTTGTGATGCTTAATAAAGGACAAGGTGAGAAATTAGTTCAGTGGACACTTCCAGAACAAATGCCATTAAACCTGCCCTATTGCCTTTATGCGAGGGTGAGTAGGTGATTTTTGAGGTTTTTCAATAAAAATAAATAGTGGAGCTTACAAAATATACAAATTACATAGTTCAGAGACAGATCTACAGTAACAGAAATAAATGAGATTTTTCTAGTATTTAAGTCCAAAAACTTGGAATTAACAGGGTTTAGGGAAAGATGACACAATAATTCAGAGAATTGTAGGGATGCTACTTTGTAGGTTATGAACAGCATAGTGCTGCTTGGAGCAAGACTAGCTAAACAAACCCTGAGGCTTTGCTTCATAATTCGTTCAGTGTTTTCCAAATGTAGGCAAATTTGAGGGGTTTTTTTAATAGTAATTTCTCTCCCAACAAACTTGAAACAATGACTAAAAAACAAAGTATGGATTCATGTTCTTATTTGTTGTGAAACCATAAATGAGATCAGGAGGCATCTATATGTAGATGACTTGATTACTAAACCGAAAAGTTAAGCTCTGTGGCTTGTTTAGTTGCTTCCTCTACAAGCAGGAATAAATAAGTAACAGACACTAATGTGCATTCCTGCATGACAAGTCAAGGTTCCTGCAGTTCCTTAGCCACATCTGCAATGCCACCCACTCCTCCTCCTCCTCATCGGAAAGCTGAAATACTCAGATTATCAAACTTCTAGATTATTGCTTTTTTAACATCCTAGGGGGAGCTGGTATGGAAGGCATATCTATTGCCTCTCTTCTTGTCTATTTTGCTGTTCGCACATACTCAGTAACAGATTCTAGAGGCAGTTGCTGTTTACCTTGCCTGTTGCAGGCAGCCATATACAGAAATCAGTAGAGTTCTACTTTATTGCATTGCTGCAATTTAACATGTTTCTTCACCCTTACGTCATCATTCTCCTAATGCTGATGCTAGAGAAGCATCCAGCTGGGGAATAAGGGGTGGAGTGGGGGTTTCTGGGAAGCATAAAATGACTATTAAAAGGAACTTTTTCAGAAGCCGTGTTAACTGAAGCATGCCTATATCTCAAAATGGCAACAGTACTGTGCACTTATTCCTGCTTTGGGCTCTTTTGATATAGTTCAGTAAAATGGATTTTAGTGTCCACATTCAGTGTGTTGTTATCCTGTGTCTGCACACTTCAATTTTATTATACTTTGTCATTTTCATTTTCTGTTAAAATGCTTTTGTTAGTAAAGTTGTTTAATATGGCATTGTTTTATCTGTGAAACAAATATACTATATAATATTTTATAACATAAATGATGCCTTCCAATCTACACTTGTAATACATGTAGTTATAAAGTTGAAGAATGTTACTTATTTTAAGAATTATATACAGCTTATATTTCATTTTCATATTTTCATATACAACTTGTATGCTTTGTTTCCGTATTTTTTCCATCTGAATTGTATGCAAACATTTTAAGTTTAAAAAAAGCAATTTATGATTTCGTGTGGTATAGCGGTTTGAGAATTAAGCAGTGGAAACCTACTTGGTAACTTCGGGTAAGTTACACTCAACCTCAGGAGGACATTGGCAAACCCTTTCTGAAAAATCTTGCCAAGGAAACCACATGATAAGTTAGTCTTAGAAACATCAAACATTGGAAATGATTTGAAGACAACATTTTAATTTCTGATTCAAATATAATTTTAAAACATTTTTCTTGGTTCTTCCTGAACACACCAGTCTACGATGTTGTTGTTCATTCGTTCAGTCGCTTCCGACTCTTCGTAACCTCATGGACGATCCCACGCCAGAGCTCCCTGTCGGCTGTCACATCCCTCAGCTCCTTCAAAATCAAGCCAGTCACTTCAAGGATACTATCCAACCATCTTGCCCTTGGTCGGCCCCTCTTCCTTTTTCCTTCCATTTGCCCCAGCATAATTGTCTTCTGTAAGCTTTCCTTTCTTCTCATGATGTGGGCAAAGTACTTCATCTTTGCCTCTACTATCCTTCCCTCCAATGAGCAGTTGGGCTCTATTTCCTGAAGTATGGACTGCTTGGATCTTTTTGCGGTCCAAGGCACTCTCAGAGCTTTCCTCCAACACTATAGTTCAAAAGCATCTATCTTCCTTTGCTCAGCCTTCCCTAAGGTCCAGCTCTCACATCCATAGGTTACTACTGGGAATGCCATTGCTTTGACTATGTGGATCTTTGTTGCCAGTGTGATGTCTCTACTCTTCACTATTTTATTGAGATTGGACATTGCTTTCCTCACAAGAAGTAAGCGTCTTCTGATTTCCTGGCTGCAGTCTGTGTCTGCAGTAATCTTTGCACCTAGAAATACAAAGTCTGTCACTGCCTCCACGTTTCCGCCCTCTGTGGTACCCTGTCATATTATTGAAATAGTCTTCTTACCTGTTCTCATATCAGATATTTTGCATTGACAGTGTGCTTTCTTTTGCCTGCACAACTGACAAACACTTTACATATATGCATTGCCTTCAGACCAGCACCATATGTGAGAACCACTGCAAGATCAGGTTGACATCTTGACTGGACTCTGTTAGTTGATCACTGCTTTTACACTTAATTTCTGTAACTTTAAAGACAGCGAGGCTTCTGTTTAATTTATTATTTCTTCCCTTGGCTTTGATCATTAGCATTTTATTTTTGTCTTTTTTAACATTTTCTTTACATTACTTTATTCTTGTTTGAGAGTATAAGAACTGAGCATACTGTGTGTTTGGAGGGCAGTGAAAAAATCAATTTACATTTCAGATACATAATATATAAGGTAATTGGCCTCATGTTTCATATTTGCTGATCAAGCATTGACCCTTTAATGCAACCTCTGTCAAATATTACAGTGGGTTAGAAGGAGATGGCACAAAACTTAATAATAGCCAATAGTTTTAAAGAATATTGTTCCAGCAAGATTAGGCAGAAAGGTGTTTTGCAAGCACAGCTGTCACTCATCTAGCAGATCTTGTTTTTAATATGCCTAAACAGCTCTGTCTGCACTTAAATGAATTTACATAACTTACTATAAACTATTTTGGAAGCAATTTCTTTAAAATTTTGTAATTAATATTGTAATAGCTCATTCTAGAGAAGCAATTATTGGATTGTAAGAAAGTAATATGACAAAGGAAATAGAAGATTCCTCTTGGGATTTACAGTTGTATGCAATCTTAGTGGCATACCAAGTCTGATGATCAAAATATTCAGTCTCATATATATTGACTGTTGAACTGCTCAGGGTCTTGACAGCTGGATCATTTACTGACCTTTTTCTCCATATAATCTCTTCAGGGATCAGAGCACTGCCATACTGAGCATTTTCCAAATGCGGAAGGACTGAACTGGAGACAGTCTCTGTTTAGATTGATGGCTAGATTGATAGTATGAAGCATGGGAGGTTCAAGCTCCTTACTAGTTTGAAATCATCTGACAGGCAGGCGTATTTGCTTATAAATTGAAAAACTAAATAATAATAAATAGCAAACAGCAGAGTATTTGTTTACCAAACCGATTGATAACAGTGATTCAATTTTCTCTCTCTTTATATTATGAGGATGACTGGTATTAGATTAACCATTTACAGTGCTTCTCAACAATAATGTCATTTATTTTGGGATTAATAATATGTAACTTTTGTTTTATCTTTCTTTTGAGATATGATTGCTGTATATATGTCTGTCTCATTTGAGAAATATTCCCCAGTTTTTTTTAAAAAAACCCTCTCCACTAGACAGTTAACACTCAAATGTCTGAGTACACAGAAAGATTTTCACCAGCCAAAAGAGAGTGGCAATTTATGTTTCTGTGGCATGATTTCCAAAAGCTTGGGATAGCAACCAAGAAGGCTCTTATGTCCTCAGCAAATGTGCCTATGATTGTGGTTGGAAAGGATATTGAGAAAGGATCTTAAAACTTGGGGAGGCTTATCTGACTGTATATATGTTCCAGATTTTTTTCCCTAAAAACCTTTTCTGTATGAAATTGTGTTATCTAAAAAAGCTCTCTAGATTTCAATTTTCATGGCTTCAAAGCATCAGAACTTTCACTAATTGTAATTTTTTATTTTTTATGTATATTAATTTTTCAAGTATACTTTTGAAATGACAAGCAAGACATTGAGATACACACACACACACACACACACACACACACTTCCTTTCTTTCAGAATTGCAAAAAGGCTAAAACAAAGATGACAACCCTGATAATAAAATGGCTAAAACATAACCGACACAAACTATGTCATTATGTTAAAATGCTATGAAATTTTAAAGTGTTTAAAATAATTAAAAGCATAACAATAAAGTTTTTTTTAAAATCAGCACACTTACCACATATTACTGTAAGCACACTTATAAGTCTATTTTAGTGGAATGTCCATCTTCCATACATTCCTGGATTCCAATTATCAATTCTCTACATGTGTTAACCTTATAAAAGGGCCTTCTTGAATCCAAAGAAGTTGTTAGTCTGGTTCTGCATCTAACATTGAGTGGATTTTCTGGTTCTATTACCGAAGTCCACATATTGGCAATGGGCAGCTATGTATGGGAAGCCCAGACAAATAAATGTGTTATCATGTTCCGCTTTCAGCAAAGCTGACCTGGATCAGACCAAATACCGTTCAACATACTTTTTCTTGCAGTGGATGATCTTTATTCTGGACGTATCATGAAGCTATTGTGACTAATATCTACTAAATTTATCTACACTCTTTGAAAGCCTGGTCATTCAAGAAAGCAAATGGGGCGAATAGTCTGGCATTGTTTTCTTGTGGGGATTGCTGTATATTATTAATAATGACTATGTTAGCAAACACAAAGATATTGTTGTGTTAGTCTGCATTGGTATGAAAAGGTATCTTGAAGCACCTTTGAGACTTGAGAAAAAGATGTTGGTGGCATAAGCTTTTGTGGCCTTAAGTGTACTTCATCAGATGCCTTTGAAGTCATCTAATTGTACTTCGTTTAAAAATTGTATTACTTTGCTAAGATGTCTGTTTTTAATATCTGTGGCACTACTCACATTGCTATACCAGATGTACACTAACTTTTTTTTTCATGAACTAGGGATTTCAGAGATTATACATTTGTAAGGGTATTGAATGCAATTCCAGTGATCCAAAAAGATTGGGTCTGACTTTGAATTGTCTCTTGCTTTTTGTTTAAATGATCAGTAAAAGCAGAATTATAAGGTCATATCACAAGTAGGATTCCTAATCACAAGGCCTGGCTCCTTGTTTCTGTTCTTAAGAGTGAAGGGTAAGAATCTCAGTGTGAAAGCACTATCTTAAAAAGTGTGTGTGTGTATCATTTCTTAGACTCTGGTTTTTTTTATTTTAATGTCATAATTTGTCCAAGAGTTTGTACACTTAGATGCACTGTGCTTAATGACATCATCAGGAGCTGCTCCTTGTGACATCTCTTCGGCGTTGAGTATTTATGTCACAGCGGATAGGCAACAGAAATATAGAAGTTTAATTCCCCATCGGCCCAAAAACTCCAGTCTCTGTTCGTGTGAATAATGAAACTCTCATTCAATTCACAAGGTAAATATATAACTTTGTATTGAATTGTATTTAACAATAACTGGCAAAACATCGAAAAACAACAGTCATCACAGCTACCTTTCTAAACATCCTTTCCTCACAGATATCAAATCCCAACTGACAAATCCCAACTGTCACTTTGTAACGGAAATTCCTCAAGGTTCCATTTAGCAGTCTTGAGACAGCGCCATCTGGTGTCAAACATGTCACACTGCAGGTCATCTCAAACTGCGAAAATATATCTTGTGCTGACTCATGAATTGCTATTCAAAATGCAATAATCTGACAACATCATCCTTATAACCTCATCAGATCCTGTTGCCTGTGATATCAAGGTCTTGTCTCTATGTTTTGGGCCATGAATCTCAGAGCATGTGGCATAGCTTTGACCTGGCAGCCTTAATTGTAAAATTGTAAAATATAGCCAAAACAGAATGCTGTGCTATAAGAATGAAGACAAGATATCTTATTGTAGACGTTGGAGTATCATCCATGCTTTGATCCCAACAGAGTATTCTTTTTTTTGCTTTCCCTTCCTGAATTCTCTTTAGATGTAATATATGCTCAGTATCTACAAGGAAGGCAATATCAACTCAAGTAAAATAATATACTTACTGCTATTTATAATTTAGAGATCATTAATAGTTTCAGGAAGATCAGAGATAGATCAGTCAAGAAACTGTTTTCTACCCATCCAGTTTAAGAAAAATAGAGAGAAAGTAGGCCAAAAGTATCCAATTTCCCCTGTCTTATTGAATTGAGAAAATTATTATCTAACTAAGTTCAGAAAACAGATTTTCAATCAGAATTCCAAAAGATTATGAACTAATCACACTTAGACAGTAATCTTGACAGTTCATAAAAACATATTTGTCAGTTTACTAGCTTGGAAATGTTACCATAATTGACATGCACCATTCTACTTGATTTCTAACCCGGAGCAATGTCTGGATTGTCAAGAAAAAGAATAATATCACTGGTAGATATTGCCAGCGACTGTGCTGGGGATGCTTTTAACTAATGGTGGCTGTTTATGTAGTTTTAATAATGCTGTATCTATTTGGTTTTACCTGGTTTTTAATTAGCCCTTCGAGTCCATACAGTATACAGTATTTTAAAGATGCATCTTGCCATCTATATATGTAGCATTTTAATTATTTATAGGATTTTATTGTGTATTTTATATTTTATTTAATAATCTGCTGTTCATGTATTTATCTATTTGCCTTGTATGTGAAAGACATATGATCTAAGCATCGAATAAACTAAACTTTAACTCTCTCTCTCTCTCTCTCTCTCTCTCTATATATATATATATATATATATATTCTAAAGTATAGAAAGAAAAACTGAATAATTGAAAACATCATTTTGGTTTACCTCTTTGATATCCACTCATTTTGTTTGTATACGTTGAATGTGCTGCCATTCAAAACGTTGCAGATTAAATTATTTAGCTTCTATAGGAGAAAGAGGTAATGATATTTGGACAGGAAACAGTGTTAGACAGTAATATAATTCTGGCTATGTTAAACAATTTACAAGAAAGGGTTCTCTTTAACATCTAACAGTTTATAGCTTGTTTACAAATTTTGAGTCTACTTGTGTAGAAAACATTTTTGTTTTCTTTCTCAGTTATTGCTTTTATTTATTCTAATTTGTTCATTTTGATTTATTCCAATCATACGTAGTTAACCCTCTTGCCTGAGTCACTCAGGGGTCTTCATAACAATGAAAAACTTCTGTTAACCCACATCAGCGATTTCTTAGAGATTATACATGTAAACCACCAAAATGAAATTATTCTTCAGAGATATTGCCCTTGTAAATATATCTAATTAATTATTTTGCGAGATGACATGAGTATTGATCAAATATCAAAAATGAATGGCACAAACTAAAGATGTTTATAACCAAGTCACTGAAAATGTCATCAGAACTGTTGGATGTAGCCTTTCAAATGAATTTTCAATCAAGAAAACAAATAGGAAAATACCTCACAGGAAAGTGAAACAGTGAAGCAGTGTTCATTAAATTAATTAAACTGATTGCTTTTCAACAGTTTTAATTCTGGTCTTCCCACTGGGCTTAACCAACTTCATTTGCTGGATATACTTTGGATCTCAGGGAAGGGAAGGGAACACCACCAGCTATGGGAATAGAATAGATATTTCTTCACTAGAGAAAGCAGCACAAAAAGTGCGGAGAGAAAAGGCCACTTCGTCATCCAGTGAAACTTTCTCCTTCTCCAAACTTTGTAAATACTGTAAAGACGGAATTGATTTTGTCATACAGTATAAGAATTAGGATAGGTCTCACTAAATCTATTTTATTTTAGGAATCATTTAGGAATTTCTCAAAAATGATCCTGTACCAAAGAAGTTGTGCATACTAATGTAAACCCTCATCAAAAAAAATTAAGATACTGAAGGAATAAAATATTTTGTTCTTCTCATTGACAACTTTTTCCCCACAGGGGACCATATTTAGAATCCAACAATGACTCATCGCTGTGCTTGTTTACTCTTTCCAATGCTAGTTATTTTTTTCAGCTTGGCAGAGTTAGCATAGATGCTTATTTTAGCATCTCAGCTCTTTACTGTTATTAGGCTGAATTTGACTTAAATCCAATTGTAAGTAATTGAGTTGCATTGCAGTGGTAGAGCTTGGATGCCTTAATGCAGTTGATTTTGAAGTCAATGGGTTAAATAGCCTTTCTGTCTATGTTACACTTCTAATAAAGGAACTGATGCTGAAACTAATGACTGATGAGATTTCTCTGCAAAATTTGCATGTTGTTCCTTTATTCAGAAAATAACATTTTTTGTACAGCCTTTCTGTGTGTGTGTGTGGGGGAAATATTTTGCACAGAAACCATTTTTTTGTTAAAATGTTTCTTGAGAAGAAAATTCTGCAACTGGGGACTTATTCAATGCAAAATTTGGAGTGACGTGGGAGGGAGAGGGTGAAAGGTGGAATTGCTCCCCCCCCCCCTTATCAATCTTTAATTCACTTTGGCTAACAGTGATAACCACCACGAGTTTCATGCCCAATGGTTGCCACTAAGTCCAAGATAAGAGAGGGAAGATAAGTGCTATCTCCTGTCTCTGAGCTGTCTGGGCCTGGGGAAAGCAAGATGGCTATGTGAATATGCCTGGCCACTTCTGAAAAGGAATTGGCCCAGCTGTTCACACTGCCACAGGGATCTCCTGAGCATCCCTCAACTTTTTGTAATACAGGAAAAGGCTGTTTAAAGGAGTCTTCTCCTGCATTAGGGCAGATGGATCCTATGCATCATGTGGATGTCATGGAGTCTTTTCAAACCTACCTAACTCATTTGGCTCATGTAGATGGGAACTGGGTGAACACTTACATTCCTACTTTATAGTACCTTTTCCTGTCCCACTGTTAAGAATTAAAGCTACATGAGCCCTGCTGTATGTACAGTCTTAACTTGCGATTACAGAGAATGCAGTGAACAGGACAAGTTATGCCATACAGTTTATTTTAAATTGTTAATAAAATAGATTATAGTTCAATGTCACATTTTATAGAGAACTTTTTGAGGCCAAAAGTGAAATTAGACATTTCAGCTGTGTAGAAAGAAACTTATATTGTTTGTAGTACTTCACATAGATTTTAAAATCTCATTCTCACTGTATCTGTTTGCAATATATTATAATCAACCACATCTATATAATATCATAGATGCAGTAGCAGTTGTTGCCATTCTCTGTGTTAAAAACACTTGCTGCTAGAGAAGGATTTTAGATCATCCTGTTAAGCACGTGAAAGTTGGTGTAATGGGGTTTTACTTTGGTTTTGAAATAGGAAAATGAGTTAAGCTACACTATCGTGTTACTCTACAATTAGCATGTTCTTTAGTTCCTGTGTCCATTACATTCTTCAGCCATTTCAATTGGCCTATGAAGGCATTAGGCTAAAAAATATATTGAAACTACTCTGTGATTTCTTATCAATTAACTAAAAGTATTTAGTTAGAATGAGTTAATACATGAATGGTCATCACCAGTAACAAATATCAAAAGAGTGTAAAACATTGGCCAGAGGGGGGAAATTGGCCAGAGCTTCCATATTTTGATGATACCAGGCAGAACTTCACATTATTTATAAGACCTTCACTGGTATTCTGCTGGTAATTATGCATGCAGCCTGTATATACTCTATACAGCATATATATCCCCCCCCCCTTTGTAGACCTTTCAGAAGAAGGTATCCCTGACTTCCGAGTCGGAATGTAGGAGTATGCCCAGTTTTCTCCAGGTTGCTTTTGAACACAAATGTATTTATTTTATTATTATTTAATTAATATTCTGCCTTTTTTGCATCACAGAATTCGAAGCCGCTTGCCACAAATTAAAACAAAGTAGGCCTATGGCTAAAAAACTATTAATACAAAGAAACAACAATTCTATTTAAAACATATTAAAAGATATGGGCACAGCACATCTAATTAATCCCTGTCTACTGCAACAAGTCAAAAATTAAAGGTCTGTCTAAATAGAAAAATATTTTGGCTGTCAGTGGAAAGTATCAGAGGCAGTAGACTATGTGCCAATCTATATGGGCCACATACATCAGAGCGATAAAGAGTGCTGTGCACCACAGGAGTCTGCACAGCTCAGCAGCTGGCTGGTATCTGTACTGTGTGGTACCAAGCCAGGCTGGCGTTGGGGAGGAGTCAACACAGCCACACTTGGTTTGACACCACCAGATGACCATCCTTACCATCCCCCTTGTATTATTTGCTTAACCACAACTACTCAGTGTGAAATTTCTGGTGGTCATCACTTGTCACATGTAGAGAACCCTTATCCCATCCAAGCCCAAAAAAAACCAGAATAGCAATGTAAACAATTGCTGACGGCTCTTAATCATTTGGCCAGTGTAGATGGACACTTAATCTGTGAAAGAGCATTTTATGTAACAAGGGAAGAAGGAGCAGCCTTACATTAGGATTGATGGATATTCCTTCTTTCCATGTTCAGGATCAACTGAAGCAAATCTTCTTAGTTTATTTATTTATTTATGTCATTTATATTCCTTGAACAATGGCCAGGGATAGACGCTTTGCCCAATAGTCCCTGGGGGTAGGGTTGGACAGAAGCAACTTAACAAAGAAGGAGATTTCCAGTGTAAATGGACCCTTATTCTATTAAAGATCCTTTTATATAACGAAGGAATAAGAAGCAGCCTTACAATAGGCCTGATGGGTATTCCTTCTTTTCCCCATGTTCACGATCATCAATTGAGGCCATCCCCATAGTTGATCAGTAGCCCAGTAGTTCCTGGAATATTGTTGTGCACCAGGCAGAGGCAGCTGAATAGAAGAAGCAGCTTGCCACTTCATGAAAGTATTCTAGTTCATGCTTAATGCTCTACCAATATAATGTAGAAACCTAAAAGCTACATCTTCCATGTGTTTTCAAAGACTTTCATGGCCAGAATCACTGGGTTGCTGTGAGTTTTCCGGGCTGTAGGGCCATGTTCCAGAAGCATTTTCTCCTACTTCTTCTAGTTGAGTCTTTTTGCTTGTCCATTCATTAGGTCCTTATGAAAAACCTGCACATTAATAATCAGTGGAACTAGTCACCATACAAAAGTTTCTTAATACTTGTTTCACTTTTATGTTTAGGTATTTTTATCACCCTAGAAGCAGTTGTTTTGTATGTTTACATCTTATCTCCATTCAGTGTAATGAGATAGAACCATAAATCTTAGCTCTTGTACTCTTCATTATCATCTCACTTTCCTTCTCAGATTTTCTTTCTGAAAAGCTAGATCACTTTTATACTTTGGTTGATTTACATTATCAGTATTCTGTGTGAGAAATGAAATTCTAAAATTAAAAATGAACTGTTGAGCTGGAAGGCAGGTTGAAAGCTAGAAAAAATAAATAAAAGAGCTAGTAATGGATTTCACAACAAAAATTCTAGTTTTTGAAGACCAAATCACTCTTGAGCCTTATTTTTTCTGTCCATATACCATCAGTCCTCTTTCCACCTGTATAAAATGAGCAACTGGATTAGTTTAGATCAGTTACGCTGTCTTGAAGAAGCTTGAGGGAGAATTGGAAATGCATCCACTATATCTCTTCTGTAAATTAGGTTTTTGATCGTTTTGATGAGAGATAATTGCTTATACATGACAGTTAATTTGTGTTTTGTATTCCTCCATAGAAACTTCAGAGAAATTTTGTTATCCTGGATAGTGCTGACTTTATGTTAAATTTTCTTGACTTCATACTACTAGAGGCACTTTATCTCAAATTTAAGTTCAGCCTTCATGTTTTATAGTGCCCTCTAATACTGCAAGCTTTGATAATATTTAATTTTCCAAATTTAAAAAATAATCTGAGCAATGAATAATTTGGGCTTGATTCATTTTAAATTCTTGCAATGTCGTAAGATTTAAAATTGGCTATATATTGCCCAATATGTGTGTTTTACATTTGCACTGTAATATCTTTTAAAAATTAAAAACATACAAACTATTTTCTTTCTTTTTAGGAGTTGTTTGTAGGCCTATTTTTAAAAAGAATGTAAGTAATGTATTTGTATTAACTGTTTAGTTCCAAGCCTAATATTTATTCAAGTTATTCACATCAGCAGAATTTATTTAAACTTAGATTCTTTCAGAATATATAAATATATATATATACACACACACTCTTACACTTAAACAGATATTTTTGTTTAAAGAAAATAAAATTCCTAATTTATTTTTCATTGCAAAATATGTTAGTGCAGCACCAGTTGGCTCAGCTTTGTGTTAAGATTAAGTGCATGAATTCTGCCAACAACCCCTCACATTATTGTACCTTGTTATTTTGTAGCTCTAAAATTTTTGGAATACTTTATATATAGGCACATACTGCTTCCTGAGAGACAGACTCCTGCAAATCTGTCTCCATTTACTCTTGCTAAAACTGAATCAGTACAATTGATAAGAAATGTCAGACAACAATGTGCCTGGTTAAACAAACCATCTGCTTGTTTCATAACATTAACATTTATGCTTAGTACATTACAAGAACTGTGTTTGGGGTGCTGGGTAGTGTTTGTTGTTAGGCTGTGAATAAATTATAATATACACTATTTCAAAATTAGCCTTGTTATGTCTTTCGATTTTGTTTTCATCTCATTTTGAGTGTGAAGTCCTTATTCTCATTCTTCCACAGCACAACAAACATTTAACATATTATGTTATTGTTATATGTGTGCATAATTGGGGTTTCCTTCTCTGAAGGTTTTTAAACAGAGGTTGGATGTCCATCTGTTGAGAGTGCTATTATTGTGTTCCTGCATTGCTTAGTCTTCTATAGTATTTCTACTTTGAGTACCCAGTTTTCTGTTAGAGAAGTAATGCCTAGGAATATATCTGATTTGTTAATGGAAGTATCATTATTTCTGTCTAGTAGTGAAGTTTTGTCTGTTCTGGTGGCTGTGCTTCTCCAGGGTCTCAAGCAGAAAGACTTAAACTCTTTCAAGAGAGAACTGAGCTACTATCTGGATTGGTGGCTTAACATCAAAAATAGACCAACAGCAAACACAGTTTTGAGGACCCCTTGTCCAGCTCCGCAGGTGTGTACCATCCTGTGCCTTATTACTTGAATCCAGGAAGCACCCCTGTCAGTAAGAGTCTGGTGGTGGGCACTGTAAATACTGTCTCAAGATCAGAGTTTTTAGTTTAGGAGGATTCATCACTTAGTTCACAATGAGTACATAAGCAGTTGATTTAAGATCAATTCCAATAAAACATCCTCTCTTTGCCTTTCTGCATCCCTCCTAACTCATCTGGATTTTGACATGGCTCTCAAATCAATCAAATCGAGACTATAGGACATTGCCTTTCGTGAGCCGTGCTCCTGTTCCTATGTATCTTGCTCCTCTAGTGCCTTGCCCATAAATTATGTTGGGCAAACTATCTAAAGAACTTGACTGTGGCCAAATACTGTTGCCTATTTTCCAAAGTAAGGTGTAATGTGCTCCCAACTGAATTGTTCTTGGGAGATTTGCTGGTATCCCATTTAATGTAATATACAGGAAGTAGAATGAATCTACCACATTCTATTGTCATACAGTTTCTATGAACAGGCCCGAGCACACATAATCAACCCACTACTTAGAAACTTACCAGCTAGTCCAATTAAATTTTATGTGAAGTTTCTACTTGGTGATGACCTTTCCCATGTGACCTTGGCAGTTGCCAAGTTTTTTTCTGCGGCAGCCAGGATTAGACAATTCCCAATCTTAGACACAGGCTGAAACACACTGGCACTTCTTGTAGTCTTTTATCTATTTTAAAGCAGTTTTTAAGTGTTGTAAATTTTACCCATTTGTGTGTTTGATCAACTGGATGTTGTTAATCTCCTTAACCTGCATACCTTGTACACCTATGGTGCAATAATGGTCTTGGACCATAATAAATGCTGTTGTAGTAAACTGAGCTATTATCATTCCCTAATTCAGCTGTTCCCAGGGTTCCGCAAAAGCATCATAGTGGTTCTATGAAAAATCATAGAATTTAAGTAAATTAAATTAAGGTAAAATCACACGAAGCCAACTATTCTATTGACTCTTAATATGAAGGTAGGAGGAGCTCATTTTATATCCAAACATCTGCTCAACAACAGAAATCATTTTATCACAGCCCTGCATCACAGACCTGGGGAAGTGCATGGACATTCCACGAAAGCTCCCCTTGCTAGAGTGCTCTTGGTTTATCTAGTAGCATTCGGAAAGTTTTTTATCTTATAGATACAGGCAGTCCTCAAGTTACGAACATGATAGCTTCTATAGGTTTGTTTTTTTAAGTTGAATGTATGCACACATATGCATCCATGCTTTGGATAGTATAGGGAAGGATTAACATCCCGAGGGGGGTTCTGCTGACTGTGCTCCTGTTCAAAAGATTTCACCTCACGTTCAGTTCCTGTGATAACTAGATTTTGAAAAATTTGGCTTGTTGTGGAAACTAGGATTGGTGGAGACACCTTTTCCCCATGATAACTCTTTTAGGAAAAAAATCCCTTCTGAGGGGTAAATTTCTCCCATTTCCTGTTGTCTCATCCCTGTTCTTAACTATGAGTCATTTGTAAATCTGACATTTGTAACATTGGGACTGCCTATACTAGTGTACCTCTGCTCCCTTCATTCAGTTGAGTTTGGCGAATCTTATGTTTGTAATTATATTTAAAATATTTTCTCAATTTCCAAACCTACTATGTTATATAAAACACGTAGGCAATAGAAGTTGATGAAAGCTGGTCGAACTTTGCAGGCTCACAATACTTAGTAAAAATCATGGCTAGGGTATGGGTTCCACGGGGAAAAAATGTCTTCTGAAGGGTTCCATAACCAAAAAAAGTTTGGGATCCACTGCTAATTCAAAGTCTATTTTATGTATGTAAGCAGCACTTTATCAGCAAGCATTTACATAAGCCATATACTGGTAATTTATACGAGGTTTAGATTCACAAGTTCAAGAATTATTGTCTTGATTATTGTCTTGATTTTGCTTAGTTACAACTGCATGACGTTAGACTGTTCCTTCACATGGTGCATATACACTGCAATAGCAGGATAGAAATTCTCTGGCTGTCAGGTTTTTTTCTCCCCTCCAAATCTGGGTAATTAGTTATCTTACCAGATTTGAATGGTTTCAGGATTTAGTGTAATAAATCCATAATAATGATTTTTGTAACATTTTAAATACAAGTTTCTTCGAAATGTTAATTAGGGAAAGAAAACAGACTGTTGGTTTAAAGAATAGAAATCTGTGTGTGGGTTGTTTGGACAAGTGTGTAAGTACTCATATGCAAAAGGGTTTGGCAGATACTTAATTATTCTTTAAATGAAAACATATTTTGCATGGACTGCTGATGTGTGATGCCATGTGATATTTTCAAGTAGCAAAGATCTAGCAATTTAAACAATTTTAAAAGCTAAATATATCACCACTTGCAATGAGGTTTTCACATCTGCTTTATTCTCAACTATTAAAATGTGAAAATGTCCTTTGTGTTAAATGATTTCAATCTAAGGAACATTTAAAATACTTTAAGCTATAAAGGTTTTGTCCCTTTTATATTACAGTATCAAGCAACTAAAGATTTTGCTAAGAATGACATGGATGCACCAGTGACATGAAAATCAGATACAATTCATTGATTACATAGCCATCTGTGTTGCAAACAGGAACAACGGCAGGACAGTTCCTTTCAATCCATGAGTGAATGTAATATGGTAGTGTAATTCAAGACAAAAGATATGATCTAGCTTTATTGATATTCCAGATATGATTATGATTACCTTCATTTAACCTAGAGGTGGGTAACCCTTTTCCTAGACTTAACAATAATGCTGTTAGTGACAGCCATGTCACCCCATCTTCTCTTCACCAAGGTCCTCATCACACGGTAAAGCGTTTGCGTCCACTTTCAATCCTGTTGCTGCCTCCTGGAGAATTTTGAGACTCGTAGTTTAGAGGAGGGGCCTTTAACATGCTCAGCCAGAGAGGTGCTGGGTTTCACTAAACTACAAACCCCAGAAATATGCAGGAGGCAACCAGAGGATTTCAAGATAAACATGCCCAGCTTCTTCAACTCTCCTTACATGTTTTGTTCTTCTTATATCTTACCATCCCGATTGCCCTTCTATGAACATCCTCCAATTGGTATAAATCAGGGGTGGGCAATTACCGGCCCTCCGGGTGTTTTGGACTTCAACTCCCTGAAATCCTAAGAGCTGGTAAACTGGCTAGGATTTCTGGAAGTTAAAGTCCAAAACACCTGGAGGGCCGGTAATTGCCCACCCCTGGTCTATATCCCCGAATTCAGAGCAGTAATCCATCTGAAGTCTTACTAGAGCAGAATATAATGGAGCTATTACTATCCTTGACTTGGAAGCTATGCTTCTATTAATGCAGACTAAGACCGCATTCACTGGCTCATGTTCAATTTATGCTGTCTCGTGTTTAATTTATGATCACTAATAATCTCAAGCTCATTTTCACACATAGAGCTGCTGATTCAAGTATTCCCTCACCGTGTCATTATTATGTTTATTTATACCCCACTTTTTCTCTCCACAAGGAAACACCCTATACTTGTGCATTTGATTTTTGTGGTCAAAATGTAGAATTTTGCATATTTCATGTTATTAATTTCAGTTCAGTTGTCCAGTTTATCAAGTTCTTTTTGAATTCTGTTCCAATCTCCTAGTATTATCTGCAATATGTAGAATATCTTCCATTGTGATAGTAATCCCTCCAAGTTTTGAATAATTCTCAAATTTGATAAGGATTGAGTTTAGAGAAGGGCAGCAAAAATGATAAGAATTATGATGAACAAATATATGAGAAAGGTTTGAAGGATCTGGGCATGTTCAGATTGTGAAGAATGTAATTGTAGTTTTTAAATACCTCGAGGGCTTTCACAAAAAGGATGGAACATGCATGTCTAATTGCCTAGAGATGTGGTAGGATCAGAAAGAGCCTGGATAGCTACCTGCTAGGGATGCTTTCCCTGGAGATCATGCATTGGACAGAAGGTTGATTTCGGTAGTCCATGAGAACCCTATAGCTATATAAAAATCCTGACTGACATTTTTAAAAGTAGTTTCAATGATATAAGCTACATTTAATGACATCACAATTGTTTTGAATTCCCATTTATTTCTGTGACAGCACTGCCATGACCACACATGTCTCTAAAACCCACTTTAAAAGTCAGGCAGCGATGCTGAGCTTTGTACTGAGTTTTGTGTAATTTGAGAGCAGGACATCAACGTATGGACATCTATCCCATTTCCCATCAGCTAACTACGGTGTGACGAGGTATTGCAACAAGACCCTTGGAAGTTTTGCTTCTTTCTGGTTGTTGCACCATAGCACACTGACAGGAGGGAATTAATGTGTCATATATCAGCACCCTGGTTGCCCATGCCACAGAGCCCCTTGATTCAGTACTGCTGCTTGGCCTTTATGTGGTGTTAAGATGATCAGATTGGGAAATGAAGAATATCTGTGACACTGTAGCTATGTGTCCCATGCAGGATCTTGGTCCATGATATACACCAGACCAGGGTTCCGCATACTTGCCTTTAAAAAAAGAAGCTATGAACTTTAATCAGTAATCTCCTGTACAAATGTATTCATGCCCTGATGAGTTTTTCTTCTCATTGTAGCCGCAGTAGCGCAGCCGGTTAAACCACTATCTGAAGGAAATCTGCTTAAGATTGGCAGTTCAAAACCACAGGTTGGGGTGAGCTCCCAACTGTCAGTCCTAGCTTCTGCCAACCCAGTAGTTTGAAAGCATGCAATGCAAGTAGATCAATAGGTACCACCTCAGCGGGAAGGTAAAAGGGTGCCCTATGCAGATATGCAGTCATGCTGGCAACATAATTGGAGAGGTCTACGGACAACAGGTTTGTTGGCATGGAAAAATGGAACAAGAGCACCTCCCCATGGCTGGAGTTGAGCATTGCCTCCAGACGCTTGAGATGGAAAAAGGGGAAGGCCTTTACCTTTGTGTTGTATGTTGTTGTTTACTATGTGTAAAAGGCATTGAATGTTTACCTCATATGTGTATATTGTAATCAGCTCTGTGTCCATCCAGAGAGATAAAGCGAAATATAAATAAAGTGTGTTGTTGTTGTTACCAGTGCATTGCGTTGCATGTCATAGCAAGGGAATGTCCTTTTGAACTGATATGTAAGAGTAAAATGTATTAAAATGTATCCAAATGACATCAGGATAATTAATGTGCCATTTTCCCCATATAATCTATGCCCAATTGGAAAAAAGTTGGAAACACATGCATTATCATTTTGGAGAAAGCATTTTTGGTAGCAGTACCCTGACTTTGCAACTTCTAGCCTCGGGATTTCTCTTTCGCATGTTCCAGTGATATTTTGACATTTCACCATTCTTGGGACTGAACTTATTCTCGTGTTCTTCCTGCTTCTTTCTCTGTTGACATTTTATTAGTGTGTTAGAGTGTTGTGTGGTTTCCAGGCTGTATGGCCGTGTTCTAGCAGCATTTTCTCTTGATGCTTCACCTACACCTCTGTCATCTTCAGAGGACCACACAACACTCCAGTGATTCTGGTCGTAAAAACTTTTGTCACTATATTAATGAAGTGTTTTTAAAACTATCATAGTAACCTAATTTGACTTGTTTTCTTGGGCGTTTTGTTTAAGATACAATTTTGGAACTAAATGGTATCCTGTTTTAAAGTATATGAAATAGATTTTTCACAGATCTAAAGGTGAATTTGTGTCCTGAAAATGCAATCATATCCTGAATAAGCTCAGTATATGATCAAGATTCACTTAGATAAGTCATTTCACCATCTTTAGGACACTTTTTAAGGCTGTTGGAAAGACTGAAAATTGGTTTTAAATGATGACAGCATGAATAATTTTGCTTCCTTCTGAAATGGGAAATCGTTATTTGATCAGGTTTCTTGATTAAATAAAGCAAATAACTGTCCATTACTTTTTATACAAAGTGACAAATTAAGCTTTGTCTAAAAAAAAGTTGACAGTTTTATATCCGCTTGTAAATACATCAGCTTACAAACATGGAAGTCTCATAACTTTTAATTTGGAGTTGTTAAGATTGTCAGACTCCAGTTACTTATAAATTATCTTCTGTGCATTCAAATGAAAGAGAAATGGCCCTGGAAAATATCTGAGAGAGTTGGAAGGAAATCTTTTGGGCTCTGTTAGGGTGAAAATTTCAATTTATTACTGGTAATTAAGCATTTGAGTGGCTGTAAATGGTACTTAATGTTTTACAAGTTAATATAGACTTGTAAGTTACAGAGCGGTAACAAAATACTTTTGTAATAAACCATCAAATTAACTACAAAAACAAAATTTAAAAACCTTCAAAATACGTTATTTACAGTACATTGCTTTTGATTCTATATTTTAACCCCTCGAAAGCATGCTATCTCCTTATGTTTAATAGACATTTTGTTAAACAAGACAGCTTGATGTACAAGCTGTTTCTAAAAAATCTCACTTCTTGCCAAATTAGGTTTAGGAATCCTTAGAACTGAAGCACTGTAACTAACAACCCTTCAGCTGAGCTTCGTTGTTAATGTAGATTCCCTTCCAGAAAGATGGCACTGATATGATTTGATATTTATAGCTGGTACTTTCACTTGGTTTCATCATGCACCAACATAACGATGTCCTCATTTGTTGGTGTTATCTACAATATTGCACTAATTGCATAGTGTACAATTCATGGTTTGATTTTTGCTTACTTGAAAATAAATGTGGTCTTTGGTTCGGATCTGGAGAAGAAAAATATCTTTACTTATTTGATTTATTACATGTTTATATTATGCCATATATTCAGAGATGTTGGATGGAATACTGACAATTTAAAACAATTCTAAATCAACCCTAACATTTCAAAATAGTGCAAAATAGGAAGAATAACATTTTATTTTTCTTTTTGCTCTGTGTCTTTACCTCTCATGCCACTCCTCTTCACTTACAGCAACAATGTTGTCTCCCTTCATAGCATTCCAGGTTCTTTACTCTCCCTGCCCAGCAAAAAGTAGTGTTGCTTTTGGTTGGATCTAGAATTCTTATCTCTATGTTCTATGTTCTTAATATAGGTCTAAAGCCCAGAGAGCTATCTGGGTGAGTTCCTCCTTATTTCCTTTTATGTTGCGAAATTGAAAAGATGCTTCTTTGCAGTGGTAAAAGATGATTTGAAATTGTGAAAAACTTAAATATACCTTAAAAGCAACCCTAGTTAGTACTGCGAAGGGAGACTGATAATTAATGCCAGGTGCTATAGGCTATAATCCAAAAGAAGGAACGGGCAAAACCACCGCTGAGTATTCTTTGCATTAAAAAATTCATGGGTTTGTCACAAGTCAACAGGCAACTCAGAGATGTGCATAGGATTTTACAGACTATTGCTACCACTTCCATTACCCTCATTCACTTAAAGGCATTATACCATTGTCACATTTAGTGGATAAGTCGTTTATGGAGATGGAAAATATCAGTTTCTTTATATGTAATATCTATTTCACAAGACGATTGATATGGTGACAGAGCCACATTGCAGTCCAAAACTGAAAAGGACTGTCATTTATTTCAGAAGTAATTCCTTATAGTTCTCAGACTCAAATTAGTTCATTCCAATTAATATTACCTTTTTAAAGCAGAAAAAATGTGTGTTTCTTAAAGGTAATTAATGCTATTAATTTTAGTCACTTAAAAAAATCTTGATATGACAATCTGCTGGCCTTCAAGTCATTTCCAGTATATGGAAACCCCAAGACACCTATATTGGGGTTTTCTTTGCATGATTTTCTCAAGTCTTTGCCTTCCTCTGGGGCTGGGGTCACATAATGTGGTCCAGAATGTGACACATGGCCCCAAAGTCTGACCATACTGAAATTGGTTTAAGCACAGCTGAGAATGGGGCAGGATTCCAACTCACCCCAGCACCTCAAACCCCACCCCCAGCACCTCCCCCCAGTGAGAAAATCTCCACTTACCAGAGCTCCCTGCTTTTAACATAATCTTTTGTCATCATTAAGTGAGCAAAGCTTGGGACGAATAAGGCCTCTCCTCTCCTTTTCTCCAAGCTGCTTGGCTAACTCAATGACAAAACAGGAAGTAAACCAGGAGCTCCAATAAGTGGAATATTTTTATTGCAGTGGGAGGGGGGGATTGGGGTGCTAGGGGAATGAAAGACATTGCCCTCCCACCTCTCTGAGCTGCCTGAGCCAGGGAGCATGTGGTGGCTGTGAGGACACGATTCTGGATCTGGTAATGGCATCTCATTTGGCTGTTCCCACTGCCCCCAAACAGGAGAATATCTGAATCCTAGAGCAGATTTCAGATCTTCCCTGGTGTTTTTTAAAACCTATGGTGTAGTTGCATTATGCGGTTTACCTTGGGTTAAATTACATTTATTTATTTATTTATTTATTTACATTATTTCTACCCTGCCCTTCTCATCCCCTTGGGGGTGGGGACTCAGGGCGACTGTGTACATTATTGTAGACTCATCCTAACAGACTGTGACTTGCCTAAGGTAGGTTTCCATGGCTGACTGGGAATTCCAGTTTAATGCTCAAACTGCTATACCACTCTGGCTCTTTCAGCTACCCTTATAATGTTACAAAGCCATAGATCTATACATTTAGCAACCAACCTGGAAATCAAAGGAATTGGCAAAGGAAAAGTAATATCTTGGTGCATATTGCAAAAAGCTTTTAATTAGTCTCTAGAAGATAAAAGGGTCGCCTGGTGGCACAGCATGTTAAAATGCTGAGCTGCTGAACATGCAGGGTGTTCTGAAAAGCTTTTGGCAGTTTGAAAACATGCAAATGTGAGTAGTTCTAGGTACTGCCTTGGGGGAAGGTAATGTCGCCCAGCAGTCATGCTGGCCCAGCTTTTGCCAACCTAGCAGTTTGAAAACATGCAAATGTGAGTAGATCAATAGGTACTGCCTTGGGGGGAAGGTAATGTCGCTCCATGCAGTCATGCTGGCCCAGCTTTTGCCAACCTAGCAGTTTGAAAACATGCAAATGTGAGTAGATCAGTAGGTACTGCCTTGGGGGGAAGGTAATGTCGCTCCATGCAGTCATGCTGGCCACCTAAAAGGTTTCTGCAGACAACGCTGGCTATTTGGCTTAGGAATGGAGATGAGCACCCCCCAAAAAAAAGAGTCGGTCACAACTAGACTTAATGTCAGGGGAAACCTTTACCTTTACTTTTTAGAAGGTAATTTTTTTTATTTGAGGAAGGCTTGCTTTGCCCTGTTGTTTCATTTCACGTGTGCTTATTGTTAGTGTTGGTTTAAAACATTTTGAACTGAACTTGTTTTGTGTGTTGTTGGAATCTGTCCCTATTCATTCCATGTTACTCTGCCTCTGCTATAAAATTCTCGGTTCGCAAAGTAATACCCAAATACCCACACTCTTATAAATGAAATGTACCTGTACTCTTTATTCTGTGTTTTACTAAATGACTACTCTTCGAATAAAGCTTGAATGCTGAGAATTGTAAGAGAAAAGTGCTCTCTTCTCCATCCATCCCCTGAAGGTTTTCTGTGGTGAATGTTAACATCCGTTCAGAATTAAACTTTTTGCCTTTCTCTTTCTCTGAAGACTAGAGAGAATCTGTAAACATGTGAACAAAACAACATCATGAAACAAAAACCCAATGTTATCAACTACATTCATGTTGCAGATTCTGAGGAGTTTGTATTGCAAAAGTCTTCTTCTTGGAAAATTATTTTCTCTGCATTAGCATCATACTGATACATTCACAATTTCTGACTACGTTTAGAATATATCCAGTATATTTTATCACAACTGTAATATATACTGAAAATCTGTGATTTCATTGTTATGAGTATTGGTAGCCACTCCAGTCAGAGAGATTGCAGCCATTTTGTACATAGTTACTACACCTGATGGTTATCCTTCTTAGTTAGCGTGGCCTTTTGCCAATACCCGCACAGCTTTCTTCTTTCCCCAATTGAAAGTGGGTTGTCATTCAACTAAAGTATTTTATGTTATGGACATAGAGGTAGTGCAGTCAGCAAACAGTGTTCTTTTACAAGGAATTTATTGGTTTCAAATCTTCCAATCAACTTTGTGAATTATGTATTCATAATGTTGAGGGCCAACTTATGTACAAAAGTGTGTGTATTCTTACCCACACACAACATACAAAGAACCAGAAAAACTCTAGAACAAACACTCCATACTTAGAAAGTGTGGCACACATATAATTCTGAATTTTTTCCAAGCACATTAAAACAATACAATTTCCTCTATTTATAATTAAACTGTAAATCATATCTGAGCAATCCAGCTGCTATAAAACTATAGTTGCCAATTTCACTGTGTATAATCAGTGCAGGATATACTGTAGTTCATTCATAATTTGACCTACATAACTTATTACTTTGATTTTAGAGATGGGAAGAATCAGAATTAACCTAGGATTGTTTTTTGCCCGTTACAAAAAGGAAAGTAATGAACATCCTATTCTGCTTGCTTTTCATTTCATGCCACAGAGCTGTTCTGTTGATATATGTACTATATTAAAGATAAATGCTCTAAATCATCAAGTCAATTTTAAATAATCTTATTTTTATTACACCAAGATGCAAGTAATAGAAGTTGTCCTCTGACAAGTCATTTTTCCATATGAACTGTAACAATGATCTACTCAATAAGGACAGAACCTCAGCTTCATATATATTTTTTGGTCTGAGTATAACTATAATTACATATTGGTTCTAGCTCTCTCCATCTTAGTGACTACTCTATGACTTCAACAGTACTATGTCTCTATGTTTTGGTAGTACAACAGTGGCAACACAAAATTCTAAACATTTGAACTTCTGCAGTGTATTTTATTAAATGTGCAAGATATTACATGTGATTACTATAACCACAATATATATTGTCATATTACAAATTATCTATGTGCTTACGGATATAGAATTTGGTCATATTTACAACTTAAACAGCTTGATTTAATAGGAACAGATAATTCCACTTTGTATATCCCAAACATTGGTGTCCCTTTAATTCAAAATCAAATGAATTACTGTATTTACTCGAATCTAATGCACATTTTTGGGCTTAATTGTTTTGCCAAAATTGAGATGTGCATTAGATCTGATGGCACATTACAATCACGTGCCAAAAGATGCCGTTGCCCCTCCATCATGCTGAGACTAGCAAACTCGCCAGCCTCTGCCTGATGATGGAGAAGGTGCTTCCCTCCCCAAGCCTTTCTCCTTCACCTCACTGCTGATCCTTTCCCAGCTGTGAGAGGAGGAGAAATGGCATCCATTTATCTCCCCAAGCCATTTCTAGATTTAGTTGTGATGAACTACCAGCTTCCATTCCTCTTTTGCTGAAGGTGCTCGCAATTCATTTATGCTCTTAATCATTGTTCTTGCTGAAAATGCAGATTCCTGCAGTTCTTTTAGATCGGTGGTTCTTAACCTGTGGGTCCCCAGATGTTTTGGGCTTCCACTCCTAGAAATCCCACAGCTGGTAAACTGGCTGGGATTTCTGGGAGTTGTAGGCCAAAACACCTGGGGACCCACAGGTTGTGAGAACCACTGTTTTAGATCAATTTACCCCTTTCTAAACCAGCACTCTGACCTTAAGAGCTTCCCATGGATGGGTGGAGGGGGGGGGTAGTTGCCAGCTGCATTTTGAAAGGAAGATGCAATTTGATCACAGGTTTCTTCCAGTGAAGAAAGACACTGCTGGTGATTGTATCAATTTGTTTGCAAATTTAAGAAACCCTTCATAAACAATCTTTATGTAGTTATAGGCTGAAAAAACATCTGGCTTTGTCTATTACTGGGACTTTTCTTCTCATTGTTGGCTTAGCTGTTGACTTAAACTGCTCACTTGACAACTTTTGCAACATCGGAAAAATTCTCTCCAATGAAGGGCTTCTAATGCTATCCATAAAAACAGGAGAAGATGGATCAATAAAACATCAGAAGTATTGAATGTGGAAGCCAGTGTCGTCTGGGTATCCTGTAAAATTCTGTGTTTGAGGGAGGGTGATTTCAGAATGTGGAAGCATCTCATCTTTAGGGAGCAGCTGTATATATATTTTGGTAAAATGTGTACACTACAGAATTAAACAGAAAACTGTCTTAATACCCTGTATTGTTCACCTGCATGAAAATGGTATCTGACTTACGTGTCTAGATGCCAAGAATATGAGAGAGCTGTATACTAAACACACAAACGTACACACACGCATATATACAGCCATGTAGGATAATGAAGAAGAAATCATTATAAAGGTAATATAACAAAGGTAAAAAAGGTTTTCCCCTGACATTAAGTCTAGTCGTGTCTGACTCTGGGGGTTGGTGCTCACCTCCATTTCTAAGCTGAAGAGCCAGCGTTTTCCGTAGACACCTCCAAGGTCATGTGGCCGGCATGACTGCATGGCGCACCGTTATCTTCCCGTTGGAGCGGTACCTATTGATCTACTCACATTGGCATATTTTTGAACTGCTAGGTTGGCAGAAGCTGGGGCTAACAGCAGGAGCTCACGCCGCTCCCTGGATTCAAACCTGCGACCTAGCAAGTTCAGCAGCTCAGCAGTTTAACTAACTGTGCCACTGGGGCCTCAAACATGAAACAAATATGAAGATTTACAAGGATCATTCTTATTTGGTCTTTCTATATATTAATGACGGTGTCACTAGTGTGTGCATGTGCAGCCAGCCAATCAGTATAATAAGTGTTTACATTGGGTTCTTGTGTGTTTTCTGGACTGTATGGCCATGTTCTCCTGATGTTTCGCCTGCATCTATGGCAGGCATCCTCAGATGAGGTGTCTGTCTGTGTAATGTCCAGGGTGGGAGAAAGTACTCTTGTCTGTTTGGGGCAAGTGTGAAAGATTTGACAATACAGGTTTACATTGTTTTTCTTTTTTTAAAAAAAATCATTCAAATCATTATACATAGTACATAAAACAGCAAATCTGCAATCTGATATGACTATACCTGGTGTGCACCTTTTTAAAGTATTGTATTTTCTGAGTATAATACATATGTTTTCTTAAAAACTTAGCATGTATAATTTTAAAAATGCAAGTATTTATTTTCTAGACTTGAAGGAAAAGTGTGCATAGATTTTTTTTTCAAATCCTCCATCTGGACAGACCTATACAGTCTCTGCACATTGTTTATTTTGTTTGTTGATGAGAACCTGTTTATTCTATAGGACTGACATTGCTTTCATAGGAAAAGGAATAGCAGGGTGCAGTTTGAATACTGCCTATTATTCTGGTTAATTTTCCATTCCAAAATGAAAAGTTGAATGACAGGAGGCTGCAGCTTTTTTTTCTTCAAATGCTGAAAAGGGCTTTTTCATGAAGTTTAGTTTCTGGTAGCCAGGTGATTGCAATGTTAATATTTACTTTAATGTACCATATGTAAGTCATGCTCTTGCCATGAAGCCAGACAGTATTCTATTGATAAAATGCGCGGACAGACATCTGTCCCTTTTCCCCACAGTGAAATAGCGCCCTATTATGATTTAATTATTTGTCATAGCTTGGAAAACCTGAATGCTGACACTGTGTTTCTAACGACTAAAAGCTGCCCTCTTATTGTGTCCTTACTTCCCATATGTTAAGCTAAATAGACTAACTGCTGTTATGAACCTGTCAGGGAATGTATGTCAAACACTAGGGGTATCATACAATCAGACTGGTGTCAGGGTGGAAAAGTCAGTGGCTGCGAGGGTGGAGGAGACTGACCTTGTTCTCTCAACATTGCCTTTACACTGAATGGAACAGATGAGATTCTGAATTATTCACAACACAGAAAGCTTATAATTGTTAGCATTGGTGGCAGCAACAAAATAGAGAAGGAGATATTTTGATGTTGTCAGAATGCCTCACCCAGTAACACTACAAAGGCTTTCCCTCACACCTTTCGGATTTTATACTCAACTCCTTTTCCCCACCTCCACCCAATTTTATAGATTGTTCCCCCCACATTTGTTTCATGTATGGGAATCTGGGTTAAAAGGGGTAAAGTTAAGGTATTTTTGAAATATTTGTTATCTCACAAGTAATGTTTTCAAGATAAGGTTCAGTTGCATTCAAGACAGCAAATATATGAAACTGTAATGTAGAATCATTTAACATTCTCCAGGTTTTATTAACATATGAGATGGAAGAAGTTTAATCAGGAGCTTTAAACATATTCTAGAATTGTATGACATTGTGGTAACTGATTATATATATGAATTGGAAAATATTTGCTGCAATTAATAATAGAATCTGTATTGAGGTGGCTTGATTGGGATGAAAGTTTATCAGACTAGATTGTTAGGTTATTCAAAGAGATTAGTAGTGAATGGAGCATTGCCATGTCTTCTGCCCTAGCATTTTACATTTTATTTGAATTACTTATTTACATTTGAAAGTAAAATTGCAACAGACACTTTTGCTTAATTCATGTAATACTCCCTTTTGTAGTCTACAAATACACTTGTATATCTGAAGAGAATATTATAATAATAAGAAAGTATCAGGAGCCAGCATGGCCAATTGGTTTGAGCATTGAATTGTGGCACTAAAGTTTTAATCACTGTTCGGCCAGGAAAACTCACCAAGTGACCCTTGGCACGTCACTGTCATCCTCAGAGAAAGGCAAAGGCAAATCCCTTCTGAACAAATCTTGCCAAGAATTCCCCTTGATAGGTTCACCTTAGGGTCACCATAAGTTGGAAATAACTTGAAAGCATACAAGTAGGCTTTCCCGCTATCTTCCCACTGTTATGATATAACTCAAGTCAGGGCCGTAGCCAGGATTTTGATTCGGGAGGGGCTGAGTCTGAGTGAGAGAGAGTCTACCCTAGCAAACCTTGTCAGGGATTATGGGTTAGGTTTTCCAAAATATAAAACACAAACCTAATCTAGCAGAGTAAAAGAAAATGCAGCAGCTTCAGCTTAGCCCAGAAGTAATGTGGTCATTGAGAAAAACTCCATAGCATAAAGTCAACTTACTTTATTGTAAGTAAAATAAAATATCCATACAGGAGAGTCACAAAGGAAAACATCCACAAAGTAAACCTCCACACAGGAGAGCCATAAAAGGAAGCCACAAAGGTAGCCACAAAAGGAAACCACAAAAGGAAGGATACAAAATGGAAAGGAGTATTTAAGGACATAACAATTAGACCCCCACCTTTCCCCAGGAATCTAATTGTTGAGTACCTCTGCTGTAACTTGTTACAACCAAAATTAACATTACTGAGAACACTTAAAAGTACAAATATAATTTTGTAACATAAAACTTTCAACAAACCTTTTGTATCATTATCCCAATACCCGCATTCATATGGGATATATTGAGCATGGTGATCAGATCATGATATGAATACACATAACAGTTTAAATAATATACCAGTAAGGCCTTCTCACAGACCAACCTGAGAATTTCAGGGGGGGGGGGCCTGAAGCCCCGCAAGCCCCCCCCCCCCCTGGCTACATGCCTGACTCAAGTGTAAGCTTCCACCATAAACTTTATACGCACCCATTTTTTTCAAGATTCATTCTTGGACAGATTTCCAGAGGATGGTCTTCCATCCAGGAAGGCACAGATTATTAAATTCCAGTTGTCCATAGAGAGTATGGGAACCATTTGGTGAAATCATTGAAGAACGTTTGGTTTTCTTGCATTGGTTGTTTTATTACTACAGTTAGGAGTGCAGCAGGTTAGGGCAGCTATTCATAGCTGTAGCAAAGGAATTAGAATTGGTGGTGGCCACAAACCGAGGCATGCTATTTAGCAGATCAGTTCTGCCTGTGTGTCTTGTTTCTGACACACATTCTCTCCAATGCATTTCCCCACACATGCTGTCTTTCACATGCTCCCCACCTCTGTCTTGTTGGCACTGCATGTCATTGCAACGCAGACTCTTGTTCCCTCACAAAATCTCAGACTTTACCTCCTCCTTTCATATATCATTCAACACTCTCTTGCACTCTCTCAAACTCATGCATGCATGCATACTTTAGCTGTCCCTAGATGTTTTTTTTCCAGCTATTTCATTTTTTAAATGACAAAAGGTAAAGCTGTCTGTTGAATCCACAAGGTTATGAGGCTAAACCTTTGAGATTTCAACCACAAATGTTTGTGTGTGAGAGAGGACAGATATGGATGGGTTCTCTGTGTATGCTTACAGGCTTTCCTGTTGGGAATATTAAGGCAAAAGGGACCAGCCAGGGAACAGTTAGGCAGGGAAGAAAGAAGAGATGCACAACTGTCCCAAGATAACCACACTTATTATGATAGCTCTCCTACTCACTGATTCAGCCCCCTCCTCAATTCTTTCACACACAGAGATCTACACATACAGAAGAGCCATGTGAAGTTGGGTGAACAGTAGTAGGTGATTATGACAATCAAATATTTTGTATCTTCCTACCCAGGAGATACTTAAGTATGAGAATGGGTGGATTGCTCATAAGAAACAAGCAGAAAATGGGTCAACCTAAAAATTAGGAGGGAGAAAGTGGGTCAGCCTCAACACTATCCTTGATGATTCTGTAAAAATATTAAGTACAGTAGGCCCACGCATTGAACACAGTTTTATTTATACATGAAGAGCTTTGAATACCATATATTTGCTCTGGAAGACCTAGAAAATGCCTAAAGAATGATACTCTTTAGGCCTCCAACACAATTCTATGGCCGACTTCTGCCAGAAGTTCAGCTGAAAGTTGAGCATAGAATTTCATTGGGTGGGTAGACAGAATATTTCTCTATATATTTTCTAGTACCTCCCAAGCTTCAGCCAGAACCCCATGGTATCATTCATTTCAGGTAAGAAAAATAGTAAAGGTAAAGATTTTCCCTTGACATTGAGTCTTGTCGTTTCTGTCTCAGGGGGAGGGGTGTGTTCACCTCCATTTTTAAGCCGAAGAGCCGGCATTGTCCGTAGACACCTCAAAGGTCATGTGGCCAGCATGACTGCATGGAGCGCCGTTACCTTCCCGCTGGTACCTATTGATATACTCACACTTGCATGCTTTCAAACTGCTAGGTTGGCAGAAGCTGGGGCTAATGGTGGGAGCTCACCCCACTCCCTGGATTTGAACCGCCAATTTTCCTGTTTTTATTCATGATTACAATATTTCTCTTATACATCCAGAAACCACAGGATGTTGAGAAATCTTGAAAATGGGGAGAAGATAGGGCTTGAATTTAGGAGTAGAGTTCCATTCTGTTCACTTGTGGTGGGACTGTGCAAATGAATGGGAGAAAATAGGATATATTAAATGATAATGAACCCTAAAAGGCAAACTAGAATGTCAGAATTATGGCTGTTGTTCCAGGATTTCTGAGGAAATAAAATTACTGTCTGAAGGATTTGCCCTTCAATAGTCAAGTTTTTAAAATAAATAAATAATAATTTGATTTTCAAAATAAATTATCTAATTCTCTGTCTGGGGCTGCCCGATATATTACTTGTTATTTTGTTTAAAAAATAGATAATGTTGGGCAGTGTTTAACAACGAAGAAAGAGATCCTTTCTTGAGATGTCTTTTTAAAAACTGGAGAATTTCCATTATCTCCATTCCCCCTAGAAAGGAAAAAAAATCAGACATAGAGGATACTCGTCAAATACTCTGACACAATCACACACATATGCACTATTACAGTCTCTGACACAGAATTTTTTCCCTAGATAGTGGTGGTAAAAAAGTGAGCTGCTCAAAGAAATCTTCTCTTTCTATTGCCTTTGCTTCTTGAGGAGAGGAAGGGAGAACAGAACTTCTGGCTAAATTTCATGGGGGCAGACTTGAATGTCTTGGAACAAATCCTATACTGTATTTTAGGCATTCCACAGATGGTGTCACCTTCTACCACATTATACTCTCCATGATTATTTTCTAGCTTTTGTATAGATTTTCCTGTTCTAGCCTAAAACCAGTGCTAGTAACATGTTTGTTTGCATTTTGGCCCCATTCCTTTGTATTTGACCCAATTTACCACTGGAATGCGGTCTTCGAGGATGTCTTGAAAATTGAATTCAGCACTTAGAGTGAATTCCAATCTTGTTTAAATGTATTTTATTATTTCTAATAAAGTATGAAAGTTTAGATGTCATGGAAATTTTCATGACAGGCAAACTTTGCTACTCAGGTTTATATGAATTGACTAAAAGAGCTTTTAATACAATGTGCTTTTACTTCTCTAGTCTTTATGATTTTTATCTTTTGTCCATTTAATGTAGTTCTTTTTGATGGTTTTAATTTTTGGATAGCTTAAGTTCATTTTAGATACACATTTTTGTTTGTTTCTACTTTGCCATCGTGTGAACTTTTATCTATGGTTATTTTAATATTTCCAAAAAGTAATACAGAATATAAATGAACAAACAACAAAAACATTCATCCCAACCAGTGGATTTACATATACATGGGACAAAGCTTTCTGTGCATGGAGGGAATATATGTTAGTGGTACTGAGAACTTGCTGACAAGGGATCGGATGAAATTAACAAATGTATTTGTCTGTACAATGAGGTATCCAAATATATTAGGAATGTTTTATATCATTTAAAAATATGATAAGTGTGAACCTGTGGTATGCTTCTGGTTGAAGTATTGTCAATATATAGGATTCACTATTATCCATAGTTTCAGGTATTGGGGGGGGGGCGTATTTTGGAATGCTTCCCTTGTGAATATGGCGGTTGTACTGTCTCAGAAAGGTATGCATGGATGTGAAGATAAATGAAAAGAAGGATGAAAAAGACTGCTCAGAACATCTCTCAATTATTTCGTATTGTCACAAAAAGTATAAATTATTCAAATAACATTGAGAATAAAAACATAAATGTTTGTGTTCCACAGTTTTAAAATATATATCTCTATTATCAGTTTATGTTATGAGAGATATAAGCTTCCATTGTTACTGTTGTTCATACGTATATAATTTTATGATTTTTGTGACAAGATGCGTGTAAATATAATACAGAAGTGTGTTTATGAGGATGATTACACAATATCTTGGTAGTTAAATGGAAATGTACATATCTAAACACCACTTACTTTACCACATGGGCCTTATGTCATATAAGTTATATGAAATGTTGAAACCTTAAGTCCTACTCAGTTGGCCATGTACAACTAGCCAACCCTGGGTCTAACTTCTTGAGGCAGAGATTCTACCAGAGCTGGAAGCAAGGCACATCTGCTTGAGGGGAAAACTGCACCTGCAGAGAAGGGATTATGAGGCAAAGAAAAAAAGCAGCAGGAGGGACTTCTTTGTGTCACTTTCTACTAATCTCCTCCAGTTAAACAAAAGAATGGGTTAGATAGATAAGCATGAAAGAGAGAAACTCCATATAACAGCAAAGGACTCGATCCAGCACTCGCAACCAGTGCATATCTATTTCAGTTCTATTTTGGGGAGATTGCACAGAGTTTAATTTATGGGCACTAGTCTTCAGAAGAGAGTATCTTAAATTTCTCTTCCTTGGAACAGAAAGTGTTTAATAATTTTTTAAGACCAACTCTTTAACACTTTTTGTCTCTATAATAGATCTTTCCTTTCAGGATTTGCAAAATCAGTGTCCTAAACTCAACCCTTAATTCCAGCTAGCATAGATCCTTTGAATTAATTGAACTAACATAACATTGGATTTATCCCAGTGTTTACATAGTAAGTTATATATTATAATCATCACATTATTATTGTGTGTTTTTTAAAAATAAAAATGATTGCTAAGTTTCTTCACTGGATAAAAAGAAGGCTTTTCGTCTCATCAACATTCTTCACTTTGTGTTATTTAATAGTTGGCTCTGTGTTTTTTCCACAACAAATATAAGCAGGAAACCTATATGTGGATATTATATGCAGCAGTTCATGTATTAATGCAAATCATGTAGCTTTCATACAAACTATATGTGTGTAAGCATACAGGTTCCTGTACAGAAATCCCACATATATTTTTCTTCCAGTATGACCTAATGGTTTAAGAGTTGTACTACAACTATCCTTGCTAGGCTATGGAAACCCAATGTGTAACCTTGGAGAATTTAAACTCTTTAAACCTCACAGGAAAGCAATGGCAAACCTCAATTGAACAAATTGTGCCAAGAAAAAAACCCATCATAGTTTTTATTTAGGGTTGCCATAAGTAAAAACCATCATGAAGACATAACAACAAACAATTTCCTTTCATGTTCAAGAAAATAACAGTTTTGTGCAGAACTCTTTTTTTGCCCAAAATTTAAATGTACTCTGTCCAGAATGCATGTTATCTTCTTTCAGATTTTTTTTTCTGTAAAGGAAAGCCATGCATAGTTTGGTACAAATGGATTTTTCCTAAAACGTCACAGAGAATGTAAATTGAAAATTGTACAGAAATTCCATGTATTCTTACAAGGCAGTGGGAAATTGATTAAATTATTCACTTTTGCATGTGGGAACAAAATAAGCGAGGATTCTCTGGTTAGTTGTAAAATACTCAACCAAAGTCAAGCTATTCAAACTATTTGAGCATCTTAGGTTTTGTTTTTGTTATAAACTACCTCACTTCCTGTGCTTTTTTCCAGCTGCTTCGCCTTTTTTTCAGTCTTATTTTTCTAAGGTCCACAGTAATGGCTCTCTTTTCTTACTATTACATTTCCTATGTAGCACTATGGCTTTGGAACATCTCTTTTAGTCAACACAAACCCTGACAATACATCTTCACACATACTCATTTCAAGCCTTACCAATGTGATCCTTATTCAGCCAGGTTAGTCAAGCAGTCCTACCTCACTGCGTCATTTCCCATGCTTCTTTAAGCAAACAATATCCTCTTCTTAAACAAATCTCCATTATTAAAACTGAAGTCAAGTTTCATTTTCCCTTCTACAAAAAATATGCCACAATAACCTAGCAGTCAAATCCTCTTGACTAAATCCCTTCCAATCCCACCCCCCAACTGTTATCAAATAATCCCATGGATTTCAAATCACACAATCAGGTCTTAATATGCTCCTGGATGTTGCTCTTCTTATTTTCTTTGCCACAGAGATCCATAACTTGTTCTGATTATTATTATTATTATTATTATTTCCCAAATCGTTGTTGCTAAGGAAACTAACAATTGGTTAAAGTTCTACAAAGTTACAGACTAATTCTCAAAATTAATTTCTGTAAAGAAAAATAAGAACAAATAAACTCATAGGCTAATATTTGTGAACTGTGATACTTAGAATCAGTGCTTCTAGTTTTGCATAGTGCCTTTGCTTGTTGAGGGATTATTGTACTGAATATTTATGCTTTTCAGTAGTTTCATAATTGATGTATCTTATTTCAGAGAAATAAGTCTGAAGAATACTGGAATATCTAGCTTTTGAATGTATATGGGAGAGAATAGATAGTATATAGACTTTGCTGTTTGATTAATTTAATCTGGGTTTAAATTTGAAATTACTAGGCAAGTAGAACCTTTTTCTTTAAACAATATTTTACTTCCATCAAATCTTTAAAAATAATTTTTCTCCTGTGTAATAATAGTGCAGGATATGTGAAGAATGTATTGCAGAACCACAAAACTGTAGAAATAGCTCGCAGAAATGTGCAGTACCATTTATTAGACCAAAATGGGATCATATAGCCCTCCAGAAGTTGGATTGCAATGTCTGGCAATCATCATTAGTGGCAATGCTGCCATTGGCTATACTACTGGGATTTGCAGTCCAGCAGCATTTAGAGGACTGCATAATCCCTATTCCCCTGGATGGAATTTACAACTAGACTTGTGCAAACCGGGTAAACCACTATCTGTTTTGGTGTCCTGGAGTTTGGTGGGGATCCCGATCCGTTTTTCTGGAGCCTCCCGAATTCAGGAAGACAGAAATTCATTTTCAATCTGGGAAGCTGAAAGATTTGTTTTCTATCAGGCTCATTATGGGGGGGACGGGGACTCCCCAGGCTCTCCTTCCCATCTGTCACAATGCAGGGACTCGGCCCAGCCCCTTAATCACACACACAGAGACGGTAATCAGCTAACTATTTATTGAATAATAAAAAACAGGTGAAAAGGTAAATTGTCCATAAGAGCATCAATTAGTTCAATAAGAAAAGCAAAGAGTTCCGAAGTAAATCCAAAGGCAAAACTCTTGGCAATGGTCTCCGCAAAAGCAAAGCGGATCAAAACAAACTTGGTCCATGGCAATTCGAACAAGGCAAAGTTCATGGAAATCAAGGCCCAAGAAAGCTTCTTGGTCACACGAGCCCAGTCCTGGCTCCGTGGGTCTTCACTCGCTTCACTCCCTTCAGATCAGAAGTGGCCGAGCAACTGAGGATCCGTTCCCACGGATTCTATACTTAATTCCCTTGGTGAGACCTACGGCGCTCTAGGCTTCTGCGCCAATCTGTGCTACGGGACCCAACGCTCCTTCGGCGCTCTAGGCTTCGGTGCCATTCCCTTCTACTGGACTCAATGCTCCGTCTCCTATCAAAGCTCCGTCCTTGCCTCCCAGCACCTGGGTCGCTATCTTCGTGAGAGCCTGACTCCCTTTCGGCTTCCATGGGCTCATCCCCCGCTATCTCCCTGGCCATTTCTTGCGAACCGAAACCACCTGGTCTCTCATACTGATTATCTGAATCAGTACCATCAGTGTCAGCCTGACTTTCCCAACTCTCATACCCATCGGAACAGCCATGATCCCATTCCAAACTCTCCGTGGGAGATGAAGGCCCAGCTGCCTCATCATCCCCTTCATCTGCATCTACATTAGTCTCAATTGGCCCTAATGCAAGTGGGACCCTCGGGGCGGCCCCCTGCCCCCCGGCAGGAATGAGAACGGGGTTGCTACACCATCATTTTAGGATTTGTTTGTCTTTATATCCTTCATTAAGTTTTCCAGGGCATTTTAGGGAGGCTTCCAATTTCCCAGGGAAGGAAGAGGGATTGACCTGGAAGTATCCTACCCTGGGATTCCTTAAAAAGGCATCCCTTCTCTTCATTTGAAGGCGCCAGAAAGGAGAATTGGCAGCGCCTTAGAATGCCCCCGCACTTCAATCTTCTTTGCCTCAAAGTCAAGAGAGAAGGGAGGGCTTAAAAAACCCTGCAGACTGGGATCCTTTTCCTTCTGACTTTAGAGGTGACCTGGGTTTAATGCTTAGTTAAAGCTGTTTCTACTCTAGAGGAGACAGGAGCTATAGGTGCGCACAGCTCCCTTCCTTCAGGAGGCAGTTTTCCAAGGCATTTTAAGGGGGCTTCCAATTTCCCAGGGAAGGAAGAGGGATTGATCTGGGGGTATCCTACCCTGGGCTTCCCTCAAAAAGCTCTCCCTTCTCTCTTGATTTGGAGGCCCCAGAAAGGAGAACTTCAATCTTTCTGCTTCCAAATCAAGAGAGAAGGGAGGGCTTAAGAAACCTCTCTTCCTTAGATCCTTTTCCTCCTATCTGCTGCCTCCCTCCCTGTACTCTACATGTAACCAAAAGAAAGTGCAAGCAGCCAGTTTTCAATAGCCACTGTTCTGTTGTGGTCGGTAATAAAATGGCTTCCAAACAAGCCAAAGGCAAACATCCAAGACGCATCTGTGCACAAGCCTATTTACTACTATGGTAATGAAGGAACCAGTGTTTAGCTTGGGAGTACTCCTTGATCCATCTCTGCCCTGGAGGGACAGGTGGACTGCATGGCTTGGAGTGCCTGAGACCTGAGAGGAACACGTCAGAAAATCACATCACAACTGTTAAGGGAATTGCTCTGGCACCAATATATTCCAATTTGCTTGTGGTAACATCTAAAGCTCCAATCAGCTTGATACTTGAAGGAGCATGTCTTCCTACATATGCTTATCACCATATTGGGAACTGCTGG
Organism: Anolis apletophallus; assembly: GCA_030556195.1. Taxonomy (NCBI): domain Eukaryota; kingdom Metazoa; phylum Chordata; class Lepidosauria; order Squamata; family Anolidae; genus Anolis; species Anolis apletophallus. The sequence goes on along the minus strand of JARBWK010000012.1, from coordinate 37,039,657 downwards.
AGGTGCCATCCAAAATGGGTGAGCAATATATCATACTACATGTAGCAATATACTACATGAAAACATGTTAAGACACACCAGTTCTGTGAACTCCTTTATCTTGGATGCCTGTTTGATAACAGATTTTGTTTTCATTTTGGTTCTAAGAAGACATTGAGCTATTTACAAAAGCCTTGGGAGTCTATCTTTTAACTGTATGAATTGTTTTAAATTGCCTTTTGCTTGTACAGTACTCTGGGAATTTGATATAGTGAAAGATAAGACAACTTAACAGCCAACCCCATGACATGATAATGCACCACCAGAATGTTATGATGTGAATATTTCTTTTCAAATTTTGACTTATAAATTATAAAATTATACAATTTTGATTTTATGTAAATTAACTTGAATTTCCTTTCTGAAAAGTGGCATCCTGTGATTTAATAAACTGGATTTATAACATGAATTTTTGAGTTCAGATTTACAATTGTTGCACCGATGTAATGATTAAGAGTGCCACTAAATACCCACTTAAAAATCTAGGAACATACAAATTGCTGTGGTGCTGGGGAGTGGGGCAATGAGTGGGACAAAAGTATCCACACCTCTTCTGGTACCTCATATTCTCATAAAATCTACATGAAATTGACTGAGGGGGAGCCCAAGGTCACTGATTTTTTTTTGCAAAGGAAAAATAAATGCATCAAGATTGTAAGCAGATATGAATCAAGCAGTTTTGTACTCACAACCAGATGGTCACAATGCAAGCAGAGACCTATTTCTGTCCCTGACCTTCTTTTTCCTGATCTTCTGTCAGAAAAAAGAGATGGGTGGTCGCAACAGGATGAATGGTCCTAATGGAATTAATTTTTCCCCTGTAGATAGAAATTTGACACTATTTCATAAATGCTATACAAATACATAATTACCTTGGTAGTGATGATGAAATACTAGTCACATCCTATGGTAAACAATCCTGAAGGGAAGGTCTTCTGCCTCTGTTGTTCCCTTGGCTCCAAAAGCTACAGGATGCATGTTCTTTTGACTGCTTGTTATCCTTTTGTTAGTGTTCACAGAAGCTCTTGCAAAAACTCAACCCTTTTGAGGTGACCAACAGGATTCTTATGCATCTTTTTAATGCATTGGCTGGCACTTTAAAAAAAGATTATATGCATGCCACTAATATGAAACTTCTTGGAAAGCAATAATGTACTGTTTTGAATTTGATTAATTCTAAAATATAGGGGTAACCAATAGCTTTCAAGAGGGTTTTTTAGGGTTGGACTCATGACATTTTTTTAAAATTCAGAATGCTGGCTTTAGAATCATTTTTTATATTTTTGCACAAGGAGACAGGCTTCTGATATTAAGATTCTAGATATGGTGACCTGAAATATCCATGTATTAAGAGTCATCAGTTTGACTAATGGTAGACCATAGCAGCAGATCATCTTAAGCACCTCTTCAGAGCGTCATTTTTCCAGCTCAGTTGATTTCTGACATATCTCACTTTATCAGCCACTGAAGTGGAAACTCCATCATTCTTCTATGTGTTTTGAATTTTTCTGAGTGTTTATTTGTAATAGGTTTTATGGATGATTAGTTATGTGAATTGTGTCTTTTTGTGGGACTTGCTAGTTCTTAATTTTTCTCATGAACGCCAATTTATATTACGGTTTTTCATGTTTGAATGGTTATACTGTTTAATTTTGCTTTGTGTTTTTTACATGTGAAAATACATTTCTGTTGTTGAGGGCCTTTTTAAATTTTCTCTCTCACACACACACACACACACACAGATAGTTTAGTTAGATATTAGTAGTTCACCTACTACCCAGAGAAATAAGTTTAAAAAATGAATATAGTCAGTATCATGAATTCCTTTCAAAATGGAAAATGAACTACATTTTATAGTTCTGCTCTTAGAGCTATTTTGAATTCAAATTTTAATTGAAGTTTTATTGTTCTCTTTAAACTGAAAGCAAAATATTGACTGATTATTAGTCAGTATAATATGATGATTACCGTATTTTCGCACCATAAGACGCCTTTTTTCCTCCCAAAGTGGGAGGAAAAATCAGCCGCGTCTTATGGTGCGATATGCAGGCGGGGGAGGCGCTGGAGCAGAGGGAGGGCGGCGATAGACTCACCCTGTCGCCGCTCTCCTCTTCTCTGGTCCGTTGCGGCGGAGGGACGCTGGTTCCCTCTCCCTCCGCCTCCTTTGCTTCCCCCACCTTTGCTTCCCTCAAGGAAAGGGCGGAGGGAAGCAAAGGAGGCGGAGGGAGAGCGAGGCGCGTCAGCGCCAGCTGTGACGCGAGCGGTTCGCTCCGCCTCGCCTCCTTTTGCTTCTCCTGCCCTTTCCTTGAGGGGCGGGGAAGCAAAAGGAAGCGGAGGCAAACCGCTCGCGTCTCACAGCTGACGCGAGCGGTTCCTCTTCCTTCGCCTCCTTTTGCTTCTCCTGCCCTTTCCTTGAGGGCGGGAAAGCAAAAGGAGGCGGCGGACAAACCGCTCGCGTCACAGCTGACGCGAGCGGTTCCCTCCCTCCGCCTCCTTTGCTTCCCGCCCTCAAGGAAAGGGCGGAGGGAAGCAAAGGAGGCGGAGCAACCGCTCGCGTCAGAGCTGACGCGGCGGTTCCTCTCCCTTCGCCTCCTTTTGCTTCTCCTGCCCTTTCCTTGAGGGCGGGAAAGCAAAAGGAGGCGAAGGCGAGCAAACCGCTCGCGTCACAGCTGACGCGAGCGGTTCCTTCCCCTCCGCCTCCTTTGCTTCTCCTGCCCTTTCCTTGAGGGCGGGGAAGCAAAAGGAGGCGAGCAAGAGGACAAACCGCTCGCGTCACAGCTGACGCGAGCGGTTCCTCCCTCCGCCTCCTTTTGCTTCTCCTGCCCTTTCCTTGAGGGCGGGGGAAAGCAAAAGGAGGCGCAGGCGGGAACAAACCGCTCGCGTCACAGCTGACGCGAGCGGTTCGGTTCCTCCCTCCGCCTCCTTTTGCTTCTCCTGCCCTTTCCTTGAGGGCGGGGGAAGCAAAAGGAGGCGAAGGCGGAGCAAACCGCTCGCGTCACAGCTGACGCGAGCGGTTCTTTTCCCCTCCGCCTCCTTTTGCTTCTCCTGCCCTTTCCTTGAGGGCGGGGAAGCAAAAGGAGGCGCGGCGAGCAAACCGCTCGCGTCACAGCTGACGCGAGCGGTTCCTCCCTCCGCCTCCTTTTGCTTCTCCCGCCCTCAAGGAAAGGGGCGGAGGGAAGCAAAAGGAGGCGGAGCAACCGCTCGCGTCAGAGCTGACGCGAGCGGTTCCTCCCTTCGCCTCCTTTTGCTTCTCCTGCCCTTTCCTTGAGGGCGGGGAAAGCAAAAGGAGGCGGCGCAAAACCGCTCGCGTCACAGCTGACGCGAGCGGTTCTCCCTCCGCCTCCTTTTGCTTCTCCTGCCCTTTCCTTGAGGCGGGGAAGCAAAAGGAAAGGCGGAGCAAACCGCTCGCGTCACAGCTGGCGCGAGCGGTTCCCTCTCCCTCCGCCTCCTTTTGCTTCTCCCGCCTCAAGGAAAGGGCGGAGGGAAGCAAAAGGAGGCGGGGGCTTAACCGCTTCGCGTCAGAGCTGACGCGAGCGGTTCCTCTCCTTCGCCTCCTTTTGCTTCTCCTGCCCTTTCCTTGAGGGCGGGAAAGCAAAAGGAGGCGAAGGCGGGCAAACCGCTCGCGTCACAGCTGACGCGAGCGGTTCCTCTCCTCCGCTCCTTTTGCTTCTCCCGCCCTCAAGGAAAGGGCGGAGGGAAGCAAAAGGAGGCGAGCGAACCGCGTCAGAGCTGACGCAAGCGGTTCCCTCTCCTTCGCCTCCTTTTGCTTCTCCTGCCCTTTCCTTGAGGGCGGGAAAGCAAAGGAGGCGCGGCAGGAACAAACCGCTCGCGTCACAGCTGACGCGAGCGGTTCCTCCCCTCCGCCTCCTTTTGCTTCTCCCGCCTCAAGGAAAGGGCGGAGGGAAGCAAAAGGGAGGCGAGCGAACCGCGCGTCAGAGCTGACGCGAGCGGTTCCTCCTTTCGCCTCCTTTTGCTTCTCCTGCCCTTTCCTTGAGGGCGGGAAAGCAAAAAGGAGGCGAAGAGCAAACGCTCGCGTCGTCACAGCTGACGCGAGCGGTTCCCTCTCCCCCGCCTCCTTTTGCTTCTCCCGCCCTCAAGGAAAGGGCGGAGGGAAGCAAAAGGAGGCGGAGCGAACCGCTCGCGTCAGAGCTGACGCGAGCGGTTCCCTCTCCCTTCGCCTCCTTTTGCTTCTCCTGCCCTTTCCTTGAGGGCGGGGAAAGCAAAAGGAGGCGCGAGCAAACCGCTCGCGTCACAGCTGACGCGAGCGGTTCCCTCCCTCCGCCTCCTTTTGCTTCTCCCGCCCTCAAGGAAAGGGCGGAGGGAAGCAAAAGGAGGCGGAGCGAACCGCTCGCGTCAGAGCTGACCTTGACGCGGTTCGCTCCGCCCTCTGCCTCCTTTTCGTTCCCCCCCCTTTTCTTCCCTCAAGGAAAGGGTGGGGGGAATGAAAAGGAGGCAGAGGGCAGCGAACGAGCTGAGAAGACGCACCTGCTGATAAGACTTACCTAGATTTTAGAGGGGAGCGAAAATATTTTTTTTTCCTATTTTCCTCCTCTAAAATCTAGGTGCGTCTTATCATCCGGTGCGTCTTATGGAGCGAAAAATACGGTAGTTTAATGAAATGCGCGCGAGATTAGGTGCTCTGTTTGTTCATGTCTACTTTGAAGTAAAGGTATCCCTTATCTGAAATACTTGAGACCCGACATGTTTCAGATTGTATTTTTTTTAATAATTCCACATTTTTGCGGTATCATAGAATTTATTTATGTTCATATATACTTTACACATATAATCTGAAACTAATTTTATACACAATATTTTGAAATAATTTTGTGCATGAAATAAAGTTTGTGTACATTGGACGACTGGAAGGAAAAGCTGTAACTATCTCAGCCATCCCTGTGGGCATATTTGAATTTTGGAGTATTTCGGAATTCAGCATACTGGATAAGAGATGTTCTGTTTGTAGTAGTACTTATTTTGAATTATTTACCATTTTAAATATAATATTGTAGTTGATCTTGAAAGAGTTTTAAAATTAGGGAAAGGATCTAATAGTGTGATTCTGTTAGATCTCACTGCTTCTGTTTAGACACTCTTCTCCTTTCCATACTATAGTCACCTGAACACCCTAAAATATGCTCTAGAAAGCTGGAAACCCTTGGCCAATCTTTTTCACAATGCAGAGTGCCATCACGGAAGAAGGAGAAGGAGTAAATCCCAACTCAGCTTGGACTAGGCATGAAAAGTATGCTTTTGGGCTAGGGACTTATTTTGAAACTTTGCTGTGTCCTGATTATTCAGTCAAGAGCAGAGAGATAATTGTGAGGTTATTATTATATTCAAGAGATATATTAAAGAGCTTCCTCTACTATGAGAACTCTTTTTTGAACTAAGACCCTCTGCATTAAACAACTATTTGGGTCAGGGATTCTCAAACTGTGCTCCAGAGAGCTCTTGGGTGATAGTGATGGGCTCCACGGTGCCATGCTGCTTCTGGGTTCCTTCTCTTTTCTCCTCCTGAGAAATACAAGGACTTTAATGTTTTGACTGGCCAGAAACAACAGCAGCAAGCAAAGAAGCTGCATCCTACCAGGGCACAGACTCTTTCTCCCCCTCCACCCTCACCACCCAGACTCTTTTCCTTGCTGCCCAGACCCTTTCCCTCCACCCCTGTTGCTCCCCAGGCTCTATTTCTCACTACTCAGACCCCCTCTCCTTGCTTTCCTTGCCTCCAAACCCATATTTCCCACCCACCACTCAGGGGGTGCTTTGATTGTGCTTTTCCTGCATGGCAGAAGAGGATTTGCTTAGATGGTCCCCGGGGTCATCCACTGAAATACTGTTAAGTTCATGTTGGTTAAAATTGTTCTTTGTTTAAAATGTTGTATTGTTCTTTCTTTCCTGTTTTTGTACTGTGCAAATTAGTTCACACAAACACTCTCCATCCATCTTCCATTGGCCTGGCCCATCTCTGAGATATATAAATTATATATAACATATAAACATTTCTTGGGGCTCCACGATAAACTTTTACTTCAGAAAGGGCTCCCCACCTGAAAAAGTTTGAGAACCCCTGATCTAGGTAATAGGTTAATAGTTTGATGATTTATTCCCTTTACAATATAATTTTGTGATAATGTTCTTTTTTGTAATGGAAGGTTTGGTTTTTAAAGCCACCGTATATGCTTTTTTTTGTTTAAAACTATTATTTATTCTGAACTATGACTCAGTCCAGCCATGTATCTCAGTACTTCTGTTACCTTTTATGGTTTTTAAAAAATACATAGTGTCCCTTTTTGTGTTAAAATTTAATCAAAGCTTCAGATGCTGAAAGTGCAACACATTTGTAATGTGACCATGGATATGGGGGAGTTGAATTAATTTCACTGTTCATGACTTTTCTTTTCTCCTTTCAGCCTCTTTGATTCCTTTGCAGAAATTCAGATAAAAGGGGATTGTTTATCTGTTGTTTTTCTTTCATAAAAGTTATAACAGTATTGTGTGTGTGTGTGTGTGTGTGTGTGTGTGTGTGTGTGTGTAAAGGGGTCTGGGAAGCTCTGCCCCACCACAATAATGCAAAATCCCTAAAACTGGGAAAAACAGGTAACTTTTCTCACTGATGCCAGATATGAATGGAAGGTCAGAGGCATCATTACAGTATTGACAAAGAAATTGTGATTTAATGTATATTTGAGTCTTTTAAAAGCTAAAGGTTTCCACTTGACATTAAGTCTGGGGGGTGGTGCTATTTGTAAGCCAAAGATTGTCCATAGACATCTCTTAGGTCATGTGGCCGGCATTACTAAATGGAGTGCCATTACCTTCCCACCTGAGTGGTACCTATTGATCTACTCACATTTGCATGTTTTCGAACTGCTAGGTTGGCAGAAGCTGGGGCTAACAATGGAAGCTCACTCCACTCCGTGAATTTGAACTGTGTATCTTTCTATCAGCAAGTTCCACAGATCAGCGGTTCAATCCGCTGCGCCACTGCGGCTCCATTTGAGTATTATTAAACTATAAAAGGAACAGTAAAAAGCCATATTTTACCAGAGAGCATTTTACATTCCTCCATCCTTGTTCTCAGCTCTACGTTCAAATTTCACTTGCAAAACTCACTTCATTTTGTGGAGCAATTGTGATAATCGTTTTATATGTATGAACCATGGTAATTTAATTTTAATGTCCAATCATTTCTTTTAGAAAAGTGTGTGTATATATAAGTTAAACATATATAGACATGAGTATTACGGTCCAAAATTAACTTTTCTTTTTAAAAAAGTCACACAATATGCTTTTTCTGCTCAAACTAGAAAAAATATATGAAGCATAAAAAGCATTATATGCACTAGCTGCAAAAGGAATTATGTTGCCCAATTATAATAATTCTTAGGGAAACTTGTATAGGGAACTAGTGTTCCGAAGGAAGTGCAGCACTTTTCAGTATCAGTAAAGGCCCTGGAGGCATGCTAAAGACTTAGCTGATCTTTCAGTTAACATTCTGTAACATGACCCTAAAGCCCAATTTGCATAACAATTAAATATATGCTACATTGTATATTTACAGCCTGTGGAACAATATAATATATTACTGTTGCTTTCCCCCTTTGAAAATGAATCTCTTGCATCCATTATTTTTAACTTATCTTGCCTTTCTTTACATATTTTAGTTCTGGTATATCCCATATTATAAGGAGAGAAGTAGGGAAAAGCTGAAAATTGTCAAAATTGTTTGAAATTTTTACTTACTGTATGTACTTGTGTATAAGTGGCGCAGCTGGCTGGGTGTCAGCTGCATAAGATCTCTACTGACCAGAAGGTCATGAGTTTGAGGCCTGACCGGGTCGAGGTGGGTTCTCGACCTATTGTGTAGCCTGTTGTCAACCTTTGCAACCCGAAAGACAGTTGCATCTGTCAAGTAGGAAATTAAGGTACCACTTAGTGGGGAGGCTAAATTTAACTGATTTATGAGGCCATAAAGATCTCCAGGAAGCACGCTGAGGAATGAAGGAGTGCGACAGCTCCCCCTGGTGGCCAGATGTTAAATTGCCTTTGCCTGTCTTGTGTTTGTGTGTCTAAATGCTTGCCTGTATATGTTCATTGTGATCCGCCCTGAGTCCCCTGCAGGGTGAGAAGGGCAGAATATAAATGAAATAAGTGTGTGTCTGTGTTGACTTAATATATAAGTCAAGGGCAATGTTTGGGCCAAATTATTTATTTTGATATGATTCATGGATAAGGGATCATTCCACAGAGAGAGGCAATTGCTAGCTCCATCTCATACTGCCAGTTGACTTTGGTGGCCATTGATGCCATTTTCCCACTCAGGCATTCAGAAAGGCCTTTTACCACTCTACCTAGAGAAGGGGATGATTATTTCTGAAAGAGTATTAATTCTTATCACCAAAAAAAACCCATCCTCTTTTCTGAGTAGGGAAGCAAAAGGTGAGAGCTTAGTCCCTTCTGGGAGAATCTTTAAAAAGCACCAACCTCGTCTACTCTCTTGATGCTTGTTTGACTGAAAGACCAGAAAGCTACGTCTGCTGATAGTATTTTTATACCCAGGTATTCCAAAAGACCAGAAGCGGCTCCGGGTGTGAGAGAGTAAAGAGAATCGGTGCTTGTAGTACTTTAGGTAAAGGAAAAGGTTTTCCCCTGACATTAAGTCCAGTTGTGTCTGATTCTGTGGGTTGGTGCTCATCTCCATTTCTAAGCCGAAGAGCCAGCATTGTCCGTAGACACCTCCAAGGTCATGGGGCCGGCATAACTGCATGGAGCCCCATTACCTTACTGCTGGAGTGGTACCTATTGATCTACTCACATTTTTATGTTTTTGAACTGCTAGGTTGGCAGAAGCCAAGGCTAAGACCAGGAACTCAAACCGCTCCCCAGATTCGAACCTGCAACCTGTACTATTTTGCGGAAAGCGTTTACTAGTCTTCCATAGATCAGACTGTGTCCATTTCTAAATGCACATTGGTTGTTTGTCTTTGCACATAGTAAAGCACTCCATTGATTTCCTTGACAGGGTGCAAAATTGTGAACCCATATTTATTTCTACATAAAACTATAAAAGATTTGCAGCGCTAGTCTGTCTTTTGATACATATTGTAGATTCAAGCTAACATGATAAGAACCTGGATATAGTCCTGAGTTCGCCCATTAATGCAACTCTAGGAACATGCATCAGTTTCTTATTTGTCATATATTCTTTTAAAATACAACTTCTCAAATCTTTGCAGGTTTCCAGCTTGCAAAGGGAAATGTTCAAGTGTCACTTGCCATTCTCCCACTTGTCAAGTATTCAGGGAGAGAAAAGAGAGACGTCTGAGAAGCGTGTGAGTGTGTGCAGTAGCTTAGTGAATGCCAAATTGACAAATCCACAATTCTCCTCTGAAAAGTATTTCATTACTCAGTATGTAAATCTTTTATTGTTTCATGCAAAGACAAATACTTCCATTTCCCCCCTCTCTGCTGGGAAGGATTATGAGAAATTTTATGCATGGGTGGATAAGGATGTGTCTTAGAACCTCTCATGAAAATTTTGCTCATGCAAAATTGAACTTTGTGTGAGGAAAAGCATTTGCACTGCTTTCTGCTCAAATCTGAGGTTTTAACTTCTTTTTTTGTACTAACGGGACTTTTGCAAAATGACGTGATATACAAACAAATCAACTTTAGATCTTTCAGGAATCCTTTCTCATTTCCAAGTATTCTTTATAAACTTTCCACTTAAATTCCTGCTACCAGATCAGTGTGAACACTACTGTCGAAGTGGATAGAGTATGTAGCACTTAATTGAGCTGAGGTGAGACAGGGAGCTTTTAAAGATTGGCATACAGTACTTAAGCTGGATACTGGAATAATATAGTGAAAGCCAGGAATAGTGGTACAAAATGTAGTGCTCAATGATGGTCAGAAAGAGTACATTTTAGGACAAATCACGGGCTTTGTGGGAGAAAACAGTGAAGCAGTATAAAATATTGACGGCAAAAGTGTCCTGGAAGGCTGATATTGTTCAGTTCAGGATCTTAATATGTGTGCTACCAGTGACAATCTTAATATTGGCATTACTTGATATTGGCATTACTTGTATTTATTTTGCCAATAAAATTGGCAAAATAAACCCTAGTATGTTCATTGTAAAGGATAGCGGCTGAAATATTTTTCACTCTGCTGGAGTACTTTTGTAGCCAGGCAGATCACTTTTTTCCACGACCTTGGGGATGCTTTACTATTTATTATTTCTTTTAAAAAATCAGTTAAGCACTACTTATCAAAATTGACTATTACTGTTGTTTTATTACTACTACTAAAACAGCACTACTACTGAATGCACTGTAGACTCATTGGAAGTACTTGCTATATGAAAACAAATACAGGAATTTCCCAAGTTACAAACAAAAGAGGTTAAGTTGAATTTGTATGTAAGATGGAATAGGTACATTTTTTAAGTGTAACTCCAGCCATTTTTTAAAAGTTTTGGATAGTTGTTAATTTAGCAAAGGGCTAACACACTATAACATTGGTTTTGCTGTCTGTGCCCCTGTTCAGAAGATTTCGCCTCACTTTCTGTCCCTGTTACAATTGGATGTTGAAAATTTGGAGTCATTGTGTAAACAAGGATTGGTGATAAAGCTTCAGTGGAGACACAATTTTTCCCCAAGATAACTCTTACAGGAGTGAATTTCCCTTCCTAGGGGTAGATTTTCTCTCATCTTCTGTTGTCTCATTTTTGTTTGTAACTAGGAGTTGGTACTGGGTTACAGTCTGTGTTGGATGGAGTTACATTCCCCCTGAAGACACAGGTTCACAGCTTGGGAGTTCTCCTGGACATATCACTAAGCCTGAAACCCGAGATTTCAGTGGTCACCAGGGGACCATTTGCACAATTAAAACTTGTGCACCAGTTGAGCCTGTACCTTGGGAAGTCAGACTTGGTCATGGTAGTCTACACTCTGGTTACTTTCTGAATAGACTACTGCAACTCACTGTACATGGGACTGCCTTTGAAGACTGTAACAAATGGCCCAATAGGTGGCAGCCAGATTGCTCATCGGAGCAGCATACAGGGAGCATACAACCACCCTGTTATGCCAGCTCCAGTGGCTGCCAATCTGCTGCCGAGCACAATTCAAAGTGCTGGCTTTAGCCTATAAAGCCCTAAACGGTTCTGGCCCTGCTTATCAGTCCGAATGTATCTCCCTCTAAGAACCACCATGGAGTTTAAGATCCTCTGGGGAGGCTCTGCTTTCGGTCCCACCTCCCTCACAGGTGCGATTGGCAGAGACGAGAGACAGGGCCTTCTCAGTGGTGGCCCAGTGATGTTAGATCAGCCCTCTCCCTTCTAACCTTCCACAAGAGTGGTTTATCACCAAGCCTTTAGAGAACTTGTGCAATAGATAGACTTGGAACAATGTGCAACGACCATTGGAACGGCGCAGATTATGTTAGTGGATTATGTGTTTAACTCTAAATGTATTATTTTTAAATGTTTTAATGTACTTATTAATTCTATTTTAATATTTATTTAAGTGCACATTGTGTTTTAGGGTATTGAATTGTTGCCTGCATGTAAAGCCGCCTTGAGTCTCCTCTGGGGTGAGAAAGGCAGGGTAGAAATCTCGTAAATAAATAAATAGTAAGTGTACCATTCTAATCAATATGACAAAACATATGGGGGGAAAACACATCATCAGTTGCATCTTCACTTTTTATGATAACTGTATAATTGCTGTCATATTGTTCTAAGAACATACTGCTATTATTTCTAACTTTACTGTTATTAGCCTGGAGGGTTAGCTTTAGGGAGGACAATAGCTAACCCAGACCACAGTTTTTTGAAGTGTATTGAATTCATTGAATTCTGTGAGAAAGAGATCATTAATTGCTAACAACACAGCATGGATTAAACGGTTAAGGGTTTTCAACTGTAGGTAGTCAAAATAGATTTATGTATAAAAATAATACAAAGAGTTCTTGCTCCCTCTTTATCACACAATGCACAAAAAATCTAGAACCTTGACAATAATTATTCAACTCGTTTGGTAATAAAAATTTAATGTTGGTATAAGAAAAGAGGCTACTTTTTAAAAGTGACTTATTTTACAAATAAGAATAAAGAATTTTAATCTTCAAGGAATTCTCATTGTAATAGAAGCATTTTTTGTAGAGTGATTGAAAATTTTCATGAAGAGATTTTGTGTGAAGAAAAGTAAAATTAAGTACAATACATAGTATGTTAAAGAAGAAAGGTTTTAATGGCATGGGTAAATTTTATGTCTTAAGCAGGGGCGGTCCGAGCTCTCCGGGGGGAGTAAGCGAACATTATTTTGGCACCCCCCCCGGTGGCTCCCGGCTGCGCCCGCGCATGCGCAGTGACTCCCGAGCGCGCCGGCGCGGAGGAACGGGGGGGGGGAAGAGGGGACTCATGGGGCGGGCTCCCGGACCCGAGGAGGAGCAGGAGGAGGGGGAGGCCACGAGGGCGGCCCCCATGGAGATGCAGCGGCGGCAGCAGCGCCCCCGTAAGGGCCCGGAGCCAGAGGCGCATCTTCCTGATGTCACTTCCTCGTCGCCGCCTCTGCCGAGGAGGAAGGGGAGGAAGGCCTCGCTGGCCGTGCGGCTGCAAGGACACCCGGAAGGAAAGACGCCGGAGGGAGGGAGGGAAGGAGGAAGAGGCCGCCGCGCCTCCGCAGGGCTCCCTCCGGCGTCTCTCCTTCCGGGCGTCCTTGCAGCGCGCGGCCGGTGAGGCCTTCCTCCCCTTCCTCCTCGGCAGAGGCGGCGACGAAGAAGTGACGTCAGGAAGATGCGCCTCTGGCTCCGGGCCCTTCCGGGGGTGCTGCTGCTGCTGCCGCTGCATCTCCGTGGGGGCCGCCCTCGTGGCCTCCCCCCTCCTCCTGCTCCTCCACGGGTCCGGGAGCCCGCCCCCGTGAGCCCCCTCTCCCCCCCGTTCCTCTGCACCACCAGCTGGCTGCGGCGACACGACGGTGGGGTGGGGAGGCGCCCCTCCCAGGTGGCCACGCCCCTCTCTGGGAACGTTGCCCTACGCGACCGCGTAGGTCGCTTAATGGGGAAGGCCGGCCCTGGTCTTAAGACACATCATGCCAGTTATGTAAACGTCCTGTTACTGGAGAGGACATTATAATAGTACCTATGAGTTGATATTGCAGCAGGAAAATCTGCATATGCTGATTTCACAAGAAAGTACTGCTTCTTTATAGATTTCGAGTTGCCTATATAATCTATTTATCTACATCTGTATGTATATCTATATCTTAAAATAACAATTTCTGTGTTTGGCATATGTATTCCATTTATACTTTTACTGAAATATAAGATTCAAACAATCTCAAGATTATTTCAGATAGGACATGATGATTAAATACATGTTCCTTTTTGAATTCTAAATTGCAATATGATTGTTAAATTAAATACATGCTGAGAATTACCTTAACTGAGATGATTGATTAATTTTTTTAAAAGTATATTATTTAAAGGAAATAGATGGAATGGATCTAACAGAATCTCCTTTCTTTTGTTGGAAAAAAGTACTTTTTATATTACATAGGGGATGAATTCTATTCTTCATTGTAATAATACTTTGAAAAAAGCTTGCAAGCTTCCATTGCTCAGCCTTTGTATGATAATTAAGTGGCAAATTTGAAATGCCTTATACTGAGAGGTGCAACAAGAAGAGCATGCTGATTATTTTCTTCCTCTTAAAGACAAAAGGAAAAAACACAGCATGTAAATACAAGAAATAATGAACCACTAGTATGCATTTGAATCCCCATATCTAGGTGTTTCGTTATGCAAGGAGGCAAATAGTGGCAATTAAATTATATAAGAATTTTAATTGATTTAAAATATATAATACAGGTAGGCCATCCCTTGTTTGGAAATCTGAACCACTAAATAAATTTGGAATTGTCCACATGGGCGGTTAACATAGTAACACCTTTGCTTTCTTGTGGTTCAGTGTACACACACTTTATTTCATGCACAATATTATTGTGTACAAAATTACCTTCAGAGTGTGTGCATGAGATGTATATGAAGTATAAATGAATACCGTGTTCAAGTTTGGGTCCCATCACCAAGATATCTCATTATATACTTATATGTAAATACAGGTAAACCAAAATCCCCCCCATCTGTAATCCTAAACATTTCTGGTCACAATCATTTCTGATAAAGGATAAAGAACCTGTACAGTTTTTGTCATATAAGTGCTTTTTATCCCTATGAATAACTATTTAGTAATGACTCCGTGTGTGCTTGTGAAGTTTATTGGTTGATCTGACTTAAAACATATCACAAAGTTATACAAAATTTGGCAACTATTCAATATTTTGTTTAATTCAACGTTTTTGTTCCATTTTACTTGCATACTTGTGAAGTCTGATGACATAGAACATATTTAATATTTTTAGTAAACAAGATGACAGAAATCTCTGATTATTGTAATTCTTTGGAAAACCATAACTGGATAATTGCTAGCAGAACTGAGGAATCTTGTGTAAGCGTTGTTGATGGGAAAGCTCCCCTTTTCACTGAAGCCTCTGCACTCCTCTCTTACCCATGAAATTCCCAAGGCCATTTGTTGGGTAGTTCATAAGGTTGCCGTAAGGAAGGGAAGAGTAACATGCATCAGCAATATGTAAGATTTATATCTCCTGGTGGCGCAATGGGTTAAACTCTTGCGCTGGCAGGACTGAAGACCAAGATTTGAATCCGGGAAGAGCGTGGATGAGTTCCCTTTGTCAGCTCCAGCTCCCAATGAGGGAACAGAAGAGTAGCCCCCCACAAAGATGATAAAACATCAAAACATCAGGGTGTCCCCTGGGCAACATCCTTGCAGACGGCCAATTCTCTCACACCAGAAGTAACTTGCAGTTTCTCAAGTCGCTCCTGACACACACAAAATCCGAATGTTTGCTTTTACAGTTATTTTCAATAATTTATCATGTCAGAGTGAAGAACCATACCTTTTTAATATACACCACAATTGTGTATATTCAGAAATGACAAGAGAATTTACTGATCAGAAGGTTTTCCGAGCCCTGCTGTTATCTGGATCGCAACGGCAATGGGAGACAAAGTGCTCACGTTCTCCTCCTCTGTCCTGATTCAGATTGGGTTTCTCAGACCTACTTTTGAATAAGGAAGGAAAACTGATATACTCTTGTCAGTATTTTTGCCATATTAGCATAAATGTTTTAGTTTAATTCTAAGGCTATACTGTCTGCTCTGTGATCAACCAGGTGTTTCAAGATATTCACAAACTGAAAATAATGCATTTCTGAGAGACAGCCAAAACAACATCATAAGTATATATCAGCCAACTCAGAGATTAGTGGAAAAAAGAGAAAATTATACAGGGTTAAAGCATGTGGTAGAAACCCAAGTACATAAACAAAGATTTTTGTAAGGACTGAGAGTACAGTAAACATAGAATGCTACCTAACTACTAGAGGAAAAGTAGAGAAGGGGCAAATGCACTTCTGTGGAAGTAGGGCACTGTGCTATATTTAATGACAGGACAATTGTAATCTGTGCAATTGCTGTTAAGCTTAATAAACTTCCTCCAATATTAAACTGAACAATGTAGCTCCTCTATAATAGGATCGGCCTGTTCAACTGGCACATAGAATCAACTTGTTCAACTAATAGGAAATCTGTCTAATGGCAAAGAAGTAGCCGATTTAAATGTGAAAAATACAGATTTTATGAGGCAGTAAATTAACAGCATGTCAGCCATTTCCTTCTCTGGTAATCTATTTTCTTGATTTTTGAGCAAAATTCCTTAGTGACATTTTTATACACTGAAGGTGAAGTACGCCAATGACAGATGCTCTGCAACTTCCTTGTAAATCTGTTCTTGTTAACATCAGGGAGTCAATCTGATATTGAAGGAAAAATTGGAATGAAGCTCCGTTTTGTCCTGAACCAGAATGGAATGTAAAGTGTTATCTGATAATCTGTTTTGAATGTGTGTCAGAAGAAAACTGGAGGATTCACATTGCCAATTCCAAATAGGAGCTGCCCAAAACAAAGCATCTGTTTAGGTATACTCACTGATTAATTGACTCCATCAGAATCAGAAAGAAAATACAATATTAAAACAATTATTTGGGATGATATACATAGGCTTGTATACTTTACATTCTTTCAAGGGTTTGAAATCTGTTTTCCATTCATGGCAAGAGTTTTGTCAGTACACAGGTTACAACAGAGAAAGGAAAAACCTGTAATATGATGCATTATAACCCTATTATTATAACCCTACTTCGCTTAATTTTCCCAAAGAGGACTCGAAGCCGCTTGACTTAAAAGCATTAGTATACAATTTAAAATATACAACTATACAAACATTAAAACAGAATTAAACACAAACAGCACTAAAAATTTCAAAGTTAAAATCCATCAAAACTTATTCAAAGTTTAAAACATATTCAAAGTTATTCAAAGTTATGTTACATATTTATGTTGCTAAAGCCAACTCGAAACACATAACATGTCTATCAAATTGTCTTTATATGAATAGTGAGCTGCGAGGTAAACATGGAAAAATGAAACAAGTATATTTGAAATGACAACCTAAAATTTTGCAGGAACATGGGAATTTTTTTACAATTATTAAACGGTATTGAACTGGTTGCTTATGTATATAGAACTGATTAATGAACTATTATTGTCATTAATCAGAATCAAATCAGAACAATTTTAGTAGCATTTGAACCGGAACAGAATCAGGTTTTTTTTACAAGTGCGGCTTGACTGTACTGTACTGTACTGGCATGACCACTGTACTGTCATGATCATGTAGCTGATACTGTTAATGGTGTTAATGGTGTACAGTATATTTTAATATTTTTGGCAGAGATTTCTCAGCAAACCTAACAATTATACTACAAAATCATTTACTCTGTTCTCTTTCAGTTGTATCTAAAAATCAGCATTATTTTGTTTGAATAGGACTTTTACTCCTAGTAATTACCTAACTAATGATGCATATATGGTATTCTGTAAATATATACATAAATTATATATAATCTATTTAATCCTCTTACAGATGAAAAATCGAATGTAAAACTGAATTTCCAGCAACCTGGCCTGATGTGCATACAGAAGTAATGAAGCATGGATGTGAAAGAACGCAGACCTTATTGCTCTCTGACAAAGAGCAGAAGAGACAAGGAGCGGCGTTACACAAATTCTTCAGCAGAAAATGAAGAATGCCGGGTGCCTACACAGAAATCCTACAGCTCAAGTGAAACTTTGAAAGCTTTTGATCATGATTCCTCCAGATTGCTGTATGGAAACCGAGTAAAAGACTTGGTTCACAGGGAGTCAGATGAGTATAGTAGACAAGGTAGGTATGCTGTTGTAATGCCATAACAAAAAAATTTTCAATTGAAATATACAGTACGTATATCTGGAGGTCCACTTCTATGTGTCAGACTTACCATTGATTCTGGAATGGTTGACATTTCTCCCAGGCTACTATTGCACTGGTTTCACACTTTAACAAGCTGGGAGAGCTCTAAACATGATAATCTCCCTCTTTAAAAAAGAGAACCTGATCTCAAAGGTTTGCCGAGAATGTTCTTTTTCCTATACTTATGCCAAGTCCATAGAACAAAGGCATTTCAAGAGGCATTTTGGGAACACTTGCACAATGCTTACTTCTGAGATCAGACATAGTCATGCGATGCATCCAATTCTTTAGAGCCACATAGAACAAGCGTTTCAATCCTGGTTCCTTGCCAGCCCAGGCAGCTGGTAAAACAACTGCAAAACTATTTTGGCACCCCATATTGTTGTTCACTGTTGCAAGGAAACAAGATTACTCTGGTTTCCAGAATATTTTCACCACTTCCATACGTGAGCTGCCATCTCCTTACAAGCTGTGAAAAATCACAGCTTTTATTTCCTCTGCAGAGGCTTCCCTTCAAGGAATTTACCACACTGACCACTGCTTGTGCCAGAACTTACGCACTGAATTCTTTGGGTCATGATCTGTCATAAAACATAATAGATAAACAGGTGCCTTATGCTTCCATCAGAATCATAAATAGCCAAATACGTGCAAGAAAGAGTATGGTCAGATTTAGAAGAGAACAAGGCTTTTGTCCTTTTTTTAAAAAGTAGAACAGAAGAAGCATTTTCAACAGTAATTCTCTCCAGTGCACAATGATTAAATTTGGAATAGTCCTGTTCTCATTTGCAGATGACCACCCTGGTAGGTAGTGAAACAAAAGCAGATAATTTGAGGGAGTGGGTGGGTTATAATGGTTTTAGGACCAAGGAAATAGTAGTTGGAGATGTAATTTACAAATTGATAAGTGAATACACACCTTGAATCCCGTTTTGGTTGAAATGTGGTATATAAATGTAATCAATAAAATAAGTAAAGAGATGTTTAGTTGTAAAGTTTTTTTCCCTTCAGACTCCCAACATGCCACAAATTACGAATGTAATTCTGTGGGGGATGGGGGGATGGGACTGGGGTAGTCACTTTTGTGGGCTCATTCAAAAATCTGTTTTATGTGACTGACCTTCACGTAAATGTCTGCTTGTTCAACTTTAACTTCATATAATGTCTTTCCATAATATTCAGTCACTAAAGTGGCTATATGATTCACCTGTGGCCACATTATAATGCACTCATTATCAATCCCCCCCCTCCAGAAATACTATTTTTTATCATAGACCTATTTTTGGATTATATTGCATAGATCTTTTCTTCTAATAAATGCTGCTTAGAAGCAGCCTTTTCATATGCAGCTTGCTCTCTCCAAAGCCAGAAGTTAAAGATATTTTTGTTAGATCCCCTTAAAGCTTTCAGGGGGCTTACATTTATAAACTAGAATCCTGTGAACCCAGAAGTGACGTGCATAGTCTTGAACACCTCTAAAACACGCTATGTTTTTAAAACAAAAAAAATTGTTCTAAATCTAAGAAGTCATTCTAGTTCTATGACCATTATGTGGCATTAATAGTAAAAGAAAAAAGCTGTATTTCTTTGAATTTAGCTGTGTATAAAAGTCTCATAGACACTTTGAGTCTCCCTTGGGAGGGAAGAAGCAGGATATTCATTATCATAATCATCATCATGTGTTATGAACTGTTTTGTGCCCCCCTATAAATTAAAAACCATATATATATATATATAGAGAGAGAGAGAGAGAGAGAGAGAGAGAGAGAGAGATTCAGTAAAAATATAAAAAAGCAAAAACAAATATCAGAAGTTGAGTCACATATGTGCACCCTGAAAATAAATCCCCTTTATTCACATTTTGAGTCAATTTGGCTACAACAAAGTCAGTTCGTAGTTAAAAATACTAACAGTGTAGAAATGGGTAGAAGTAGAGGGCCAGGACTAGTTGCATTTCATTTTCTGCACAAAAAACTATTATTGACATACATATCTTAGTGTCATTGGCCATGCATACGAAAACAAGCATAGTGAGGGTTTGCTTTGCCCTGGAAGAACATTCTACTTCCTTCAGGTTTAATCCAAGTAGTTTTATTCCTTGATTTTCTAAACTGTTAGAATATATGAGAGGCTAGATGGTTTGAAAGCAAAATATAGAAAACTGGAAACTGCCATTTTTCAGAATATTCCTGTCATTTAAATAAGTGAATCCAGACACTGATTAGGACTGATGTGGCATTGCCCTCTGGGTACTTCAAGTTGGTCCTGTTTTGTCCCCGATCTATCAGTAATACTATTCTGATCACTGAGAAGGCTTCATAAGTCCTAGTAAATTATTAGCTTTCACTATGATAGTTTCCAAGTAATCTAGATTCTTCTTCGATAGCTCTGTGAATGCACACTTATGAAGTTTGCGCGCCAGCGCGGGCTTCCAACGGAAACTTTCCCAGTTTGAAAAGTTTTGGCGGTAGCTTCGCCCAGCCGGCCCGGAGGGCATAAAAGGCGCCTCCATGCGCGCCCACCCCATTCCTTTGTTTTCCGCCACTTGGGCAACATCGGAAATGTGGCTGGTTGTGTGAGCATAGTATGTCCACAACCAGTTTCAAAAAGTGTTCATCCTGCGGTAGCAAGATCCCGGATTGCAACGGTCACTCGAAGTGCCTTCGGTGTCTCGGAGAGGGGCACGTTGTTCCCGCTTGCCGACACTGCCAGGCCTTCTCGTCGCACACCAGAAAAGCGAGAGCCCATAGGCTTCAGGCCTACCTGACGGAGCGTGCTCTCTGCCCTCCAGAGATGGCGACGGCTGTCCCATCTGCCTCCTTGGGGTCCGGGGCGGCTGCTCCGGCCCCTACCGTGTCGACCGCTCACCCGGCTGGGAAGAAGCGTCCACGGAAGGAGAAGAACACGAAGTCTGTCTCCTCGAAGACTTCGGTGTCGAAGAGGCCCTGCACCGTGACCACCGAAACGGTTCAGCTGCCTCCACCTCGACGAGCTCGATGGCGTCGGGCCTCTCCCAGAGGTCGACCATCGCGAAGACTCCCTCCGATCGGGCTATGGAGATAGCTTTCCGGAGGTCGAGCGAGGAAGCCTGTAGAGCCCAGACCAGAGGCCTGGTTCCTGTGACTCCGGGCAAGTCTCTGGAGGCCGCTGCCTCGAGACCGGCATCGCCAAAGAGGCGCAGGACTCTGACGTCATCGTCTTCGGTGTCGTGCCCTGACTCCTCGCCTATCCCTGTTCTCGCTGTGGAGACAGGGGTAGAGCCACACATCTCTCCGAGAGACTCTGTCCAGACCGTCGTCAGGGTCCCCTTGGGCCAGACCTCAGTCCGACAACTCTTCGTGACCTCGCCCGACAAGGGCAGACAGACCACGAGGCTCGCCTTGGCTCTGGCCGAGCGAAACCTCCCTCCCGAGTCAACACTGACGACCGCGGTTCCTTCGACTGCAAGGTCACCGCCACAGTCACAACTTCTGGTGAACCAGGATGTGGTTCAGCCATGGTCGGGAGACGAGGTCGAAGATGGAGAGGTCCCTCGATCGCTGAGGTCGGGATCCATCTTGTCCCTCAATATGGACAGAACACCGTCCCATAGAGGCTGCGAGGTGGAACCTTCATCGTCACCGACAGACTCCGCGAGAGCCTTCGGTGAACAGGTGGGCCGAATGGCAAGATCTTTGGGCATGCAGACCTATGTCCCTACGAGATCCAGCGCCTGCCCCGTCTTCAGCAGGGTGCAAGTCGAGGACGCGGCCCAGCCACACCTTCCCATGCTGGAACCCCTGGAAGAGGTGGTGAAGGCGTCGTGGAAGACCCCGTCGACCATCCCTCCTACGTCCGGGCGTATCGAGGCGTGGTATAAGATCGACGAGAGGGAGAAGGATTGGCAGCACGATCATCTGACACCCAACTCGATGATCGTTACCTCCTCCCAGTCCTCGGGCCGAGTCCACAGCCCCTCCGACCAAAAGGGAAAGAGGTTCGACACGGTCGGCAGAAAGATCTACCGAGCCGGACTCTTGTTGACAAAAATGGCTAACTACGGGGCGTGCATGGGAGCCTACCACCAGATCCTGTGGGAAAGGGCCCAACCCTTTTTCCAGGATCTCTCCCAAAAACAACAGACTGCACTCCTCTCCATCTCACAGGAGGCGCAGTCGCTGGCACACCACCAAATCCTGATGGCCCGCCACACGGGGGACACCTCAGGAAAGCTGCTGGCCCACGGTGTCGCCATCCGCAGGCACGCGTGGTTGAAGTCTTGGGGTTGTCCTCCAACTCCAAAGACCATCGAAGACTTGCCGTTCGATGCCCAGGGACTGTTCTTTGCGGGCACGGACGACAAGCGGAAGGCCACTCACGACTTCAGAGTCCTGGCGGCCAAGTTGGATCGACCACCGACACAGCCCAGGCCTCGGTACTACCAGAGGGCAAAGTTCCAGCCCAGAGCGCAGTACCGCCAATCCCCAAGGCCATACTCGGCTCCGCAGCAACACCAGCAGCAGCAGCCGAGACAGCAGCAGAACCAACAGGCCAATCGACCCCGCCAAGGCAACAAGTCGAGGCCCCGCCAGAACAACGGCAATGGACAATCGAATCGCCGTGTTTGACGGGGCGAGGGCCGACACCGCCTCCTCGCTAGGTACCGCTGCCACCATCATGCCTCCCCCCAGCCCTCGACCTCCACCATCCCACCCTCCCTTCGGAGACCGCCTGGCCCGCTACATCAGTGCCTGGCGACGCATCACCTCAGATGCATGGGTTCTCCGGATTGTCGAAGACGGCTATGCCTTGGAATTCGACGAGCTCCCGCCGACAGGGTTCATCGTCGAGACGGAGCCGTCCGAGGTGATCTTGGAGGAGGTCGACAGCTTGCTTCAAAGGGAGCAATTTCACAGCTCCCCACAGCAAGGAAAGAGAGGCATTCTTCTCACGGTACTTCACCGTGCCGAAGCCAGACGGTTCCTTGCGACCCATCCGGGACCTCAGAGACTTAAACGCGTACGTTTCGCCGAGGAAATTCAGGATGGTGTCGGTGTCATCCATTCTCCCGCTTCTCCGGGCAGGCGACCACTTCGCCTCGATCGACCTTCGGGGACGCATACTTCCACGTCTCGATCCGGCCTGCTCATCGACGCTTCCTGAGCTTCAAGATAGCCGGAAGGGCGTACCAGTTCGACGTCCTTCCCTTTGGCCTCGGGACAGCACCTCGAACATTTTCCAAGTGCATGTCGGTCGTGGCTGCGCACTTGAGAAGGCGAAAAATCCGAATTTTCCCCTACCTGGACGACTGGCTGCTGGCGGCTCAGTCTCCGGAACTCCTGCAACAACAGGTCTCGGTGACTCTGCAGCTACTCTCTTCATTAGGCCTGCGCCTCAACGAAGAGAAGTCCCAACTGGTCCCAGCAATGACCATCAAGTTCATCGGGACAATATTCGACTCCGTCGATCAGCTCGCTTATCTGCCAGAGGTCAGGTTTCAAGCGCTTCGACGCGAGGTGAGCAGCTGCACCAGGCCCTGCATCACGGCGAAGCAGATCCAGGTCACCCTGGGCCACATGGCCTCCACAGTGTCTGTTACTCCACTGGCAAGGCTACGCTTCAGGCCGCTGCAGCGGTGGTTTCTCGACCACTTCAACCCGGTCAGAGAGCACCATTCGAAGAAGCTGTCCCTCCCGAAGGCGGTCAGAGACTCCCTTCGGTGGTGGACTTCCAAGACCAACGTGTGCAAGGGAGTACCTTTCCACACGGTGACTCCATCCATCATGGTGACAACCGATGCGTCACTACTTGCGTGGGGAGGTCACTCAGGTACCCTGTCGATCAATGGACAATGGTCGGCGGTGGAGAGGCTCCATCACATCAATTACCTGGAGCTCCTGGCCATAGCCAAGACTCTTCGGGCATTCGCCCCCCTCGTCAGGGGGCACGTAGTACTGGTCAGGACAGACAACATAGTGGCCATGTACTACGTCAACAAACAGGGCGGAATGGGCTCGAAGAAACTCCTGGCCCTAGCCCAGAGCCTGTGGGAGTGGTGCATTCTTCACCAGGTGACCCCCCAGGGCCATCCATCTCCCGGGAGTCGAGAACCTGGAGGCAGACTCTCTCAGCAGAACCAGCTGGTCGTCCCACGAATGGATGCTGCACCCGGAGGAACTCCACCGTGTCTTCCACCGGTGGGGATTCCCAGACGCAGATCTCTTCGCATCGCGGAAAACAGCCAACTGCCAGTTTTCGGTGCCAGGCTTGCCCGGATGCACACCGGGGTTGCCTCGGGGACGCACTCCTGCTCGACTGGACGACGGGATTCTTCTACCTCTTCCCGCCGTTTCCACTTCTTCTCCGAATCATCGAGAAGATCCAGCTCTCGGGGACCGATTGCATCCTCATCGCTCCCTACTGGCCGAGGCAGGTCTGGTTCCCAACCCTGCTCCACTTGACGGGTCAAGAATACATGCTTCTCCCTCACCGTCCAGATCTGTTGACTCGGGAGAAGGGGCTGCTCCTGCACCCGGACCTTCCGTCCCTACATTTGGCGGCGTGGAGGATCCACGGGCGTCGGACGTCTCACCGGCTGTAGCGGCGATCCTGGCAGCAGCCCACAAACCGGCCACGTCGAAGGCGTATTCAGCTTGCATAGCCTGCTTCGCCAAGTTCCAGGCGGACCGGTCCGCCGCCGTCTTCCCGCTCTTGATTCCAGCGGTCCTGGACTTCCTGGCCGGATTGGTCAACAGAGGGCTGTCCATGTCCTCGGTGAAAACCCACCTGGCAGCGCTCACCTGGCAGAATCAGCAAAGGGGAGCCCCTTCGCTATTCCAGTACCCGATGGTCAAGAGATTCCTGAGAGGGGTCAACAACACCCGCCCCCCGGTGCATCCACCGACGCCGGGTTGGAGTCTAGACCTGGTGCTGTCCTGCCTTGCATCTCCACCGTTCGAGCCGTTGTCGTCCATTGACCTACGCCTCCTCTCCTGGAAGGTGGCGTTCCTGGTCGCCATTGCCTCGGCGCGTCGGCCTTCCGAGCTGGCGGCGCTCCGGGTCGACGAGCCCTACCTGCTGTTTTTGGCAGACAGGGCCATCCTGCGGACGGACATCACCTTCCTGCCTAAGGTGGTGTCTCCGTTCCATGTCAACACCGACATTGTGCTCCCGGACCTGGGGTCCTCCCAATCTGGGGACAGTGACTCGGCGCTCAGAGCCCTCGATATCAAAAGAGCCCTCTGGGTCTACAAGGGTCGGTCGGCGGACTACCGTCGGTCGACAAGACTCTTCGTTTCCTACGCCACCGACAAGCTGGGCTTGCCGGTGTCGTCACAGAGACTGTCAAATTGGGTGGCGTCCCTGGTTGAGCTGTGCTATCAGATAGCCCGCCAACCGTGTCCCCCTAGGGTCAAGGGCCGCTTGACAAGGGCAGTGGCCACGTCAACCGCTTTTCTCCAAGGAATCCCCTTGGACTTAATCTGTAGGGCGGCCATCTGGGCCAACCCCTCGACCTTCACATCACATTACCGGGTAGACACCCTATTTAGAAGGGAGGCGGCTTTTGGTCGATCAATTCTCAACCCCAAGGGCCCTCAGGGCAGTGCCTAGTAGGCAACCCTGTCTCTCCCCTCTATGCACGGTTCGTTTGACAGTTTTAGGTTGATCGATACCCCCTCTTTCTGTTTGCACTTGTAATGTACAAGAGTTGCCGTGCCCCAAGTAGGGGCACAGTCTACCGGTCAAAGCGCGCTTTACCCATAATCCTTACGGGTCTAGGTTGCACCGGTTGTGCACCTATGTAGGTTTTGTGCTCGTTGCACTTACTGTTATGAGGCCTGTGTGCCTGACATGAATGGTGCTTGTTGCACTTATGCTGTGAGGCCTGTGTGCCTGACATGAATGGTGCTTGTTGCACTGTGTTTACAAGTGGGAGCATGCCTTCCACTCATATTTATTTGGTTGATGTGTTATTTATTCATATTGCTGGTTGCAATAAACCTGTTCGGTTTTCAAAAAATTGGCTGGTTTGTTCCCACCTCCTTCACCTTAGCTCGGTAAGTCTTCATAAATGTGCATTCACAGAGCTCTCGAAGAAGAATGGTAGGTTACATACCTGTGACCATCTTTCTTCGAGTGAAGCTCTGTGAATCCACACGAACCCGCCCGGCCGTCCCCTCTATCTCAAACCACCCTTTCCTAGTTGCTATTGTGGCGTAGGAATGGGGCGGGCGCGCATGGAGGCGCCTTTTATGCCCTCCGGGCCAGCTGGGCGGAGCTACCGCCAAAACTTTTCAAACTGGGAAAGTTTCCGTTGGAAGCCCGCGCTGGCGCGCAAACTTCATAAGTGTGGATTCACAGAGCTTCACTCGAAGAAAGATGGTCACAGGTATGTAACCTACCATTATAAGCGGATCAGCCACAGGCAACTTGATCAGAATACAGCAGACTGTCGGAAATATTTTTTTACAAATCAGTAATCATTATATTAAGCATTAGAGAATGCAGTCTAACTCATCAAAATGAGATCCATATTATGAGCAATTGTTTTAAGTCATTACATCAATTTGTAGGTTCATTAATGTTGGTCTAAAAATGGTTACTTGCAGATAACTTGTGAACTGCCCCATAGCAAAATCTCTCAGAGTGGCATAATGATAAAACAGTATTATGTAATTCAGACAAAAGAGCAGTGTTAAATACAAAGACATTATTGTCACTGTTCAGTGTGTTGGGGTGACTGTGAAAATGAGTAAAATATTTGCCATTATGACAAAGACATCAGAATGAGCACCAGACAAATTCCACTGATGAGCAGATTCCAAATAAGGAGTACCATGGCCCAGAATGCCATTCTACAAACGTCATCTGCCAACCCTTATACTTCAAAGATGGATCGGAAGGAAAACCATACATTTCAAAAGGGGAAAATCCTGTTCTTTATTTTAAAAACACACACATACTGCCCTTTGGTGAATGCTTTTGGACAGTTTAAAATTAAAATCCTTTTGTGTATATTTGGCAGTTCTGGCATGACCTAGAATCTACCTACAACAGCCAATGGCCTTGGGAAGCGCTGACCTAATGTGTAAGAACCCAGATGTGTTAGAGCACAAAATTGGCTATTTTGGGGCTCCCTGCTCCATTCTAGCAAGATCCTTGTCACTCTAGACAACTATTTTTAAATTGCATGGCCATCCAGAATTGGGAATGGTTCAAGAGTCAAGGATGATACAAATGCCTCTCTTTAGCCAATGAACTCCAAGATGTAAGAGGTAGTATCAACTATGTCTGAAGCCTTTGTTAGAATATCAGTGGTCAGATGTCTATCTTACCAGCTTCCTGAAATTCTGTGTTGGATCTTAATAACTATACTCTCTGACATCCAGGGAAATTGTCTATACAACACCAGTCATAACTTCTTGCTCTAATTTGCATTCTCAGGTTTCCTCCCCCCATCTCTCTTGTTTGTTCATTACAATCTCCCTCTGACTAGGGTAAATGTGTAACTTTCCTTTAAAAAAAGTTAGTGCTATTTTTATGCTAAGCAGACAGTGGCATTATTTTAGTTGCATATACACACATATGTTCATTTTAAATAGAATGAAAAGCCTAATCACCAGGATTGCCAGGTGTTTGCCTTAAATATAAGGGACATCCAAGGGGGGTGGGTTCTGGGGGCAGGACTTCTGGGGCCTCGGCCAATGAGGGCCCTGCCCTCTTCCCCCTCACCTGAGCTCTTCCGCTTCCTCAGTAATTGATGTACCTCTGCCTCCTCAGGCAAGGAGGGGGCAGAGGCACATCAATTGCTGATGAAGAAGAGGAGGAGGTGGACTCGGAGGGAAAGGGGGTGGGACCCTCATTGGTTAAAGCCCTGGGACATTCCAGCCAGTAATTTTCCCCAAGGCGTGGGACAGTTTCCAGAAATAAGGGACTGTCCCGTAAAATCTGGGGGACCTGGCAAGCCTGCTATTCACTTGCACTTGACTCCATCCTTAACCTTCATACATAGTCTGCAAATGTTAAATCTGAGATGGATTACTTTTGCTGATGTTTATTGGTGCAAAGGGAACAGGGGAGGCAATTCATATCATGAATATATAACTACTCTGGGCTCTTAGAAGGAAAGGGAGGTGAGTATACCCTTGCTTCCTCTACCCCAGCTGAGCTGAATCCAGCTGCTGCTTCACAGTGTGAATTTCCTTCACTATTCCTCTCATCTCCCCTATTGAGCAGCAGCAGCTTCCCAGGATGTGACAACTGCCGGATAGGGGTGAAGGGGGAGGCCATAGAACTGCATGGGCAAAGATAACACAGTAGTATAGAAGCTTAGCCAGTATGAGTCTAGCAGCCAGATTTCTCAATAAGGGTTTTCATTTCTCACTTGAACCAGCAAAGTGTGATTTGTGGACCACCCCAGGTATTCCTGTGATTCCCAGACCCCATTTGTTTTTATTAGTTCCTCCAAAATGCCCCTAAACCTCCTTGAGGGCTGTGGGAGTAATTTTGCCATATTATGCCTACCCCACGGCCTATTTTATTTATAGATTTCCCAGCCATTTCCTTTTGTAAATAAAGTTTTTCCTGGGCCTAAATGATTGGGGGGAGGGGGAATGAAAAATGACAAAATATCCCATATCCTAGGGTTTGTTAGGGCAAAAATTGGGTTTCGCTATAGGGAAGGGAAGAAGGGTACAGTTCTCCAAGTTCCACTGAGAGGCTAATTTGCCCTCCTAGCTATTGAAGGCTCCTCCCTCCTGCCGTGTTACTCGGTACTATCTGTCTATACAGCAATCTATGCATTTTACAATAAATTAATACATTCAAGATTCAAACGAGAGCAAGCTCATACATCTGGCCCTGCAAACACCTATGCATACACCATGGCCTTTTCTAAACTGTATTTATATCCCAGGATCTGATCCCAGGTTATCTGCTTTTAACTTGGTTATATGAGTCTCCCCTGCCAGATAATCTGGAATAATCAGATAATCTGGGATCAGATCCTGGGATATAGGGCAGTGTAGAAGCCACTACAGATGCCACTGGGATTTCAGAAACAATACTGGATCAGTCAGTATTGCCAAACTGTGAATCTCGTCCTTCTGGGTGTAACCTCCTTTGAGCTAGATGATCTTTTAAAAAGCCCTTGTAAACTGATGTGGAAAATGGAATGACACAAACCCAAGATTGGAACCTTCAGAAACAGGAAAACTGATAGATATTTGTTTTCCTTTGTAATATTGATTCAAAACAGCAATTGAGCATATAAATCACACAAAACTTTAAAAGGGAGCTTTTCAAGAAGTACATGGCACTATTGTTCTAATAAAAGGTTAACAAGCCTCTTCTGCAGCTATGGATTTCATTCCAACACTTTTCCTAGATTTGAAAAGTTGGTCTTCTGAATGTATCTATGGTTTTGGTTTTGGTTTTTGCTCTATTTATATTGCGCTCTTTATCAGGGCTTGTTGACCTTTCTCCATTCGCAACCCTTTCCACCTGAGAAATTTTTATGTGAGCCCAGATATGTAGGTATATGAAATAGGTATAAAAATCAAGAATTTACTGATAATAGATCAGCATTTACAAGACTTCCTAAACAGTTTAGTTTTTCTTTTTGTGATGTACAACTGAAGCATTTTCTGCAGCTTCCACTGTAACACAGCACATTGTTGCTATCAGATTTGGGTAAATGGGTTGCATTCAGAAACTTTTTACTATTGCCAAATATCTTGGTACCCAAATATTGAGCTAAGGGGACCCCATTTGGGGTCAGGACCCACAGTTTAAGAAGAAATGTTTTATATGAAAGCACATTCTTCCTTTTGGCAAGCAGGTATTTCAGTAGCTGAAGACCTGAAATGCCAATTCCAGAAATGTTTTTATATGGGTATATGGGTTTATCTAGCTTGCTTTTTTGTCTTTTTAAGGTATTACATGTGGCATTCATTTGATACTTTTTAAGCAACTGTAATTGCTATCTGTAGGTTTGATAAACTTCACATTACCCTTGGCTCATTCCACACATTACCCTTGGCTCACTCTGCATGAATCATCATAAGCTAAGAAGAATCTGATTTTCATTGCTTGCCTTTTAAAGTGGTCTGAAAACAAAGAATTTGTGCTGAAATATTAATAATAAATTTAATAAAAGATAGTTTTGCAAACTAATTTTTATTTATGCAGTTTTTTTGCACATTGATTTTGAGGCCAGCATTAGGATTTTCACCAAATGTATACAACATTTTCAGTAAGCAAAGGGTGATTGATAGCAAACCGTATACACTGTTTAATTTGAAAACAAATACAGTGTTCCCTCACTTATTGCTGGGGTGAGGTTCCCAGACCTCCCGCAATAAGCGAAAAACCACGATGTAGGGATGCTCTATTTATTTTAATATTTACACATTTTAAAGTAGTTATACACTATTTTAAGTCTTTATAAACTTAAAATAAAGTGAAGGAAAGGAAGGAAGGCGCTTCAAGGCTGGAGGGAGGAGGGAAAGCGCCTTGGAGAGTGGCGGTGGCAAAAGCCCCAAAACAGCGAAAATACCATGATATATATTTTAAATTAATATTTTTGGAAATCCGTGGAACAGCGAGTCCGCAATAAGCGAACCACGAAGTAGCGAGGGAACACTGTATCTTCAATTACAAACATTCCAAATTCATTTTCTTTTACTCCATACAGTGCAATCATTTAAGTCCCCCTCCCACCAAAGTATAAGACTGTCATTTTATAGTACTGCAAAAAGTTAAAACATTAATCAGAAATTCAGTGTTTAATTAATTTGAATCCAAGTTTATTACTTTTTAAATATTAGTTATGCAACGTGATTTATTTGGAGAGCAAAATGATACATCTTATTCAGCTACTATAAATGTCAGTTGCAGCATTAAAAGATTTAAGTGATCATGATTTTCTTTCTTTCAAACTTTAAAACCCTATATTTAAATAGCCAGGTTAGACAAATCTGTCTTATCTTCCTTAACATACCAGATCCTGCTCTGTCCCTATCTTCTTTTAAATGTCTTGACTAATGATTTATCGCACAATCTTAATTATTTTACTTGAAAGCAACCCTTAATGTTTCTAATGCAAGTAAGATTCGTTTGAGAAGAACTGGGCTTGTTTGGATTTTTTTCCCGTTTGGAGTCCGGGAAGCTAACAACAGCAAGTAATATTCAGTGTCATACCTAGTATATTTGAAACCCAGTTCAGGTCATTTTTAACAGCACCTTCCTCTCTACAGCAAAATTATTTTTAGGTTGAGTTTCCTTTATATGGAATTCTGAAATCTGAAATACCGTACTCCAAAATTGTCAACACTGGTGACTTCAGATAGTTATACTTTGCTTTTTGATGGTTCAATGTACACAAACTTTGTTTCATGCATAAATATATTAAAGTATTTTATAAAGTTACCTTCTGGATACATATATATGAAATAAAATGTGGTACACACATTTCTTCGAAAGTAATCAATAGCTTTTTATGAGCTACACAATCAAAGAATTTTCTATAATCTATAAAACAGATTTTTAAAATATTATTTGCTGGGCTCTATTACTTAAGTTGCATTACAAAATACTTTAAGTAATAGAGCCCATCAAAATTCTGTAAACAGTAAAGCAGGGTGGTTTTTTTTTGCTGGACTTTATTATTTAAAGTTTGTGTGAAATGTGATGTGTAATGCCTCATCCTTTTCTGAACCTATCTGGTATTTCTCACTCCATACATTGTTTTTGTTTTTGAGCACCATTTGCTTTGAAGATTAATGCAATGTCCTGGTGGTTGCTCTAATAATCCCTAGTGACCCTTTTCTTGGAGGACTGGAATTCCTTTCCAATCTAAGGGCCATTGCTTTGTTTTCCATATGCTTTGGCAGATTTTAGTTAGAATTTGAACTGCGTTAAATATCTAAAGTGAGGTAAAATAATGCAGACTTACAGATATTGTTAGACTTGCAAAGAATGCTGACACCTGCAGTCTAACAGCATCTGGCAGATTGTATGATTTCCAAGTTATACAAGGTCCAGACACAGACACAGTGTTTGGGCAAATATAAACTAGGGAGAAGGTACTCTTAAAAAAATCATGTCTGAGTAAAGTCTGTATTTTTTTTCCTTCAGAGCAGAGGACAGAATTATTTGTTTTGACTACAACTACCGAATAGTCTTAACTACTAGTTCTTGCAAACATTTTAAAAACAGGTGGGACATTATTTGAGTATAGAGGGTGGAGAACTCTACGCTCCATACATTTGCTATGTATAGATTTTATTTTGTTTTGTTTTGAAAATACCATGCTCTCCGCAGCTGTAAGTAATTTTTAATATATAATACTCAGTAACATCACTTTGGGCGCTTCCAGTCAGGAATAAACCCCGTTCTGAAGTTGGCTTAAACAACCCCAAAACCCAGGCTTTTCTGAGGTGAGTGGCTACACGCCATCCCAATTTCTGTCAAGATGGCATGCAGTCACCCCCATAACTCCCCAAAATTACCCCTTAAGGACTCCCTCCCCCCCCCCCCCTCGTCTCCTGGTTTATCATTTGCTCATGCTAGGAGAGCACAAGGAGGAACATAATTGTAGTCAGGTAAGTTTTCCCTAATTTTTAGGAGTTATTATGGGGATTTGGGGAGAGGAAGTGGGTGCCCTTTTGGTTTTTCGGGCTCCTGGAACCTGAAAAATGGACATAGCTATGTGAATTGGGCCCAGGGATTGTGTCCACACAGGGTCCACACCTGGTAAGACCCAGATCTTACCTAAGGTCTGGATTATATCAGGTGTTTCACTAATTTGAAACCCTGCTTTGTTCCTAATTAATTTGATTTTATTCATTAATTCAGTTTTACTGAAGGCATCGTTTGGACACCTCCGGTAAAACCAACAGAAGTCCTTTTTTTGCCTGCGTGTGTGATATCCTTGGGCTTAACTCCTCAACAATACCAGGCGTTGTTCTGAGGTTCTGAACTAGGAACACAGAGACTGTCACTGTTCCTTATTTTATGACTGTTCACACCACAGCTTGTTTAGGAAAGTGTGATAGCAGTTTCTTTGGCATGTTAACAGCTGTTAAGTGATGTGGGATGGTGGACACAATAAATAGAGGAGATAAATATTTCACAGACAATATGAGAGTACATGAGGCTCCCATGGTCCTTCTTCTTATTACAGAATTATTAATCGGACATTCCACTAAGATTAGAATGACTTATTAGTGTACACTGTTGTGAGATTAGGTGGGAAA
Organism: Anolis apletophallus; assembly: GCA_030556195.1. Lineage (NCBI taxonomy): Eukaryota > Metazoa > Chordata > Lepidosauria > Squamata > Anolidae > Anolis > Anolis apletophallus. The sequence continues at coordinate 37,006,942 of JARBWK010000012.1, read as the reverse complement.
AACCTAAACTACTCAACTCAATGACAACACAGAAAAATATCAAATCATAATCACAACAAACACATGCAAAATTCCTAAAGCAGATTATTATAAGGTGGGTTATTATGATAACCCATTATAAGGTGGGTTATTATGACTGCAAGACTAGTCTATGTATATTAGGGTAGAAGATTTCAATGGACAATTGAATACTTAAGCTGAAATCCTGTAGGTGTATACTTCAGTTGTAAGAGCAATTGCACTATTTCCAGGATTGCAAGGGAGCGGGTGATGCCACGCCCGCGAAAGGAGAGGTTCTGAGCCATACTATTGCTGCAAGGCATGCTTTCCATCATGTGGGTAGACCTTTCAGAACTGAGTCGCTCTTGAAGAGATGTATTGGACAACTGTCTCTGTCATGGGGCAAGTGATTAACCAAACTATCATCCCAAAGCAAGGCAGTTCTGCCGACTCCTTATTATCAACAGAAAGCATTGAACAATCTAGCGGCTCATTCTTGGCAAGCTTTTCTGGCCACTGCCCCTGTTGACTTAATCATGACACAAAATGTTAGTTGTGACTTTCAACTGACATAGTGTTTAATAAGAGACAGGTTATTTCTACAGGGTGGGCCAAAGATCACAAAGAGGATTCAATATTTAATATTTTTTATTTTTGTTTTTAATTTACAATACCATAGCATCATATACAGTATATATAGAGAAAATAATATTATATTACATCATACAGTACATGTAAAATCTTTCAGTTTCTTTTTCAAAAAGTTATGAAAACATGAAATGCCTTTGTGACTTTTGGACCACCCCGTAAAATTGCAGCTTTCTTCATGGCATGAATTTGCCTAAGAGTCTTAATCAGCTGATGTTTACAAAATATTATAAGTTTATCAGGTTGATAGTAATACCTTTATAAGTGTTATCAATGTGATTACATAAGACGGTAATAGTGGACTGGTGCTCAATTTTTTTCTTCTTTCTCATTTTAATGTGTTTGTATAACTGCACAGTAAATTGGGAGATGCTACATATTTCATTACTTTCAAGGTATCATGTAAAATTAGACAGATCTTTATTAAATCTATTGACATCAAATTGTTCACATAGATGTCATTTAAAAACCCTTTCTCTCTGTTTCTTTATGAAAACTGGGTTTTCTTTGAGATGCGTTTGAGAAAAATAGATAAACAAGAAGAAGATTCATCTATTTTTCTCAAATTCAAAGACAGACCAGTTTCTTTTTGTTGGGGAGAGTAGTTCACTTTTCAATAAAACTCTTTTGTATGGCTTTAGATAAGGCCATTTTTCAGACAATAACACAAAGGGAAGGAGCAATCTCTTTCCCTAAATAGGTCCTGCATAGTGGGTCAAGCCTGTTACTCCTAACAATACCTGCAAACCTTTTCTCCCTCCTTTTTTTACCTTTTACCTAAAGAGACAGGGAAAACTGAACCATAAGAGAAGGAAGCAAAGAATATTACATAGTTTCTTGCTCTGGGTGTCTCACTATGTTAAAAAAAAGTTTGGAATGGCTGTAGCTTTGTTTTTCATTGCTTTTCACTCCTGTTTGAAAGCAAAAAGACTAGTACTTTTTTCCACCGGGTGGTGGGTGGGTGGGGTAAAACTTCTGGTTTTGTGGGAAAAAACACTATTTCACACAAAAATAATTCCTAACATTTTCTCTAAATGACCTGAAAATAACCAAACATACAAAAACCCATAATACTCCCACCCAATGAGGAGAAACATTTTGAGGTGCTTTGTTAAAACATAATAAGGACATTATTTATTCATTCATATTGTGTCAAATAATTTATTTGTTAAAAAATTATGGCTCCAAAGCAAAAAGTATATGTTAAGGACCCCACACCCCATCACTATAGTCACAAAAAGAACTTTTGAGTGGGAAGTTGAACGGGAAGAGGGAAAGACCAGTGCTTGCTATATCTCTCCCACACATAGGACACATCTACAATGACCACTTAGCTCACTATAGACTAAATGCTGTATGGGGCTGAACAAGGTTGACTGGGAGCAAGGCCAACTTAATATGGTCTTGCCCTGGGTTGACCCAAGTTGGGGGACCAGCACAAATCCTTCCCCAGTTTCAGTAATCAATCTGACCTTCCCTAGATTAGATTGGGGAATTAAGCCACCCCATTGAGGTATGAACCGGGAACTACCAAAGAAAGAAGGAAATAAATAAATAAAATTATCAGGCCTCTGTAAGATGGACAGAACTCCTTTAACAGCCCCAGATTTTTCTACAGGTTTAGGCAAAATTGATAGCAGCTTAGAACTTCATTGGCAATGCACAACAAAGTTGGAGAGAACAGCTTTCACAAATTGCCACTTAAAGCCAGTTTAAATTATGTTGGCGTAATGTAAATCACACGTAGTTCACGTTTTGTCAGCCCACACACTGTCTTGCCAGAGAAAGAAAATATGCCACATAGATGGTCAATAAAGAACAAGTAGTTTACTCTTCATAACACAGAACAACATATTTACAGTCATGTGAACAGTTACATCGACTAACACACAATGTCCTTTTTGAGAGATATAAATGGTCTTTCGGTTTCCATGTGCAATATCTTCTTCCAGCAGCTCATGAAGCAAGAACTGTGTCTCTCTCTTTCTGCAAGTACCTGCACAGCTAAAGCCAAAAAATGAAACTGTTGTCAAAACTCCTAGGCTCAGCTAGCTTCCTGTGTGCGGCCCAACCAACCAGCTTCGTGCTTTGCATTTTACAGTTAACACACTCACTAACTAATTTCTTACATGCTCCCAAAAACTATGCTTCTTTTTCAGAGCTATGCATGGGCCTTAGGTTTAAGAGCTGTAGTTTGGAATATACCTCTAACCACTACTCTGCCCAGAAAACAAAATAGTGTCCTAGTAAATACCCTCCTTATATAATTCGGTAAGGATAACACAGACTTATTTTTCTGACGATATACTTTTTGATTCTGTGGTCAGATCCATAGATTGGAGAACTTTGATGTTAACATGTGTCTGTGTTCAACAATTCAAGTTAATATGATTCCAATTTACAGTTTAGAGATTGAATGGGATAAAGTATCCCAAGTTATTTTTCTATCTTCATATTATCTTGGAAGCACATATACCCAAATAATGTTGTAAAATTACAACTTTATTAAAAGAACTTTCCAACCTTTCAACTTCACAACATTTACCTCAAGATCTAGACTCAAGCCTAAATCCAATTGCTACTTCCAGCTAGAGTAAACCTATTGAATCGATTGCTAAATAATAAGTTAACCGTTATGTCAGTTCTGTTCATTCAGGAGGTCTACTGTAGTTAAGATTAATAGAGATTTAAGCTGTAGACATTGTACAATATCTTTAGTAAGCCTTTAGCATGATACTATTTTTAAATGCCATAGTATTTCACAATGCTTGTCCAAATACCTCAATCCTTGTAGTAGAAAAGGGGTAATTTCCAGGTTGTGCTCGAAAGACAAATAATAATTTCTCTGGTTTGAATGTAAGTCATGATACAAATTTTCATATTCCAAATCCACTCTATTTGGATATATTTACAACCAAATGCTTTTATATTTTTATACTGTTGTAAACATAGAACGTATCTTGTCATTGTTAAATTGTACCGATGTGTAAGAGTTCAATGAATGTGCAGATAATCTTAGACTTCTAAGTACATAGCTTGGTTCCTGTTTAAACAATTGATTGTTCACTAATTCATCTCCAATAGCCTTCACAAAGTTTACTCACCAGTATGCTATTTACTGCTGTGATCCTTGCTTCTTTTCCCTCCATGCATTTTTGTTCTGTTACTTATTCACAACTCACTGATAAGTGCTATTTGATTTGTAGCTAATTGCAGCAACTGTTTCTAATTATTTATGAGTGTTGTAGTCAGAGTCTATTTACTATTCTGACTGATTGCAACAACTGATATGACCACAGCAATAAAGTAATTAACTGGTATACTTGAAAGCTGTCTAGTAGGCTTGGTTTAGAATCCTAAAATCGCAATTCTAAAATCAAATGGGGGGGGATTTTTTTTTGATTAGTATATCAAATACTTACAAAAAATTTTGCAAAAAGTTCTAAAATGTAACTTAATTACTAACGAAATTCTAAATTGGTTCTAAAGTCAAAAACAGTCAAAAATCAATGGGGGAACATTCCCCTTAAACTGTAGATGTATAACATAAATATAAGAGCTAGCTACTAGCTCTCAGTACAATTGTGACCTTCTCTACCCTCCTCTTTCATTCCTTCCTTTGCTCTTTGGTTCCCCATCCCTTCTTTTCTCTTTCCTTCCTTCCCTCCCCCCTTCTCTACTTCTTCCTTTGTCTCCTTCCTTCCTTTGTTCACGTTTTATTTCCCTAATAGCAATTAAACAGAAAGATATATGTATAATATATAGACTTTCTGCTGTGCTTTCTGCAACCGAACTTGCCTATCTCAGATTGGCCTCTTTAGTCATCAGCGCGCTTGTAAAAGCGTGGGATGAGTCCTTCCTGAATCTTCGTTCGTGAAGTAATGCCGAGAGAGAGATATGTATTAATGCAGTGGTTCCTCATGTTGTGGTGACCCCCATCCATATTTTCGTTGATACTTCATAATTTTGTTACTCTTATGAATTCTAATGCAAATATCTAATATGCAGGATGTATTTTCATTGTTACAAATTGACCAAAGTTAAAGCACAGGGATTAATCACAAAAACAATATGTTTGGGGGAGGATGGACAACGGATGATGGGATTTGCAGTACCTTCGACCAATTCAGCTCTGACTTCCACAGCTGAGACCCCATGAATGACAGACCTGGACTAAACTTGGCACACAGAACCCCCATGACCCACAGAAAATACTGGAGGGGTTTGGGAGGAATTGACAGTGATTTAGGGAGATAACTCTGAACCCAAACAATCCTGGATCAGGACCAAACTTGGCATGAATACTCAATATGCCCAAATGTGAATGCAGATGGAGTTTGGGGAAAATAGACCTTGACATTTGGGAGTTGTAGTTGCTGGGATTTATAGTTCACCTTCAATCAAAGAGCATTCTGAACTCCACCAATGACAGAATTGGGCCAAACTGGGATCCCCCGCTCGCCGGCGCCCTCGCTCACCCCTCTCGCCTCTCTCTAGCCTCGATGCATGGATCAAGGCTAGAGAGAGGCGAGGGCGCGTGAGCCCCTTTCCAGCTGAAATATAAGCCGACCCAACCCTGGGTCGGCATATTTCAGCTGAAAGGCGCCCAGCGCCTCTCCGCCTCTCTCTAGCCTGGATCCAGGCTGAGAGAAGCAGAGGCGCGCCTTTTTCCAGCTGAAATATAAGCCGACCCAACCCTGGGTCGGCTTATATTCAGCTGAAAAAGCCCCGCGCCTCTCCTCCCTCTCTCTAGCCTGGATCCAGGCTGAGAGAAGCAGAGAGAGCGCGGGCGCGCTTTTCCAGCTGAAATATGCCGACCCAACCCTGGGTCGGCTTATATTTCAGCTGAAAGGCGCCCGCCGCCTCTCCGCCTCTCTCTAGCCTGGATCCAGGCTAGAGAGAAGCAGAGAGGGCGCGGCGCGCCTTTCCAGCTGAAATATAAGCCGACCCAACCCTGGGTCGGCTTATATTTCAGCTGGAAGGCCGCGCCTCTCCGCCTCTCTCTAGCCTGGATCCAGGCTAGAGAGAGAGAGCGCTGGGCGCGGCTTTTCTTTTCCAGCTGAAATATAAGCCGACCCAACCCTGGGTCGGCATATTTCAGCTGGAAAGGCGCCCGCGCGCCTCTCCGCCTCTCTCTAGCCTGGATCCAGGCTAGAGAGAAGCAGAGAGGCGCGGCTGGCGCGCTTTCCAGCTGAAATATAAGCCGACCCAGGGTTGGGTGGAAACATATTTCAGCTGGAAAGGGCCATCGCACCCCTCTCGCCTCTCTCTAGCCTCGATGCATGAAGGCAGAGCAACAGGGAAGAGAAGGAGAAGGGGGGGGAAGCCTGGAGGACTACAGTTCCCAGAATGCATTGCCTAGCAGCAGAGTCACTTCCAGTTCCCCATAGAAATGCGGGAAAAAGAAGAAGCTTAATGAAGGCGGGAAGGAAATGAGCGGGAGAAGACAAGACAGGGAGAAGTGAGTACTACAATAATTAATTAATTAATACTTTAGAACTTCTCACAACTTAACGCATATTGTTGACCTGAAGGACCGTAAAAGGAAGTCTACTTCCTGGTTCACGACAGCGAGCCGTAAAACAACAAAAGTCCCATTAATTACGAATTTCTAACGAATCAATTAGATTTCCGTTTCAATTTTAGCATGCGTACTGTCTAGGTCTGGGACAGAAAGCCCCTTAGCATTTCATTAACCATCCATTCTTCTGTTCATGTCGTTCCTCACAATCCCATTGTTTTGGTGTTATTTTTTAATTGTGCCTGCTTCTACTTTAAAGATTTACAAAGATTATTGAAGATTTACAAGATTTTTTTAAAAAAAAACCTGTCTAGAAGTATGATTTAAATGCATACCAGCACAAAAACTTTGAAAAAAAACTTACTAAAATTACTTTATATTTCGCTTATTAATTAAAACATACAGAACTTACAACATTAAAAATGCAAGTACACGGAAAGTATATAAAGTAGCAGTCATATTAAAAGCAAAAGTAGCACATTGACAGATTAACATAAAACATTCAATATGTAATAATACAAGAAAACCTTCAACAGACTCAAAGAGAAAAGACTTTATCCAAAGTTTCTGCAGTATGGTTGTAGTCCTTAGATTTATGGTATGGCGTATTATTGAAAGAGCTTAAATGAGTATCCCGATAGTGTGTATATGCCTGAAATAGAATGTATCCATCTTTTAATCAGGTCAAATTTTTTTAAAAATAAAATATGTCTTATTTTCATTTGACTTGATTCTGCACATGAACCAAATAATGAGACTCTAGAAACAAAAAGCTAGAATTTTGCTAGAATCTTGAATATTTTTCCCTAAGGAAAAGTACTGTACTTATTTGCTTTTAAGCATTCGACAAAATAAGAAAGATTTAATAAAGATCAAGCTCACCTTTATTCTAATTTGATGAATGTTTTATTCTTGGGGGAAGAAAGACTTTCTTATAATGACATTTGAATGGGGAAATATCCGGTTATTTAAGACTTTAGCCACAAGAGAGAATAATAATCCTGAACACATACTTCTTATTACGTTCACACTTTATAACATAAAAATGGCTATCAGCTGTAGTTAATCCTATATCTTGAACTAGTATTTATTTAGGGGGTGCTTCTCAATTTCTTTCCTTTCTTTGAAAACTGATGTGCTTAAGTAGTTACTAAAGAATGATTAAGGAAAGTCTACACTGGCTGCTAAATTCAGCACTAGACACATCCAGATAAATCCTGTTCAGTACCGTATTGGCATTGCACTGACTTCTGTCCAAGCTCTTGGCCATTGCAGACTCCTCTGCTAATGTCAGAATGGGGTGCCCACATGACCAGACACAGGTGTCCCTTTCTGACATCAGCAGAGGTGCCCGCAACAGCCATAAGTTCAGAAGGAACTCTGTGGCAACATGGAATGAGCCATCCCCTTCCCCTGCAGCAAATAAGGTGATATCAGATTGACCTAAATCAGAGCTGCAAGCCCAGGCGTATCCTACAACTTTTCCCAGTGTGGGGCAAAATCAGTTTAAACCCACAAAAGTTGGTGAATGTCTTGGGTACAGGCAGCAAGTTTTCTTGCCCATGAAGACTTGCTCTTCAGTGGAGAAAATGGAAGGAGTTTCACCAGACTGCCAAAGATAAAAATCATATACTTCACCAGAGCTCATTTGGAGTTTAATAATGGACCACGAAATACATGTATAAAAATACATACACACACACACATACACAAAAGCTGATATATATATATATATATATATATATATGCACACACACACACACACTCATGTACAAGTTAAAAATGACTTTAAAAAAACTAGAATTGACTTATCCAAAAGTCAATATAAGTATTGTACCCTAAGTCTTACCAAAAATGAACTATCTCTGAGTAGAATGGTGAAAGGCGAGAGCTTAGCCTGTCTCTGAGTACAGTGGTGAAACATAAAGCTTAGTCCATCCCGGGAGAACCTAAAAGAAACATCAACCGTCTCTACTCTTATCTGATGTGGCATTACCTCTGGGCTTTTTGAAAGCCTGGGCAAGAGAATGACTACAATGTATTTTAATCTTTTGTTGTTGTACGATGTTTTTAGATTGCATTATTGCATTGAATCCTTGCTGTGAGCCAGTCTGAGTCCCTCTATGGAGGTGGAGAAGATGGGATATAAAAGTTTTAAATAAATAAATAAAAATAAATAAATAAATGGCAGCCAGAGGTGGCTGCTTTCCCCTCTCTGTGGAATGACCATATACGTATCCATAGGCCATATCAAAATCCGTTCTTTTACCCCATAAACATGCCCTCAACCTATAAATGAAATTGACTTATACATGAGTATTTACAGTAATTAACATGTATTGCTTTTAATTATTTTTTTTATGAATAATTTCTTACATTGTTTTTTTAAATCTTTTTCTTCCCTAATCAGGACAGAATTTTACCCTAAGACAGTTAGGAGTTTGTGAACCAGCAACTCGAAGAGGACTGGCATTTTGTGCTGAAATGGGGCTTCCCCATAGAGGTTACTCTATCAGTGCAGGGTCAGATGCTGATACTGAAAATGAAGGAGTGATGTCTCCAGAGCATGCCATGAGACTGTGGGGCAGGGGGGTCAAATCAGGCCGCAGTTCCTGTCTCTCAAGTCGTTCCAACTCAGCCCTCACTTTAACTGATACCGAACATGAAAACAAGTCCGACAGTGAGAATGGTAAGTCTTTCTATGTTTATGATTCTTTAAAAGTTTCAATCTTTGTAATTTATGAAATTCTTAGTTTTAAAAAATATATAACTGTTTGCTGAACAACCTCAATAATATGATTTTCCAATAATAGAATTTTTCAAATATATATGACTTTTCTTGGTCCACAATTCTTCACAGAACAACAAAAAAGAAAAATGCTAAAGTTTATTTAAATAGTTTATAAATACTTTTAGAGATAAATTTTTTTAAAAAAAATCTGAAAATGTACGAGTTCACAGAAGTTAACAAAAAAAGCTTAAAGATCAAATTTGATCCAGTGTTTAAACTTTGAGAGAGGCTATCATTTTAATAGTAGTAGGCATGCTTTGAATGAAGAAGGTTCTGTATAAATTATACTTGACTGGATGGACCAAATTCCATGATTTTGTAAGCCAGCTTCATACATTTTATATGTTAATAGGACTCGTGCAAAGTAATTTTCACAATAAATTGAACCCTAATTTCATAGCTTTGAAAAGGTAAACCTTTTGACATTGAGGTGTCAATACTGTTAGAAACCAAGCTTTTTAAGATTGCTTTGGAAAACTATCACTAACAGAACCTTGTCCACTAATCTAATAGTAAAAGCTTGTTTAGTCCTGATCAAATAAATAAGGTCTACCATAATTTAAATGAGCTTTTCCATGGTATTTTTAATGGCAGTATAGCATGCAAATATTAAACCGGTAAAACATTTTCTAGAATGGAGATAGAGCAATAGAAAAACATAACCTGCAACATTTATTTTGCGATGTTTCTTATTAAAAGTTGAAAAGCAGACTCACTAACACAAATCAGAAGGTAATTCCAAATCAACCAATTTAGTGGAACAAAGAATTATTACTGTACAAGTTTATAGATATTGAAGGGGGCCGAGGGAAAGATTCAAAATAGATTTGCATTCTAGTTATGCCTTGGGATTTATTGGTGTGAACCATGTAAAAGATTTGACTTCATAAGTATGGTAGCACAAAGAAGTACAGTATGTTTGTATCTGATTTTGGGCATGAATGGGGAGAGGAACCACCCCTTTTTCTGGTCTTGGTTGTCCCAAATGTGATCCTACAGTCTGTAACTTAGGATCTTAGAGAGAAAAGTAAGGAGTCAAAATAAGTGTTCTACGAAATTCTGCTTTCTCAGCCTACAGAAAGATTCTATAGATTGCTAATTTGCTTCTGTATTTGTTTATGCATTTAAAGATGCATCTGGGTAATAGCATCTGCCACATTTATGGGAATTGTATGCACATTATGATAGCCTGTGACAAATGTACAAATTGTATACAGCCTCAAAATCAGTTCATCCTTTCCTTCAAAATTAGCTGTTTGAATAGAGCATTTTAAATAACACATTTTTGACAATTGTTTCTACAAATGAGCTAGGAAGAAAAGAAGCAGCAAGCAGAGACAGTGGCCTAAAATGTAGGATTAACAACCATTTGTTTATTTGGATTCCCCACTGCCAGCCCAACTGGATGATGACTAGGGCAAGCTTGTTATAATCTTCATATCGTACGCCTGAATACATGATTTAGAACTTGAACCGTTAGGCATTTTCATTGTGACTTCAATAACTCATTTCCTTGGAAGGAAGCATTTATGTAAATCAATTTTCAAATGACAAACAAAAAAGTAACTTAAAAGTGTTTACTCAGACATGATAACCTTTGAAGTTCTCATGTTGTGAAGTACTAAAACTAATGTGCGTGACATCAAAAACAAATGGAGGAACTTATTTTGGCAACCAACACTGATTTTGAGACTCTCACATGTCCTCTGAACTATCCAGAAAATAAGACTCTGGCAATTTTTGGCTTGATTTTGTTAAAGTTTTCACTCTTACATAAATTATAGGCAAATATTTCATATTTATACTGGTAAAAGAATAGGTATACACAATAGGGTTGCCATATGTCCCTTATTCTAAGGGACGTCCCTTATTTCAGCCCTAAAATTTGTGTCCCTTATTTCCAGGCCCTGTCCCTTATTTTTGACTAGCAGGACAGGACTGGGCGGGGTTGACCAGAGGAAGGTGCGCACTGTGGTTTCCACGGCAATGCCTGCCTGGGGATTCCAACTCGCAGGGCAGCCTGCGTCCCCGTTGGAAGGAAGAGGCGATACAGGACTTTTTCAAAGTACAGTAGACTAATTAACCGTTACCCAAGGGGAATGTTGGATCATGTTGGATAAAGATAGTTTCTGGTTGCTTGAGAGTTACTCTTAAAATAGGCATAGCCCAATGCTATACAATGCTGTGTATCCCATACTATACTATACCATTAACTATTGACATAATAATCATGAAGATGTACTGTCTTATAAAATTTATTTTAATGTTTAGACAGTGGGCTTTTAAAGTCAGCAAAGTCAAGTGCTAAATACAGATGGAGAAAATTAGGTAGTTCTAATAATGTTTTTTCTGCATGACAAAGCATACAGAAACATACCATGTACTGTTAAGAGGGTATAGGTCAGGTTTTTTTGTGAGTTTCAATCATTATCTTATTCTCTTAATAAAACTATTTCTACGTAATGTTTGAGGTTCAAGATTTTAATGAAGTGTCCCTTATTTTTGTGAAAAATCCCGTAAATGTCCCTTATTTCTTATATCAAAAAATGGCAACCCTAATACACACACACACACACATAAATAAATAAATCTTTATGGAACTTTTGTCATTTTCAAAGATCTAATAGCAAAACATAATTTATTTGGTATAAATCTTAAGAAAACAGCTAGAAAATTTCATTAGGAACAAGAGAGATATGCTTCCTTATGCAAATACTGTAATAAGGGAGTTCGGGTTTTTTTGGACTACTGTCAAATGGAAGGGAGTTTGAAATCTTCCTCTACAGACCTCTCATTCAAACAATTAATGTTGCCTCTTGTTTAACTGTCCATAATTGACATGATAAAATTATGCAGGTGTATGCCTCAAGATAGATACTTCCATTTGACTGATTCTTGAAATCAACTACGTGTTTTCTTTAATTAATTTTTTTAATGTAAAGTCTACAGTATAAGCAACGATACCATCAATATATGTAAATAAGTTTAACAATCAAAATAGAGATCTCCCAATCACATCAAACAATCTTACCTTGCGCTCATCCTGACCATAGAGGTTGTGTGTTTGTGAGGTATATGTATACTGTATATACTTATATAAGTGCAATATTATATATGAAGTGTAACATTTATTACCCATTTCCAATTCAAAAATATAAAAAAATTCATTAAGCAATATGAACGAAGCATTTGTCCATCTTGGTAGCAAATTGCTGTTTCAGATATTTAATTTTTAAAAAGAGTGTGGTTAGTAAACAATTCTTGTATGTATTGATCAGAAAGGCGTCCCTGAGGGTGTCTCTTTACCAATCTGCTATGGATTATGCTTGATTGACACCAATTTAATGGTCCATGTAGTGCCTTGGAACTGTGGAATAATCCCAATCTAGCTATATGTACCTGTCTACAACAGGCAAGATAAACAGCACCTGCCATCACAATTCTTTAATGAACAGCATGAACAGTAAAACCAAGAGGAAAGAGGAAAACGTATAGCCCAGCCTCATTAGCTAATCCCAAAACATCTTTCGATAAGTTTGGCTATTGAAATTCAAATCATAACAAAAATGAGGGCTGGTGGATGAAAAAAATCTTCCTGGATACATTTAGGAAAAAGCTTTCATCAAGTTTTAGAAAGTTCAAAAATCTATTTGTTGACGTATGCCAGGCTTACCTGACTTCATACATGCATTCTGTCAATCCTAGATAAAACGTTTTCTGAATAGTTTTTAACTGCTGTTCTTTTTTTTCCCTTTTTAAAAAGGGAATTTAGCCCTTTTATTTTCATGTTCTTTCTTTCGCTGGTACCAAATTCTCTGGTAAGGGATTGATTCCCAGAAAAACATTTGCTTCATTAACTGAGATATACCTGTACAAACTCAGATATGGTATGATTTTTTAAAAATATCATTGGGGGGCGAGGGAGCATTTTTGTTTCATGTTGATTTAAATTCATTTCCCCACATTTATATGCGAAAATTATTTGATTATTGGCATCTTATAAAATATATATTCTCATGTAAGCTGTGTTGTCTTTTTGTTCACTGCTCTATCAACATGTAGGTGCATGAGAAACGTTGCACCATTTATTTCTATTGGTAGTACCATCCGTTGAATAGATGGATCTTAGAGACTCAAGATGTTCCTGCCAATAGGAATAGGAATAGAGGCAGTCCTTTCCCCAGCATCTTGTTACACACTTTTCAGGGGTATTTCCCAGTCCCTTGAAATTGATTTTCAAGGAAAGTAGTTGGAGATGGAATCAATGAAATTCACCTTTACCTCTAAATTCTGGCAGTAAAATCCCATTGCTAGATGAGAAACATTCAAAAACATACCCTTCTTGTAATTGGGTGCAAATTGTGATCCATACAACTTTTTAAATATTCTTGTAAACCTTATAAAGGAGCTCCCGCCTGAAAGTGTTTATACACTGTACTCATAACCATAGAGCCACATTTTGACTTTAATCGTGCATTCCATATGGGAAAAAAGTGTTGGAAACTAGTTCAGGAACATGGTTTTCTCAGACATCCATAAGGGTTTTTCTTTTGCATACAGGTGTTTTCGACTTTCTGTATAAAGCAGGCCTGGGCAAACTTCGGCCCTCCAGGTGTTTTGGATTTCGGCCCTCCAGGTGTTTTGGACTTCAACTCCCACAATTCCTAACAGCCTACTGGCTGTTAGGAATTGTGGGAGTTAAAATCCAAACACCTGGAGGGCTGAAGTTTGCCCAGGCCTGGTTTAAAGGAACCAACACCCTTTTTGTCTTCTCCACTGATTTCAGTTTCTCAAGCAGAGGTTAAAATACTCTATTTCGAGGCAGGCAGCAATGATACAAATATATTTATTTTGCATCCATGAGCCATTGTTTTCTGTAATGTTATTTTGTCTTATTCAATTAATCAAGAAGAACTTGACCTATTATCCTACTTTGTGACATAGAAGTGTGTTTCCTATTAACAGAATTCCTCCCCAGCCATCCAGCTATTATTACAATCAATATCCTTCTCGGGGGTAATCTTCCATAAGCATTTGTCCAACTCACAAGAATCTTTGATGGTACAAGCTGCATCTTTCTGCTTAGCTTATCCTATTATTGCTTTGCTTAAAGTAGGTTGCCCAAATTACTGCTTATTTATGAATAAGCAATTTTGTCATCTACTGTCACTATTTCCCGGGAGTGATAAAAACCTTGTGACTATGTAGGGAAGTTTTTATGTAGCAGACAACCATATCTATGTCTAAAATGTAGTCTCTGTAAGTCTGTGTGATAGTTATTAAAATGCAAGCTATAAAAATCTTTGGCATGTAGAGTATTTGTATTCCATATTATATAGGCCCAATCCTGCTGTTTCAGTAATACCATGTTAAAAAGTCAGGCTTGATTGTTCCACTGTACTGTAGATTCTTGAAGATTTTACTTTCACAAAAGGATTTTTTTTCCTGTATAAGAATCACACATACTTGGATTGATTGAATTTTAAATTCAGTGAATTTTTTTACTGGCATGTGCAACAACATGATATTGTTAATGATTTACCTTAAATTGCTAAATATATTATTAAATAGCAGCTCATAGAAGAATATGTTGTATTATTCAGTTACCCATTCCTTTAGCACAGTGGGTCCTCACATGTTTTGGCTTGCAACTCCCAGAAAGCTGTTAGGATTTCTGAGAGTAGAAGGCCAAAACATTAGCGCACCCACAGGTTGAGAACCACTGCATTAGGACATAATGTAAACACTGAAAGAAACGTATACAACAATACTAATAATAATTTGAAGGTGGTAGTTTTTTTAAAAAATTTAATCGCAGTGTACCTTTCTCAAAGATATTAGTAAGGGCCCTTCCAGACCAGCAAAAAAATCCTATAGGAAGTGGGATTTTAAATGTCACTTTCTCTCGGGAAGAAGGCCACACAGCTGGCCTAAACTCCGTGGTTTTGCAGGGATGGTGTCCAGATACTCAGCCCAGCTGATCCGAGCAGGGGTGAGCATAGGTTGAGATTAAAAATGTAAGTGGGCACCTATTGTAAAATGTTAAAATATGTGTTCATTTTCAGTTTTTGAAGCCCCTGTAGGTGTTTTGCAGCTATCCCTGTATAAAATAAGGCAGCCAGCTTGGGTGAGGAATTTTGTTTTGAAGAAGCTTTGCAGAGGAGGACGTCGAAAAGAAGAGAAGCTTTATGTTGTTTCCTGTAAGACTGTTTGTTTGTTAATACTCGATTAATTGTGCCCATATTTTATTTAAAGACTTTATTTTTAAAACAAAACTCTTGATTTTTTTAACTACAGAGGCCTTTAATTGACAAAAAACAATAGGGATCAATACAGAAACTCAGGGGGAGCACTACCAGCCTCCCCCTTCCTGTCCTTCAAGACCAGCTATGTTGGTTTTTCCTCACTCACCCTCCCTTGGAACAACCAAAGGAGGGCTTTGGGTAGGGTAGGGTAGGGTAGGGGGAGATTTTCCTCCAAGACCCTATGTTGGTTCTTCCAGAGAGGAGGAAGAGACGAATAGGCTGCAGGCCTGCGTGAAAAGTTTCCTCCAGTAAGTTGAGAGGGAAATGGGGGTGGGGCAGGAGGGAGTCTAGAAAGGATGGAGGGAAGGAAAACATGTGTTTTCCATGCCTGCAGGGATACACAGACTTGGAAAGGTGTGCGTTACTCAGGAGAAATTGGGTTTAAAGGGCAGCTTTTAAACACGTGTTTTACAACCTTTAACCCAATTCCTCCTGATTTCTCCTGCATCTTGTATAAACATTGTTTAGTCACACACACACCCTTTAACCTGGGTCATAATGCATGAAGGATCCTTAAACTTTACAAATATACTTATTGGAAGAGTTCATTGGCTTCTTTGCAAATAATTAAAAATTATAGTAAATTGGTGGACTTTAACCAGCAGAATTCCTTAATTTTACATCTTAGTTAAAGTGGAATAAATGAATCAATTGTTGAATAGCGTTGAAAAATGAGTAAATGCAATTGATGTAATTGTTCTTCTCTAGTGAGGAGTAACAGCAGAATTGAGACACGTGTGACCTTGAAAAATTCTGATTTAATTACTTCCATTTAATTAATGGATGCTCACTTTACCATCACAAAATATACATTTCCAAAATTACTGGGGGGTTTTTTTGGTTAAAAGTGGATTTCCAAAATTATAATTATAATTTTAAAATTATACTTTTAAAAAATCAGAGTTCTTAGAGTGAAATGTAAATATGCTTTGTGCTGTTGTTTAAAACCCCTCAGACTTTTAATTTGATCTAAACTTACGTTTCTGTAGCTTGCAAAATAAAAGAACAACTCACTTGAGAGATCACTGACATCTTTATTTATTTCACTATTCTTTCCCTGACATCTACCGTTTGAGCATATTACACAGAAAGCTGGCTTACTTTTAGTCCAAGAATTATGTAGGAATCTTGCTCGTTTTTTCGCCAGACTGTTCTGAAAGCATATGGGAGCTAAGTAGGGGCTGACAAAAGGTGATAATGTGTAGTCAACTATGTGGTCCTGGAAGAAATAATAACGCCTGTGAGTCTGGAACAAATTCATGATGGAAGTTGTGCTCAGCATGTAGAAAAAGGACAGGGTAGTGTTGAGGGAAAGGAGTAAAATAGTGGGGAGAAAAAATATCAATTTCAGAGCAATTTTTTTTCTCTCCGTCCCCCCACCCCAACCCTTAGAAGAGGCTCAGGAAACAATGAAAATTGTGAGAGAATTAGTACTGTATTTACAAGTACCTGTATTTACTCTAGTGTAATGTCCCATCAAATCTAATGCACACCTCAGTTTTCAAAAGTACACTCTTAGAATGACTCCATTTTAACTGCCTTGTCTAAACGATATGGGATCATGGGGGCTGCCAAAGAATACAGATGCCTCACCAAACTACAAATTCTAGCATTGCGTAGCATCGAGCTATGGTAATTAAATTAGAAATGACGTCCCTCAAATAGGAACCGCCAGGTGCTGCTGAAGTAGCTTCCCCTTTTGCTTTGGCTCAGCACTAAGATTACCATATTACACAAATCTAATGTGCACTCTACTTTTGGGAAAGTAATTTAACCAAAAAAGGTGAGCATTCGATTCAAGTAAATACATTAGTTATGCAGAGCTTTCCAAACTCTGTGTCATGACATGTTAGTGTGTTGGCTCCATTGTGTAGGTGTGTCACATTAACATAATGCAAAGTGACAAAAATCTTGGAAATGCATGTTATGATATAAATCATATCATTTTAAAAGTATAAATGGAAGTTTTTCATGACATACGTTGGGTCCCCATACATTTCATTATTGTAATTCATGTATGTGTTTGTATATCTTATAAGAGGTTAGTTTGGCTTCTTGTTTGCTAGTAAAACTGAGTTACTGTGTTGCGAAATGATACATGTGTAAAAGGTGTGTCACTGACATGAAACGTTTGGAAAGCTCTGATTTATAACCCAAGTATTCCAGATAGTGATAATGGTTTAAGCCCTGTTTTGAAGATGAAAATTAATAAATTAATTGCAAAGGTGACAAGGATTAAACCAGTACTGCACAGGCGAAAACATCACCATTGTATCTGTAATAGTGAGGTGGCTGTTTTATAACAATGCATAAAACCTTGATTCCCACAGTCTCTTCCACATGTGCTGTATTTACATCCCGTATAGACTACTGCAACGCTCTTTACATGGGGTTGCCTATGAAGACTGCCCTCGAAGCTGCAATTAGTTCAACGCTCGGCAGCCAGATTACTAACGGGAGCGGGTGTACAGGAAGCATACAACTCCCTTGTTGCGCCAGCTCCATTGGCTGCCAATTAGCTTCTGAGCACAATTCAAAGTGCTGGTTTTAACCTACAAAGACTATACAGTTCTGGCCCAGTTTACCTGTCTGAACGTATTCTCCCCTATGAACCATCAAGAGTGTTAAGATCGTCTGGAGAGGCCCTGCTCTCGGTCCCACCACCTTTGCAGGTGCGTCTGGTGGGGATGAGAGACAGGGCCTTTTCTGTGGTGGCCCCCCAGCTGTGGAACTCCCTCCCAAATGAAATTAGATCTGTCCCCTCCCTCTTGACCAGGGGTGCTCACACTTTTTCAGCATGGGAGCTACCATATGAAAAACCAAGTTTAAAAGATCACCTGGCGCGCGCGCGCATGCGCGCACACATGCACCCACTCCTGCTGCCACCTTCCATCTGCACGGGGCTTCTTTCTTTCTCAGAAATATAAACAATGGACATGCTAAAATACACCCAAGCACCCATTTCTCCCTCCCTGCCATTTTCCCATAGATATAATCAGGCAGAAAATAAACAGAGAGCCCTGGTAGCTGCAAAGCCATTTGTTTCTCAGAAATATAAAGAATGGGACATGCTAAAATACACACAGGCACCCATTTCTCCCTCCCTGGCATATATACACAGATATTATTAGGCAGAAAGTAAGAAGACCGACCTTTGTGCTTCAGTTTGGACAGAAAATGCGTTCTTTTTTCCTTCGTCGTTGCTCTTCTTGACGCGCCGCCTGCACGCTCCAAGCGCGCCTGAGACTCCAAGAGGGAGAATGGGCTCTTTTGCGCATGCGTGCGGGTCAGCTCAGCACCACGTCATCCAACGCTGCCCCCCTCCTTTGCTCTGTGACAACTCTGAGAGGCTGGAGAAGGAGGGAGAGGGGGAAAGCGGAAGAGCCAAAGAGGGAGCGGGCGTGGATGCCATCGCGTCATCCACGCCGCCCCCTCTTTTGCCCTTCTGCATTTCTCCTCCCTCCGTCCTTCTCCGGCCACACAGACGTCACAGAGCAAAGGAGGAAGGCGGCGTTGATGACGTGGTGCTCAGCTGGCCCTGCAAGCATGCGCAGAAGTGCCCATTCTCCCTCTTGGAGTCTCAGACGCGCTTGGAGCGTGCAGGGGTGCGTGAAAAGGACCAACAGCGATTGACCTGGTCAGAGGCCTAAAGATCACCCGGATGAGGCTCAAAGATCACCCGGGTGATCGCGATCACCGTCCTGGGCACCCCTGCACTTGACCTTTAGGAAGCTAGTGAAAATGTGGCAGTGGAATGAGACCTTTGCAGAATGAGGGCGGAGATTGCTAAGTTATTGACCACAATATATGGACTGAATGTTTTAGATTTTAATGTTATCATTGAATTCTTGCTGTCTGCCGGTCTGAGTCCCTCTATGGAGGTGAGAAGATCAGGATACAAAAGTTTTAAATAAACAAACAAACAAACAAATATTTTGAAGTGGTAACATTATACAGTATGTATTTGGCAGCTTCTTTTCCATCACATTTCATGGCATGCTTGATGGAATGGGAAGGTGAGCCTCTGTTCATCCACCACATAGAGGCTATCACTCCCTGGGTAAGTGTTGCAAATTGCCCTTAGGTTATTGCAGATTACTTACTTGAAGGGTGTGTGGAAACGAATTGCCTGCCACCTTTTCATTTCTTGATTGTTTGGATTTTTACAAGTGCTTCCTGCTTCAGATGCTGGTTTTTGGGTTGTTCTCTTTTACATTAATTCAAATATAATTTTCTGTGTAACATCCGAAATAGCTTGGCATTGAACCTATTACTTATTTATGAGGCCTTTTGTAATGTCAGTGTTATTTCTGGAATATATATGTGTGGATACTATTTTATATTTAGACTTTGTACAATGTGCTGCAACATGATGAAATGCCAAAGGTAATCTTTTGGCGTTTACTGATGCAAAATCAAACTGCTGCCTTGCAGAAAACAGGAAGGACACTAATTGCATTGCATATAAACACTTTTTTTTACTGCAAAAACAATTTAAAATTGAAATACATGTGTAACACATTTTATGCAATACGGTACTTGCAATGAATTCTTTAAAATGTGTTAACTGGAAAAAAATATTGCATGTTACAAATAAAGGGCTATGTCCTTGGAAGTTACTTTAATATGAGCATTTGCCTTTAGAAGTATTCTAAATAAGTCATAAAATGCTTTTTGCTTTTTTAAGATTATGCTTCTTATCTTTGATACTCAGTTTCACTAATCAAAAAGTATTTTCTTGTGTTCATGAAGGAAAAAAATCTAACAAAATGTTGTATTTGTTTCAAAATTATAAATATTCCTCTAATTTTTGAAAATAAACCATGCTGTGCACATATCAGAACTGATGATGCATGCTGTTTTGATTTTGAATGTGTTTTTGATGTCCTTGAAAAATCACAGTGGTAGCAGTAAAATTGTTTTAATTAATGATTTGGAGAGCAACAAATGTGCTGACTCAGGATTTATGATATAATTATTACTGGGACAGAAAGGAAGTAAAAGCTGGCCGCCGTATTAAATATTGGTTTGTTGTCATCTGATAAATAGTTAAATACTTGGGTTATATTTCATTGGCTAAATTTTCTATAAAATGTTTTCATTTGCTAATAGAATTTATACCTCACTTGATTACCATAACCTTTGCCATACTTAATGTAATGATAGAAAATAAATCTCATTGTTTTCTGTCTTACAAGTAACACATCTATCATATGATCATGAGTGGGAGACTGCCATCTGCCATCGCTCTTAAATTGCTTAATATGAGATTAAGTAGCTTGAAGCATTGCTGTTGCCCATTATAGTCCTGCACTGGTGGCATTTTGGACTAGATGTTTCTGTGCTTCTTGTGTTCTATGAAACACAGTCTTCTACAGATATGCAATAAATCTTTATTCTTAATTAAACCCAACTGTTATACTTCATTATTCTTGTCACTAAGACTTTTCAGCCGAAATCCTCCCTGCAATTTTCTGTGTGGATATAAAGATCCAACCTCCAGCTCATACAGTGGACTCCAACTGATAGGGTGTTTGATTTCAGCTGTATTTAAGTAAACAAGAAAACCACCTGTAGCTTGTTTAGTTATAAAACAAAGAAATAACAATGGGTTGCAGTCATGAAAAGCTATTCCCCAGGAAGTACATTACACAGACTAAAAGGTTGTTTTGGATTATTCAGTGATTATTACTGGCATTGTGGATTATCAGAAACTGTGCAGGCATATGAAACACTTAATATGGCTATATCACTGCTCATTGTATATCCTACAGTGGGATATACACATTAATGATCTAGGACATGCATGGGCAGACTTTGGCCCTCCAGGTGTTTTGGACTGATCTAGGATCTATAACATCTTGTGGTTCTTCCAGGACATGCTGACAAATATGTTAAGCCTTCTGAAATGATGATTACTTCATACACAGGTATTTAATTTTTCATGAGAGAAGGGCTGCTTTAAATATAAGTAATGTCAGAAATATT
This sequence comes from Anolis apletophallus, assembly GCA_030556195.1. Lineage (NCBI taxonomy): Eukaryota > Metazoa > Chordata > Lepidosauria > Squamata > Anolidae > Anolis > Anolis apletophallus. The sequence continues at coordinate 36,985,689 of JARBWK010000012.1, read as the reverse complement.
TTAAAAATAACTAGGTTTTTCTAAACTACAAAAATATGAGTAAAGTACTAAAGCTTTACTCGTGTTGTAGAGGCTCCTTCTTTGGAGACTTTTAAACAGAGGCTGCATGGCCATCTGATGGGGGTGCTTTGCAATTTTTCTGCTTCTTGACAGGGGTTTGGAATGGATGGCCCACAAGGTCTCTTCCAACTCAATTATTTATTTATTATTTTTTATTTATTTATTTATTTAAAACTTTTATACCCCGGCCTTCTCCCCTCCGAAGAGGGACTCAGATTCAGATTTAATGATTAAATAAAGCAGTGATTCTCAACCTTCCTAATGAAGCGACCTCTTAATACAGTTCTTCATGTTGTGGTGACCCCCAAGCATGAAATTATTTTCATTGCTACTTCATAACTGTAATTTTGCTATTGTTATGAATCGTAATGTAAATATCTGATATACAGGATTCATTGGACTATATTCACTGGACCAAATTCGGCACAAATAACTGATGTGCCCAAATGGGGGCATTGATTTTATCATTCAGGAGTTGTAGCTGCTGGGATATATAGTTCACCTACAATCAAAGAGCATTCTGAACTCCACCAACAATGGAATTGAACCAAACTTGGCACACAGAACTCCCATGACAAACAGAAAATACTGGAAGTGTTTTGTGGGCATTGACCTTGAATTTTGGAGTAGTAGTTCACCTGCCTCCAGAGAGCACTGTGGACTCAAACAATGATGGATCTCGACCCAACTTGGCATGAATACTTAATATATTCAAATGTAAACACTGGTGCAGTTTGAGGGAAATAGACATTGACATTTGCAAGTTGTAGTTGCTGGGATTTGTAGTTAATCTACAACCAAAGAGTACTCTGAACCCAGCCCACAATTGATCTACACACCAACTTGGCACACTATCTACGTGGCCAGCATTGAATACTGGTGGGGTTGGAGATGTTTTTGAATTCTGGGAGGTGTAGTTTACCAACACCAAAAAGGAAGAGAATGACATGCGGAGAAATCTTCAGCCTTCTCTGCCAAAAGGGTTCCTAAGACCATCAGAAGTGTGTGTTTTCTGTTGGTCTTTGGCAACCTCTCTGAAACCCCCTCGTGACCCCCAGGGGTCCTGACCCCCAGGTTGAGAAACTCTGCACTAAAGTGTTAAAATGGGTGCAATGACTCAGCAAAAGCTGCAGTTCAATATTAGCAGGTGTGCCTGTAGCTTACTTAGTCAGCCCCTGTGTGAGAAGGCTGTGTGTTAGAGCCTCTATGTTACAGCCTTTGTTTGGACTCTGTGTAAGTCCTGTGTAAGGTTCCTGTGTTTGACTCCTGCGTGAAGTTAAGGCTCTGTGTGAGCGAAGCTGAAGCAACATACCTACAATTAAGAAAAGCCAGTGTGTGAACAGAGAGGCCAAGAACAAAGAATCAAGAAACCCTGGTTTTTTTGCTATAAGAAAGAAGCCTCCAAGGGAAGTGAGAAGCGGGTCTGTGAGTTTTTGTTCTGTGGCTCATTTTGTGGCTGCTGATGCTGGGTTACACCGCTGCAAGAGGATTACTCTGCTACTCATTTATGGGGAAGGTCTTTTGTTTATAAGTCCATTCATCCAACACAGCATTTGTTTAAAACACTTAGCAAAACTAATAAAACAGCAAGAACGAAAAAGCAATTGCAAAAATAATAATACAATATGTATTGCTGGATAACGTCACGATCTCAAACACAATAGGAGCATAAATAGAGAACTTCTTCACTTAGGAGAAATAATTCTAATCTTTTTATGAGTGACCAATAATAAATTCAGATTGCAGTGATTGCTGGAACAAAAATAACTAGGAAAATAAGACCTTTTAAAGAAACAGGGCTACTGATATTTCTCAGCTACTTCATAATGCAGGCCTGAGGGCAAGGACACTATAGGCTGGAAGACGGCTGATGTCTATGATATGGGGCAAGAACTGGTTTTTTTTTTAGTCAGCCATCAAGGCTGTAGGTAATTTTTAGCTGGTAGCGACAGTGCTTGGAATTTGAGAAAGAAGGGGGAATTACCTACAGTTTGCGTGAGCTTAAAGAATAATTACAGTTTAATATATTTTAATACTGTGTTCATGAAATCCTTTTTTGCTGTTTTAAATCCTTCTTTGACTGGTTGCCAAGCTTAAATTGCAGTCAGGTGACTCATACCAAAGAAAGGAACACTACAACCAGCAGTCCGCATTTGGAGGAGTCACTCTGAGGCATAGTTACCTTGGGACTCAAGGTGGTTTGCAAATAAAACAATATATAGAGTAGATAAAGATACAAAAAGACAATTAAAATGTAACCGAGACTCAGTCCATCGAAGACTTTTGAAGTCATAGCTAGCACTTTGAATAGATGATAACCAACGTTTTTCTAAACTGAAAAACTGGTGGCAAATGGATTCTCTAAGAACCTCACTCTAAAAGGAACTGTATGAACATCATTGTGATCTAGCAGTCATTTTGCTAGGATACTAATGGCAAAACAAATCCCGCACGTCAAATCTGTTCTGAACAGTTGAAGATCTTTAGCAGAAGACGTGGATGACATCTGAAGTCTTCATTCGAAAGGGGCAAAACAATAATGTATAAGGTTGGATTTAGTTGAGAATAAGTGCAATCATTTTTGAACTGAGGCCATAAGAGTGGCAATCAAGAACTTTTTATACTGAGAAGTGGTATGCTATTTGGAAACTGTGCCACACTGGACAGCTATCTTTTGAATCTAAAAGCCTTTCTAATGCGGTGTACTGTTCCACTCATAGTTCTGATGACCAAGTTGTTATTCCATTTAGACTATTTTTGTCATTGGGTTGTTGTGAGTTTTCCAGGTTGTGTATCCATGTTCTAGAAGCATTCTCTCCTGACAGTTCACCTTCATCTATGGCAGGCATCCTCAGAGGTTGTGAGGATGCCTGCAATAGATGCAGGTGAAACGTCAGGAGAGAATGCTTCTGAAACATGGGCATACAACCCGGAAAACTCACAACAACCCAGTGATTCCAGCCATGAAAGCCTTCAACAATACATATTTTTATCATGTTTTACTGAGGGAGAAAAGAGTTGGACAATTCCAATGTCATGGTTCTTCATCACCAGAATAATGTTTTATGACACTTTTTTTATGGGAACACAGTTAGCTACTTGGTGATATACAGAATATATTAAACCATATGTGTGGATTTAAGGTCCAGATGTTTTTAAGTAAGAGTGCTCGATAAATAAATAAACTTCATTTTCTCATTTGCTATTTTCAAAGTTCTTTGTTCTTTACTATATCAGATGTATTGATTTTATGTAATAGCTAATAGGCTTTCCTTTGTACAGAGTGCTTTTGCCTGTGATTAAATTTTTACAGTTGAATTGTAAATTCCCCTTGTGGGAAATATATAAATGAAATAAAAAGTACTTTCAAAAGGAACCATGATATTTTCGCCTTTAAATATATTACCACAGTGTGTTCTTACAAATGCTTTATTTCTTTTCTTTTTTTAAAAAAAAAACCACTTTCTGTCAGGTATTTAGAATGCAGATTAGGTCACATTCTTTGTAATTCTTTGAACCTGTTATAATAGTGACTATGAATGTCAGAAGAAAGTTTGAAAGAATGAGGATAATTGAAGAAGGACAAGAGAACAGCACAGGCCAGATTAGCATAGTAAACTTCATGGAAAAGAAACCTTCAATCCTGTTGCTCTCAAGGTGCACTAGGGCTTTTATAAAAAGCCCTGCTGGTACTAGAAGGAGGAGTGGTGTTGCCATCATTTTTATCCTTTATAGCAGGGCTGCCCAGGAAGTCGATCGTAGTTGACCAGTCGATCACGGGACCGAAGGAGGTCGATCGCAGCCCAAGTGGGGCACTTCTGCTCTGCGCGCGCGCACCTTCCGCCCGCACCTTCCACGCTGCGCACCGTCCACGTTTGTTTCCGGACGAGAGAAAAGCAGGGCACTCCTCTCTCTCGCTGGCAGCGGACGCTCCAGGGTTGCTTCCGGACGAGAGAGAGGCAAGTGGAGCATCGGGCGGGGCCTCCGGACCCTTCCTCGGCTTCAGCTCTACGAGCAGCCTCTCCAGCCCTGAGGAGGGCAGGGCCAAGCCAGCCTTGTGCCAGCTATGCCATCACTGGCTTGGCACTGCCATCCCCTAGCCTGGAGAAGCTGCTGGCAGAACCGAAGCCAAGGGGGGGGGAGCCAGGCCATGCCAAGCCCCAGCCCCTCCCCCGGCCGCAGCTCCACCAGCAGCCCCTCCATCCCCAAGGAGGGCAGGGCCAAGCCAGCCCTGTGCTAGCTATGTCACCACTGGCTTGGCACTGCCATCCCTAAGCCCAGAGAAGCTACCGGCAGAGCCGAAACCAGAGGGGGGCGGAACCAGGCCACGCCAAACCCTGCCCCCTCTACTGGACTCAGCTCCACCAGCAGCCTCTCCAGCCTTGAGGAGGTAGGTAGACTTTCTGACTTGGTTTTGTTATAAGTAGCTTGCATGCTGAAAAAGTGTGGGCACCCCTGCTTTATAGAAACAAAACCAAATATAAAAGAATCATTCATGTAGTGAACACTACGGATGATACATTTAGACAGCATGTTTAAATTGTTTCCTGTGTTTTGGATGCAGCAAAGGGCTTGAACTACAGCATATGCGGAATTGGCCACAATCCAATGACTGTTTACATCTCACTGACTTGATATTCCGACATTAGGAATGTAAAAATGCAGGTGTTGCTATGGAGATCCTGAAATTGTATCATTGAAATCAAAGCACTTGTCACCAGCTTTGGAGACAAAGCTCTAATTTATTATACTATGTAACAAAATTAGGATCAAATTATGTTCCTAATTTTAAAGTGTTATTTCCCATTTAATTGTGCAGTACTTACTTTGAAAGTAGTTGTTACACTCCAGAAACTTTGGTTTTGTGGCTGCCACAAACTATCTTGAATTGGTTGAGACATTATGAGATATTCATGGAAAAACTATAGCAAAATGTGCTGTAGGATGTCCCACAAAAACAAAGTTTTTGTGGTTTAATATACCTTTTCCATGTTTTGATGATATAACCAATTAGGAAATGACATTTATAACCTAGAAAAAAATCATGTTACATAGTATTATATGCCTCTCTTCTCAGGATTTTACTCTAAATGAGTTCAAACAGTGATTCTTATCTTTTTGGGTAAGAATCCAAACCAAATCGAAAGTTGACCAAAAACTGATTGGTAAACTTTTTGTAGTAATATTGGAGAGTGGTCGCTGGTCAAAGTGGTCCTTGGTCAAGTGGTCACTGGTCAAAAAAAGGTTGGGAATCACTGCGCAAACATCCATGGACTACAAGATAAGAGTCCCTGGTTTGGATGAAACGCGAGATAAGAGAAATTTACCACAGTCTCATTACAGGAACATTTGAAATAACCAATGCTGTATGTTGGGGATCAACAGTATTCACATTACAGATCAGATGCAACCTGAACTCTTTCTGATAGCCATAGTCAGAGTATGTGTGTGTGTGTATATATATGTGTGTGTGTGTGTGTGTGTGTGTGTATATATATATATAGCTGTCTCAAGAAAATTGTAGAAATAAAAATTGGCCTCGGATCATTTTTTTAGTACCATTTGCTATTTATCACAAATAATAACTTTATATCTCGCCACCATCTCCCCAAGGGGACTCGGGGTGGCTTACAACATCAAGGAAGTGCAAGTGAATTAATATAGTTATCTATGAGCATTTTAATTCTTCTGTCTTTGGAAGAGAATGAAAGAGATGTTAGAGATGCACAAGTCGAACAGTAACAAATTAATTCAGTACTTCGGTACAGTCTTTGCCTTAATGAAGCAAATGTATCAGTACCAAAGAAGGTATACTGCATAAGTAACCAATGCAGATTTGATTTAGTAGTGAAGAATCTTAAAGATATTAATTGCACCAGGTAGTAAAACAGCAAGCCCAGTCATGGCTTTTGCAGTAATGCTGTCCTGCTTATAAGCCTTTGTTTTGTAACATTTATTTACATATAATAGTGGCAGTGATCTCAGAACTTAGTTTAAAAACTGAACTGGGTTCTAAAACTGAACTTTCAAGTTTGTTATAAATTAGGCTCAGTTTGAGGTGTGTTTTGTGCCACTGGCCTCCAACTTTTATCATTTATTTGTGTGGGGTTATTTAAAAAAAGATACAGTGTTCCCTCGCTACTTCGCGGTTCGCTTATTGCGGACTCACTATTTCACGGATTTAAAAAAATATTAGTTTAAAATATATATAATGGTATTCGTGCTGTTTTGTGGGGTTTTGCTGCCGCCGCTCTCCAAGATACTTTTTCTCCTCAGTCCTCCCTCAGTCCTCCCTCCCTTACTTATTGTGGGAGATCCTAGAACCTCACCCCAGCAATAAGTGAGGGAACACTGTAATTACAAATTAAATTGATTTTGAGATACACAAAAATAATGGTAGGTTACATACCTGTGACCATCTTTCTTCGAGTGAAGCTCTGTGAATCCACACTTATGAAGTTTGCTGGGCGGGTTCGTGTGGATTCACAGAGCTTCACTCGAAGAAAGATGGTCACAGGTATGTAACCTACCATTCTTCTTCGAGAGCTCTGTGAATGCACACTTATGAAGATTTACCGAGCTAAGGTAAAGGAGGTGGGAACAAACCAGCCAGATTGTAGAAAAATGAACAGGTTTATTGCAACCAGCAACCTGAATAAATAACATGTTAAACATATAATATGAGTGGGAGGCAGGCTCCCACTTGTAAACACAGTGCAACAAGCACCATTCATGTCAGGCACGCAGGCCTCACAACATAAGTGCAACAAGCACCATTCATGCCAGGCACACAGGCCTCATAGCAGAAGTGCAACAAGCACCATTCATGTCAGGCACACAGGCCTCATAACAGTGAGTGCAACAAGCACAACCTGAGAACAAAGGGTGCACAACTGGTGCAACCTACCCGTAAGTGGGTAAAGCGCTTTAACCGGTAGACTGTGCCCCTACCTGGGGCACGGCACACACTTAACATTGACAGTGCAATGAACAAGAGGTGTTTGATCGACGCAACTGTCGACCGACCAGTGCAAAAAACAGGGGAGATCTGGGGCTGACTACTCTGCAGCACCTTGTGGGGCCTTGGGGCTAAGAATCGACCGACCAAAGGCCGCCTCCCTCCCAAACAGGGTGTCTACCCGGTAATGAGATACAAAGGTAGAGGGGTTGGCCCAGATGGCCGCCCTACAAATTTGGTCCAGGGGAATCCTTTGAGGAACGCAGTCGACGTGGCCACTGCCCTAGTCGAGCGTCCCTTGACCTTAGATGGGCACGGTTGACGGGCTATCTGATAGCACAGTTCAACCAGGGATGCTACCCAATTAGATAGTCTCTGTGCCGACACCGGCAAGCCCAGCTTGTCGGTGGCGTACGACACAAACAGTCGGGTCGACCGGCGGTAGTCCGCCGACCGGTTCTTGTAGATCAGAAGGGCTCTTCTGACGTCGAGGCCGTTGGCCCTCGAGTCCGTGTCCCCGGGTCGGGCCAGTCCCAAGTCCGGGAGCACAATGTCAGTGTTCAAGTGGAACGGAGACACCACCTTCGGCAGAAAGGTGATGTCCGTCCGCAGGATGGCCCTATCTGCTAAAAACAGCAGGTAGGGTTCGTCGACACGGAGCGCCGCCAGCTCGGAAGGGCGACGCGCTGAAGCAATGGCGACTAAGAAGGCCACCTTCCAGGATAGGAGCCGCAGGTCGATGGATGACAGCGGCTCGAACGGTGGGGATGTCAGGCAGGACAGCACCAGGTCCAAGTTCCAACCCGGTGTTGGTGGATGCACCGGGGGACGAGTGTTGTTAACACCCTCAGGAACCTCTTGACCATCGGGTACTGGAACAGCGAGGGACCGCCCTCTGCTGGTTCTGCCAGGTGAGGGCCGCCAAGTGGGTCTTCACCGAGGACATGGATAGACCCCTGTCGACCAACTGTGCCAGGAACTCCAGGACCGACGGACCGCCAGCGGGAAGACGGTGGTAGATCGGGAAGCCTGGAACCTCTCGTAGCGGGCGATGCAAGCCGAGTACGCCTTCGACGTGGCCGGCTTGTGGGCTGCTGCCAGGATCGCTGCTACTGCTGGAGAGACCTCTGGCGCCGGTGAATCCTCCACGCAGTCAAGTGCAAGGACGGTAGGTCCGGGTGGAGGAGCATCCCGTTCTCCCGAGTCAGCAGATCTGGTCGGTGAGGGAGCGGCATGTAGTCCTGACTCGCTAGGTGTAGCAGGGTCGGGAACCAGACTTGTCTCGGCCAGTAGGGAGCGATGAGGATGCAATCGGTCCCTGAGAGCTGGATCTTCTCGACGATCCGGAGAAGGAGCGGGAACGGCGGGAATAGATAAAAGAAAATGAAGGGCGTCCCCGAGGCATCCCCGGTGTGCATCCGGGGCAAGCCTGGCACCGAAAACTGGCAGTTGGTTGTTTTCCGGCGATGCGAAGAGATCTGCGTCCGGGAACCCCCACCGTTGAAAGACACGGTGGAGCTCGTCCGGATGCAGCATCCATTCGTGGGACGACCAGCTGGTTCTGCTGAGGCAATCCGCTTCCCGTTCTCGACACCCGGGAGATGAATGGCCCTGGGAGTCACTTGATGATGGACACACCACTCCCACAGGTTCTGGGCTAGGGCCAGGAGTTTCCTCGAGCCCGTCCCGCCCTGCTTGTTCACGTAGTACATGGCCACGATGTTGTCCGTCCTGACCAGTACTACTTTTCCCGTGATGAGGGGGCGAAGGCCCGGAGAGTCTTGGCGATAGCTAGAAGCTCCAGATAGTTGATGTGATGAAGCTTCTCCACCGTCGACCACTGCCCGTTGACAGACAGGGTGCCCGTATGGCCTCCCCATGCCTGTAATGACGCTGGGTCGGTCGTCACTGTGATGGCTGGGTTTACGGTGTGGAAAGGTACTCCCCTGCACACGTTGCTCTTGGACGCCCACCACTGGAGGGAGTCCTTGACCGTCTTCGGCAGGGATAACTTTTTTGAGTGGTGCTCCCTGACCGGGTCGAAGTGGTCGAGGAACCAGCGCTGTAGTGGCCTGAAGCGCAGTCTCGCCAACGGGGTCACAGCTACTGTAGAGGCCATGTGGCCTAAGGTCACCTGGATCTGTTTCGCCGTGATGGCGGGCTTTTTGCAGCTGTGTATCTCGCCGAAGAGCCTGGAATCTGACGTCTGGCAGATAGGCGAGCTGATCGACGGAGTTGAACATCGTGCCGATGAACTTGATGGTCATCGTTGGGACCAGTTGGGACTTCTCCTCGTTGAGGCGCAGGCCCAATGAGGAGAGTAGTTGTAGGGTCGTAGAGACCTGTTGATGCAGGAGTTCTGGAGACTGAGCCGCCAGCAGCCAGTCGTCCAGATAAGGAAAAATCCGGATTTTCTGCCTCCTCAAGTGCGCAGCCACGACCGACATGCACTTGGAGAATGTTCGAGGCGCTGTCCCGAGGCCGAACGGGAGGACGTTGAACTGGTACGCCCTTCCCGCCACCTTGAAGCTCAGGAAACGCCGATGAGCAGGTCGAATCGAGACGTGGAAGTATGCGCCCCGGAGGTCGATCGACGCAAAGTGGTCGTTGGACCGAGAAGGGAGAATGGACGACACTGACACCATCCTGAATTTCCTCGGCGAAACGTACGCGTTTAAGTCTCTGAGGTCCAGGATGGGACGCAGGGAACCGTCTGGCTTCGGCACGGTGAAATACCGTGAGAAGAATGCCCCTCTTTCCTTGCTCTTGGGGAGCTGTGAAATCGCTCCCTTTTGAAGCAAGCTGTCGACCTCCTCCAAGATCACCCTGGACGGCTGTGTCTCGACGATGAACCCCGTGGGTGGAAGTTCGTCGAACTCCAAGGCATAGCCGTCTTCGACAATCCGGAGAACCCATGCATCTGAGGTGATGCGTCGCCAGGCATTGATGTAGCGGGCCAGGCGGTCTCCGAACGGCGGGTGAAGTGGTGGTGGTCGAAGGATGGGAGGAGGCATGATGGTGGCAGCGGTACCTAGCGAGGAGGCGGCGTCGTCCAACGCCCCGTCAAACGCGACGGTTGGATTGTCCATTGCCATTACCATGGCGAGGTCGCGACTTGTTCCCCTGTCGGGGCCTGTTGGACTGCTGCTGTTGCTGCCTCGGCTGCTGCTGTTGTTGCTGCTGAGGCGCCGAGTACCTTGGGGCTTGGCGGTACTGCTGTCTGGGCTGAAACTTGGCCCGTTGGTAGTACTTCGGCCTGGGTTGTGGTTGAGGCCGGTCCAGTTTCGCCGTCAGGACTCGAAAGTCGTGAGTGGCTTTGAGTCTGTCGTCCGTGCCCGCAAAGAAAAGTCCCTGGGCATCGAACGGTAGATCCTCGATGGTCTTCTTCGAGTTAGTGGAAAGGCCAGAGGATTTCAACCACGCGTGTCTTCGGATGGCGACACCGTGGGCCAGCAGCTTCCCTGAAGTGTCCGCTGTATGGCGGGCCATGAGGATCTGGTGGTGTGCCAGCGACTGCGCCTCCTGGGAGATGGAGAGAAGTGCCGTCTGCTGCTCCTGAGAGAGATCCTGGAAAAAGGGTTGAGCCCTCTCCCAGAGGATCTGGTGGTATGCCGCCATACATGCGCCCGTAGTTGGCCATCTTGGTCAACAGGAGCCCGGCCTTGTAGATCTTTCGACCCGTTGTGTCGAACCTCCTTCCCTCCTGATCTGAGGGTGCTGCAGATTCTCGGCCCGAGGTTTGGGCGGAGGTGACGATCATCGAGTTGGGTGCTGGATGATCGTGAAGCCAGCTCTTTTCCCTCTCGTCTATCTTGTACCATGCCTCGATACGACTTGACGTAGGAGGGATGGTAGATGGAGTTGTCCACGATGCTTTAACCGCCTCTTCCAGCGGTTCCAGCATGGGAAGGTGTGGTTGGGCCGCGTCCTCGATTTGCACCCGTCTGAACACGGGGCAAGCGCTGGACCTCGTGGGGACGTAGGTTTGCATCCCCAGGGATCTCGCCATCCGGCCCACCTGCTCACCGAAAGCCCCTCGTTGTCCGTTGGCGAAGACGAGGGTTCCGCGTCACAGCCCGCATGGGAAGGCGTTCTGTCCATGTTGAGGACAGGATGGATCCCGATCTTGTCGATCGAGGGACCTCGCCATCTTCCATCTCGTCTCCCGACCACGGTTGAACCGTGTCTGGGATCACCGGCGGCTGTGATTGTGGAGGCGACCTGGACGTCGAAGGGATTTTTGGCATCTCTGTCGACACAGGAGGAGGTGTTCGCTTGGCCGGGGCCAGGGCGAGCCTCGTGGTCTGCCTGCCTTTGTCTGGCGAAGTCACGAAGAGTTGTCGGACCGAGGTCTGTCCCGGAGGAGCGAGGACGACGGTCTGGACAGAGTTCTCTGGTGACACACGGTGCTCTACCCCTGTCTCCACAGCGAGAACAGGGATAGGCGAAGAGTCGGGGCAGGAGACTGAAGACGATGACGCCAGAGTCCTGCGCCTCTTTGGTGAGGAGGGTCTCGAGGCAGCGGCCTCCAGAGACTTGCCCGAGTCACAGGAACCAGGCCTCTGGTCTGGGCTCTACGGGCTTCTTGCTCCGACCTCTGGAAGGCTATCTCCATAGCCCGATCCGAGGGAGTCCTTGAGATGGTCGACCTCTGGGAGTAGCCCGACGCCATCGAGCTTGTCGACCGTCTGCGAGGTGGAGGCAGCTCGACCGTTTCGGTGGTCACGGTGCAAGGCCTCTTCGACACCGAAGTCTTTGATGTCTTCGAGGAGACAGACTTGGTGGTGTTCTTCTCCTTCCGTGGACGCTTCCCGGCCGGGTGAGCGGTCGACACGGCGGGGACCGAAGCAGCCGCCTCGGATCCCAAGGAGGCAGATGGGACAGCCGCCGCCATCTGTGGAGGGCAGAGAGCACGCTCCGTGAGGTAGGCCTGAAGCCTGCGGGCTCTCGCTCTTCGAGTGGCGGTCGAGAAGGCCTGGCAGTGCCGGCAGGCAGGAACGACGTGTCCCTCCCCGAGACACCGAAGGCACTTCGAGTGACCGTCACAGTCCGGGATCTTGCTACCGCAGGATAAGCACCTTTTGAAACTGGTTGTGGACATGCTATGCTCACACAACCAGCCGTATTCGATGTTGCCCAAGTGGCGGAAAACAAAGGAATGGCGTGGCGCGCTGGAGGCGCCTTTTATGCCCTCCGGGTCGGCTGGGCGGAGCTACCGCCAAAAAGTTTCAAACTGGAAAAGTTTCCGTTGGAAGCCCGCGCTGGCGCGCAAACTTCATAAGTGTGGATTCACAGAGCTCTCGAAGAAGAAACATCCATGAATGTACAGCTAATTTATAGCATGTATAGTAAGTAGCAGTTTTAGAACTGGAATAGGCAATATATCTGCCAAGTAAACATCTATTCCTGTCTTGTATGTGATTTTCTTTAAAGAGCTGGGGTGAGTTGTATCTTAGTTTTAAGACAGCCCCCTCAAAGTTGGGGTGCAAATCATGTGATTATTATCACAAGGCTTTTCATTTTTGCAGTACTTATCCTGACTGTAAAGCCTTGTGTTACAAAACATTGTTTTTATTTAGATTAAAACTACAAAACTATATAAATTACTACTAACAATTACTTAACGTGCCAAAAATAATTCTAATATTCCATTTTCTTTCCTTTTATTCTAGAGACTAGAGCGCTGCCAAATAAGTTTTAAAAGCTTCTAGCACTTTATCTGACAAAATGGCGTCTATCCCTCCAGTGCTCCTGGACCTTATTTTGTTTAAGAGTTCAGATATTTTCCTGAAATGTAATAAAACTGCTATTTCTTTATTCTTAGTTGGTTATTTTATGTACGAGACAGCCTGTTGCTCTTCTTGTCAGGTGAGATGTATAGTAGTCCAGTGTTGAGCTGATTTTCATTTATTAAAATCATGAACACGGAAATTCATATTTTTTTGTTGTATGGGGGAGGTCTTGTGTGATTTCATCTTTTTTGCCTGGTTAATTTTAGTAACTTAATAATTTTCTTTCTACTGTCATAAGATAATGAAATAACGTTTACATTCACAACCTTTACAGCTGCATTTATAAGAAAGTTTTTATCCTTTTGTCAGATGTTTGTCAGTCTGTAAACAAGCAAACAAAACCCCCGAATATTCTTTGAAACAAACTTAAACTGGTAAAAATATTTCCTGAAGTTTAATTTTCTCATGCAAGTATTTAAAAAAAATAATAGTGGAGGGTATTGTATTTATTTTTTGGTATGTAAATACAATTTCTGCTGAGAATATCTTGTGGAACACTTTAGACAAAGCTAAAGACATATTTAAAAAATTAATATTGGAGCAGACTAGCAGAAGGGAACAGTTACGGAGGCATTCCCTTGTGCACCCATTAATTTGTATATTATCAAGGACCTGGTTATGAATATGGTTACTGAAGTAGGCATGTAATAAACACAATATAATTGAATTTTCAATCTTTTGTCACAAGAGAATAATTTTCTTACACGACCTCTGCTCTATCTTCCAGCTAATTGTCAGTCATTATTCAATATTGCCACATAAATGTCATCATATGGTGAAAATCTACAACACACACCCCTCAATTCAAAAATTGATTATCTTTAAAAATGTGTGCGTTTTCTCCATGGCATTTTAATTTTTCAGTCACATGTCCGTTTCAGATATAATCCACAAACAGTTTGAAATGAAGTCATGTGGAGTTTGAGCCTCACAACATGTTTGCTTTGACAAGGTAGATACTAGGCTTATGGATGGATTCATTATGGACGTTTGCCTTTGCTTGCTCTGTTGGTTCGGAAGCCCATAACAGCATAGGCTTTGCTGCCATTTTTAACCGGCTGCAACAGAACAGTGGCTATCAAAAACCAGCTGCTTTTGGTTATATGTGTAGTGCGAGGAGGGAGGCAGCATCTAGAAGTAAAAGCACAAAGGGGGAAAAGGCACCACTGCAGCACCTCCAAATCAAGAGAGAAGAGAGGGCTTTTTAAAGGAAGCCCAGGGTAGGATACCTCCAGGTCGGTCCCTCTTCCTTCCCTGGGAAGTGGGAAGTCTCAAAATGCCTTTAAAACTCCTGTCTTCTGTATAGTTGAAACAGATTTAATTAAGCACTAAACCCAAAACAGAAAGCCGGGGGGGGGGGGGATCGCTCCAGCATCTCCAAATCAAAAGAGAAGAGATGACTTTTTAAAGGAAACAGAGGATAGGATACCTCCAGGTCAATCCCTTTTCCTTCCCTGGGAAATGGGAAGCCTCCTTACAATGCTTTGGTAAACTGCCTGCTGCAGGGAGAGAGTGCGCACCTGCAGCTCCTTTCTCCTCTAGAGTAGAAACAGCTTTAACGAAGCATTAAACACAGTGTCTTATAGAGACAGAAGGGAAAGAGTGGCATCTTAACTTTGATGCTTTTAATCCAGGTCTTAATGAAGGACATAAAGACAAACGATGCCTAAAATGATAAGGGGAGCCTGTGGAAAGTCCATCCCTATTGCCACCAATGAGCCAGATAGAAAACAAATTTTTCGTATACCCAGATCACAAATGGATTTCTGTCCTCCCGAATTCAGGAGGCTCCCATAAAATTGATTGGGACCTCCACTGAAATCCAGGACGCCAGAATGGGCCCAGTTCACCCATATTGTACCAGCCTAGTAGATGCAGAGCTGATTTGCTATTGCATTCAACTGACAGGTTTCCATGATCCAGTGGGGATTAAAACTTCAGATATCCAAAAATGACAACGGCAGCACCATAAAATCCTTTGTGACAGTGATGGGCAGTTGTCATGGGGCCAATTTTTGCCACTGTGGCAGGCTGTGCCTTCTGATTTTCCCTTCAAATAATTTCACCTGAAAATTGGTCCTGGATATTGCTAGAAGTCTTCCTCAAGTTTATTAATCCAGGTTTTTCTGCCTGAAAAGGGAAGTTGTGGTGTTGGATATATGACTAGAATCTGAAGTGGCATTTTTAACATTTGGAGGCTATTTTTGCCTTGTTCGGGAATCTGGGGGTTTGGAGGAGCTTGGAAAGACTGGAGCAATACACCAAAGGGGGTAGGTCATATAAGTGAGGGCAGCATTTTTCCCTCCTTTGTTGTAGGGTGAGACAGTGGTGTAGCACTTTTCTGAGTAGGATGGTTCCAATTAAATTTCTACCACAAGATCTTTTTTATCATCTAGCAATAACTTAATAATTAGAAGTATTTCATTTTCATGATAAATCTAAACATAATGAAGACATAAATTATTCTGTGTGCATGTGTGTTGACTGAAACCTTGAATTTGGTGTATATATTACTCTCATCTAGATTATAGAATTAATATTAACTGTTAATGTTAAAAATAGATGCATGAGGTATAGGGCAGCTTTGAAGAGGAGAAGACAGATGAAAGTACTGGTTTTGTGTTTCCACAACCTGATCCATGCAACCAGCTGCCCTTTCCACCTGCCCTGTGAATAAAGAGTTCCCAAAACCTGTGTTTAAAGAGCACTTATGAAAGCCAGACCCTTTTTGGCAAGAGCTTACTGGAATGAGCCAGTTTCACATTTTTAACATGTGAGACAAAGGGGATTAGGGAGTTGCTTCCAGCCAGCAGAAATTTGATTTCAAAAGAAAACATAGCGATTTTCAAACTTTCGATTCCTATTGTATGAGTGCCAACTGTAATAACTTTAATATCAATTCTGTATGGTACATGACAATTGTTCCAGCTTTGAAATGTGAAATCTAAACATTTACTAGGGAATTTGCTAAAGCAGATTTCACTTAATCAAATACTAGATTATCAACAAAATCACAGATCACAATTAATAGATTTTTCAGCTCACAGGATATAATTCAAATCTCTTAGACAAGAATATATTATTCACATTGTGACAAAAGTGATTGTTGTTTATTTTACATATTCACAATGTCATTGTAGCAACACTGTAGTAAAAAAAATACAAGTCCCCACAAATTATTCCTTTGGATCTGCAAAGGCTAAATTGTTAAATTCTCATTAGCTTTTTATTTTACGTACATAGATAAATCTCTTTGTATTTGCGAAAAGATGCCAAACCTTTGTTCTCCCTCTTTTACTGATATCTCAGTGGATCACAGATTAATATTTTATTAGCAACTGAATTTCTTTGGGGTTTATTTGCATGATGATGTTGAGCCATTGAACTTCATAAATATATAACAGTGTTGTATACTTTAAGAGGAATCCACTACAGTTCTTCTTGTGTTTGTGAATGGGGGACTTCCAAGATACCTGGTTATACACAATTCTACTTATCATCACCACTCTCGGCATTACTTTGCGAATGAAGATTCTTAGGAAGGACTCATCCCACGCTTTTTACAAGCGTGTTTGGATGTGTCCTTCGAGCCTGTGCAATGGATTTTTATGGTGGAGCACAGCATGCACAGAACTGGCCTCACCCTTTAAACCAAAGGTTCGTCTGCCGGGGCCTAGAAAGCTTGGACGGTGGCAGCGAGGTCCTCAGGTCGTAGGTTTGGTTCGAGTTTCCTTCTCTTAGATGGTTGACCTTACAGGGTTAGATGAGCACCATCTGCCCGGGTTTGAAATTAGAGTTTTCCTTCTCTTAGGATGGTTGCCAAAAGGCTAGAGAACCCATCCTGCCCGTTGATGCTTTTTGTCAGACCCTTCGGTTGTGACCTGCCTGGCATGGGAGGCCCTACCAGTGGCTATTATGCCACCGCCAGCATAGCTCACTACTTCATTAGGGTACGCAAGCCTCTCCCCCACTGCAAGGGGGCGCCAATATATCATTGATATATCCCACCTTTTTCCCAGTTCAGGACTCAAGGATCCCTACAGCAAATTAAAGTAAAGAAAAACAAACAAAGATTTTTTTTATCAAATGTGAAAGTTAAAAGATGAGTAGATTACTAAAAAAATTAAATCAGTCAAAACAGAAATAATTTTAAAATAACCTGGATCTAAGCTGTATAGGGACGTATAGGTTATAACCAACACTTTGCATTGTCCCTGAAAACAGACCTGCAGACATTGGAGCTGTTGCAACGAAGGAGTTGTATGCTCCCTGTCTCTGTTGGCTGCAGTTATTTGGACTAGCTGAAAGTTTCAAATATTCTTCAAAGGCAGCCTCACACAGAGCACATTACAGTAATTCAACCTCTTTTCATGATCCTACAAGCTAACACATATATAGAGACGTAAGCCCCATTGAATTCAATAGTACATTTTCCTGTTCTACTAAGAATTGAAGTTTGCAGTCGTGGTCTCTTTTTGTCTTCATGGTCTTCTATGATTTAATCTTAATCAATATCCACAACATGCATTTTAGCATCAAATAACTTTGGAGAGATTGTCTGACCTCACGGGAATTTTAATCTCCCTGGAAACCACAATGATTAAATTGAGACCGCTGTCCTTTGGACATAGTATGAGAAGGCATGATTCACTAGGAAAGGCAATAATGTTTCCAAAGATGAAAGGCAGTAGGAAAAGACGAAGACTACATTTTTGTTACGTATTTATAAATAATAAAATGTACTTTATAAATAAGAAATAATGTATAAATGGACATTCATGTGGAACAATAAAGAAGAAAGATCAACTTTAAAATGGTAAAAGCACCAAGTTGTAACATAATGTTAGAAGAACAAAGTTGTGGCAAGGAAGCACAAAATGAAGAAGCCAAAACATCATTTTATTCATACTGTACTCTCTTGCGCTTCCTCCCTCTCTTCATGAAGCCAAACATACCAGAAATAAACACCACACAAAATCAACTAACTCAAAAGTTCCTCAAAGTTGACAGAAGCAAAGCGAATGGCAATCTCTCAAAGTGGACAAGAGCATGAGGCACAGAGGCTGCTCCCTTGAAATCTTAAATCCCTGTACTCCCATATTAGCGCTCCCTCTGGTGCTAGCTCTTAACTCAAAATGCTGCTCTTATGTCAAAGTGAAACCTAGGCCAAGCAACATCTTTTAACTCAATGCTCTCTTAAATTGGGATGCTCTTAAGTAGAGGTTCCACAGCACAGAGAAATTCCCACAAATAATTGGTGTTCTGCCTTGGCAGCTAAAGTGAACATAATGTTGTTTCAAACTATTTATTGTTGAATAAATTATGGCAATGAAATGTGGGACTCAACAATATTTCATTCTATCATGAGATCATTTTTCGTACAATGATCATATTTTGCACTTCTGATGTGACAGACCTTCCTTTTACTCCTGTTCCCAGCTGGCTTTCATCATTTCAAAAGATATATAAAAAGCATATGGTCATTGATTAATTGAGTCACCATAACACATTCTCAGTTTACTGACTTTTCTCTATGCCTTTTGCTCCTTAGGTGAAAAAGAAAATATTTGGTGTATAAGCGCTTTCTGGGAATTAATTCTTCAAAAGGAAAAATGAATTTTTGGCCTATATATAGCTGCAAAAAATCAGATAAATATAAAGAGTTCTCAAATAAATTACGGCACGATATTATACATTGTGTACACCTGAGAAGTATTAAACTATAGTTAGTGAAAAATATGGTAATTTTTAATGGTTGACTTAACTTGTCAGGGTGGCTCAAGATATTTTGTTATCAAGCAAAAGACCAAGAGGCTCTTCCTCTGATTTTCTATAAAACTGTAGCTTGACTTGGACTTCAGTAGCTGCAGTGGAACATTTTTTCCTAAACCCGAGGATAAGATTAAAGAACAAACTACAGGGAAAGGAAGCAAGCACACAAACATTTCTTTCAGCAGCTAACCTCGGCTTCTAGCCTCTGTTGCTCAAAATTGTTGGTTCACTCTGACCCCACCTATACTACCATATAGTCCAGTTTCAGACTGAATTGAACTGGATTATGTGTCAGTGTAGATTTGTATAATCCAGTTCAATGCAGTTCAATCTGCATTATATGAATCTGCACTGATCTTTGTAATGCTTTTCAAACTGCATTATATGGATAATGCCTCTATGTAATGGTAGGGCTATCTCTGACTTAGTCCCATCTACACTGCCATATGATGCAGTTTCAGAATGCAATTTAACCATGTTGAACTAGAGTCTATCCTCATACAATCTAGTTTAGCTAATAAGCCAGCTGTGCCCCTCCCTAGATTTGGAGGACCTAAAGATGGTAATGCATGCAGTGGTATCCCCAAGGTTGGCCTTCTGCAGTGTACTTTACATTGGGCTACCTTTGTACAAAGTTCGGAAACTTCAGCTGGTTCAAAATACAGCCACCAGATTGGTTAATGGAACAACCAGGAGTGTGCCTATTACACCTATCTTATAGTCACTCCACTGGCTGCCAATTAGTTATCAGGAAAAGTACAAGTGTTGGTTTTGACCTTTAAAGGCCCACATGGTTTGTGTCCAGGTTACCTATGGGATCACCTTGTCCCGTACAATCCACCCTGCACACTTGGGTTCTGGGGGAGGCTACTCCAGCCCACCAGAACCCAATTGGTGACTGTCACCCAGAATACCTTTTCATCAGCCATCCCAAGACTGTAGAACAACCTGTCGGAAGAGCTCTGACAGCTGAAAACCTATCGCTTCCAGCAGACCCAACCAGTTTTGAACTCGCGTCCTGTGTTGTGATATCTGCCCTGTGTATTTAATATGTATTTTTAAGAAATATGTTTTAATATGTATCTTTTATAGAACTACATTTTATGTTTATTGAATTTTTGCCACATGTTTTACTACTTCTCCTGGAGCTATATTAAGATTTGACCATTTCTAAATACAGCTCAAATGTGAGGCTTTCGCCTATATAGTGTTGTAGTACCAAAAGGCTTGACTGCATGAATCAGGGCATGGAAAAGGTGAAATTAGTTTGTGGAATGTACTGTGCTATTAACAGACTTAGGCTGGACCTACACTAAACAGCCCTGGCCCAATTTACCTGTCCAAACGCATCTCACCCTATGAACCATCACGAAGATTAAGATCCTCTGGGGAGGCCCTGCTCTCTGTCCCGCCATTGTCACAGGCGCGATTGGTTGGGACGAGAGACAGGGCCTTCTCTGTGATTGCCCCCAGCTATGGAACTCCCTTCCTGGCGAGATCAGATCGTCCCCCTCCCTCCTGTCCTTCAGAAGGATGGTCAAAACCTGGCTGTGGGATCAAGCTTTCTAGACAGGGCAATAAAGCAGCAATAGGAAAGATTACCAGGCCAGTTAGATTAGACGCAGATGACTAAGATGGTTTTAAATGGTGTATTTTAATTATTGAGATTAATGTTTTTAATGTTTATGCATACATACCGTATATGAATTCTTGTCCCGGCATTGAATGTTTGCCGTATATATGCTGTGCTCCGCCCTGAGTCCCCTTCGGGGTGAGAAGGGCGGAATATAAATGTTTTAAATAATAAAATAAAAAATACCCCATAATCTGGATTATTAAATCAAATAACCCAGAATATCTGCTTTAAACTGGATTATATGACTCTACATTGCAATACAATCCAGTTCAAAGCACAGAATCTGGATTTTATATGGCCATGTGGATGGGACCATTCAGCTTTTCCCTTGACCCACTAATTCTGTTAACAAATATCAGAAAGAGGTTCTGCCAACAGGTGAAGCTTCTTTTTAATTCCAACCCCCCATATTTGAGTCAGGATTGCACTGTTGCTCATTTTAAGATGTTTGTACCAGCCATAGATAGACTGTTTGCTTGTGTTTGAGGTGTCAACATATATCAAAAACATCTGATATTAATTCTTAGATTTACTACTACTGAAAAAGAGAGTCATAAGTTATGTTAGAACAGAAAGTATGCTGATTACATGTTATTGCATTCACCAGACTTGGGTATTGTGTAACTGGATCTTTTTTTTAAAAAAAGGAATTTTATCTTCTTGCTGCATACAATATACAATGGAGAATACTGTCTTTTAAAACTAAGACATGATTCACACACCACTTGAAACCATAGAATCACAGGAAATGGAACTTCTGTATTTATTTTTAAGTCTCCTAGAATGATGATAACTTGTCAATCAATCACAACAATAGAAGTAAATCTATATTTATGTATAATATTGAGCTTGGGGTCCCTTGCATTTATGATGTTGAGCCACTTACTTTTGGCTTAGACAGATGGTTTGGGGGAGGCTGTCAAATGAAAATGTGCTGCATATAATTTTGCTAGAAAATATTGTTTTTGAAGATAGACGACTTTTTTAAAATGCAGAGATTCAACAGTACACCCACCATGCTGTAACGGCACAGCTTGTAGACATGGTAGGTGTACTCTTGGTAGGATGAAAACATAGCTGTAGAGGTTGTTTTGTGAACACATCTGCATTTTCATGCTCAAATCTTAATTTCTGCATTTGGAGTTTTCACTGAAATCCTATTGCAGTGACCTCATTGGTCATTCATTTGAAGTTTGGTCCATTACATTTAGGAAGCAGATTTGTGTTTGGGGGTGTGTGTCAAATTAAGGATAGAGTAGTATCATTAACCATTTTATGCATGATGTGTTTTCTGTATGTATGCTTATGTTTTTTTGTGTTTTTCAGTTCTTTCCCTCTCTCACACAGACACATATTCACTATAGTATGTGGTACTTAGATGGCAATTTTATGCCCACTTCACTTGTATAAACCTCTCATGAGTGTGTGTGTGTGTGTTTATACATATTTACTTTATTTATATTCCGCTCTTCTCACCCCAAAGGGGACTCAGAGCGGATGACAGTACCCATACTTAGCAGACAATCCCTGCTGTTTCAACATACAACATATAGACGAACAACATATAGACCAGGGGGAGCTGATGCACTCCTCATCTCTCAGCGTTCCAGCGTCCCTTGTTGTTCCTTCTGCATTCCTCAGCATTTTTCTGGAGTTCTTTAATGGCCTCATAATTCAGTCAAAATTTGCCTCCCCACTTAATGTGGTACCTTTATCTCGTACTTGACAGGTGCAACTGTCTTTCGGGCTGCAAAGGTCGACAGCAGGCTACATTTAATGGTCGAGCACCCACCTCGACCCGGGCAGGCCTCGAACTCATGGCCTACTGGTCAGAGAGATCTTATGCAGCTGACACTTAGCCAGCTGCGCCACATTCCCAGTGTTGTGTGTGTGTGTTCTGTTACAGTTGTAATTTGTAAAAGCTAAATAAAACTATTCTTTCAATTTATTTTTATTTATAAAATTTTTATTTTTATTTATTTATCACTATATGGGGTCTAATATGGGTCTAATTTAGATCTTTTTCAGGTGCAGCAATTTTATACTGTCATGAAAAATGTGTGTAAATGAAGTATGACAAATATTGAACAAAATAGTGCTAAGGAGGAAATAGACTTTAAATATTCATAAATTTTGAATTTTAAACATAGGATGACATTGTTCGAATAGAAAGGATTCTGTATCTTTTACTGAATGCATATAAGAGAAAATGCTAGAATATGCAGCTTTTGCAAGAATAGTAGCTGCCAAAATTTGTTCTCATGCACAGCTTTTAAAGGACCACAGCCTTGCCATGTTTGCATCTCATGTGTCAATTATGTCCCAATTTTTTCGTTTTGAAATTTAAACTAAAATCATATTGCAATTCATTTTAAGAATACTAAAACGTTACATCTGCATTACTCTGCCATAGAACAAGAGGTTTGTGTAGCCAAATAATAAATTGAAAATGCCAATTTAACAACAACTTCTCGTCCTCCTCATTCCTCCCCCCTTCCCGATTGAGGGCAAGAAGCAAGGGCAGATTAAAATAGAGCAGTTGAATAAACATGTAAGACACATACGAACAGTTAAAAGAGCATATAAAATTAATATAAAGGAAAGCAATTCATACTACTGTGTTTCTCTGGGTCATTTTCACTAAACTGTTGACCACAACCCCAAGATTTTTTTTCCCTTAGGCGTTATTGCCAGCAGAGCCCTTGAGAGTTTGCACAAGTATTTCGCCCCAGTATACTAAACTTTATACCCAATTTCTAGTGAATTTTCATCTCATGCCAGTTTGAAGTGATCCTTCAAGTACTTTACAACCCTTTTGTCTTTAGTACCCAGAATAATTTGGCAACATCCCCAACATTGGTGCCTCATAGTTCAACGCTTCTTCTAGACAGGGAATAAGTGCTGGTGGTAGGATGGGCATGTGAACGTTGCAATTGGCCACCTACCTCAAACAGGCAAGAGTTCTTTGTCCCACCCTGGACATTTCACAGATATATAAATCCCATTTTCCTAGTTTCCAACAGACCTCACAATCTCTGAGGATGCCTGCCTTAGATGCAGGCAAAACATCAGGAGAGAATGCTTCTGGAACATGGCCACACAGCCTGGAAAATTCACAATAACTCAGTGATTCCAGCCGTGAAAGCCTTCGACAATACATTGCATAGTATATGTTATGATATTTTGAATGGTGACTGTACTCAAGAAATCAGAAGATTAGGATGTGGCAGGGCAGCTGTGAAGGAACTAGACAACATCCTTAAGTGTCAAGACATATCATTAAATACTAGTTAGGTTAGCCCATGCCATTGTATTTCCCTTCTCTATGTACGGTTGTGAAAGCAAAACAATGAAGAATACTGATAGGATGAGAACAAACTCACTTGACATGTGGTGCTGTAGAAGTGTTATGCAGGTACCATGGGCTGCCAAAAAGAAATGTAAATGTGTCCTAAAACAAATAAAGTCTGAACTTTCCCTAGAAGTCATGATTACTAAATTGAGACTGTCACACGTCTCTGGACATAGCATGGGAAGATAATACTCACTGGAAAAGACAAAAATGTTGATAAGATAGACGGCAGTAGGGAAAGAGAAATACTTTTCAGATGGATAGACTCAAATCAAGCAAGCCACAGTTCTGAGTTTGCGAGAGCCGAGCATTGTGATTGATGATGGGGTGTAAAAAGTGTAATCCTAATCTAATGTTCCCTGTTGTGTCTATTTTTAGCTGTATTTAGCAATTTTTAAACATGTTTAAGCTACTTTGAGTCCCAATTTTAGGATGAAGGTAGGCTAAAATAATAATAATCAATAACCTTCAATGTATAATATTTTACTTTCATGCTAGTAATAAAAAATCACCCCTTCTTTATTTCAGTTTTATACAACACATTATACTTATTTTTCCCATATATTCCCAATACTTTATTTGTAGTACCCTTGTAAGAGTTGCTTAGTGAAGCAATAGTTAAAATAAAATCAATCTTTTCATTAATAGGCTTTTGTTTTAGACCCCAGATATGCCAAATTGACCTAGCCGTGTATTGTTCAAGCATAAGCAATAGATTCCTCGTCTGTCACCTCAGGTACTTTGCTAATGTAGCATTGATCAAACCCACAAATCCTAAACTCAGGTGAAGTGATAGAAATATTAGCCATGGGATGCACTACATGCCCAAAAGATAAATTGTTCAGGATGTCATTTTGCAAGTTGGAGGTCACAATTCATTCATCTTGTTACTGGGTTGTATCCCTTTAGTGGCTTCAATTGCAGGATTAAATATTGAATAGTGGCAGATCATTCGATATATAGTTCTCCTATGCTGGCATTAGAAGGCTTTTCATGCTTAACCTGGAACTCTGTGCTCAGAGAATGCCAAAGGTAATCATGCTGATGATCTATTTTATAAGATTAATCCCACAAAAATATTACTAAGCAATTCTTAAAACATTGATTTATCCCTGATTTGACACTTCTAAAACAAATGGATGTACCAAGCTTTTTAGAAATGGGATTCTGAGGAGAGCCTCTCTGAAAGGCGTTATCAAAGATTAATCAGTTTGAGAGACCGAAAAGAAATGTTTCATGATTCATAGTCAATTTCATAGGGCTCTTCCACACAAAGATGGGGGAAAAGATATCAGAACTACCATGTCACTGTAGTTGCTCTATAGATTTATATCGGTTCCTGCCTTGAAAACTTCTATTGTTGTCTTTGCTAAATAACATGTATTATTGATATTTCATTATGTTTATAATAATGATCAAATCTATTTCATCGTTTGTTTTTGAGTTGAAAGTTCTTTTTTGTATCTTGATATAACATCATAGTGGTTGTATGTACACTGTACATTTTAACTGCCATGGCTGAATGCTATGGAGTAATGGGCGTTGCCGTTTAACGGAATTTTAGCCTTTGCTGCCAGAGAGTGTCGGTGCATCACCAAACTATGAATTCCAGGATTCCATAGCATCAAACCATGGCAGTTAAAGACATTTCAAATTTAATAAATTCTACATTGAATTAATTCTGCATTAATTCTACAGCACCCACAGTTATATAGGGGCATCCACTCTATGAAACGGATGCAGTGTGCCACCTCTTTAACTGAAACGTCTCAATAGTATGGAATCATGGGAACTGTAGTTTGGTGAGGCACCAGCAATGTTTTGGAGTGAAGACTGAAAACCAAGTAAAATTGCAGCTCCCATCGTTCCATAATATTGACTGCATTAATGCAGTCAAAATGGTGTCAAAATGCACCGGGAATGTGGCAAATGGTGTCAGACTGACCATTAAGTGTAGCCTGCTGTCGACCTTTGCAGCCCGAAAGACAGTTGCATCTGTCAAGTAGGAGATAAAGGTACCACATTAAGTGGGGAGGCAAATTTTGACTGAATTATGAGACCATAAAAAGGACTCCAGGAACGCTGAGGAATGCGAAAGGAACAATGAGGGACGCTGGGAACACTAAATACACGGGGTGAGAAGAGTGGAATATAAATAAAGTTCATTATTATTAACCGTACTGTGTAAATACACCCAATGTTAACCTTGGTATCACAATATTTTTTGCTTCATCTTATTGTAGAATATAGAATCATAGAATCATAGAGTTGGAAGAGACCTCGTGGGCCATCCAGTCCAACCCCCTGCCAAGAAGCAGGAAAATCGCATTCAAAGCACCCCTGACAGATATGGTAGTTCGACTTCCTGGTGTCCTAATTTGACTTCCCGTATACAGAAGATATTATGGCAACTACTTTGTAGAAAAATAGTTTTAGATGTGGAGGCATAGAGCAATGCTTCAGCTTTCCCATGTGTTTTTGTCAGTTTTGAAATAAAAATTTGTGTTTTTTTACTATGCTAATTAATGAAGTTGTAAGCATTGGTGTCTTTATTTTTAGATTTTGGAGGATTGCAGTTCATTTTTTAAAGTAGAGTAGCCATCCTTAGACAGACATATCTCAATTAACAAAAACCCTGACAGCGATGTTACTTTGTAAAAGGACTTTTTACATCCACTCAGTTCCCCTTTCATCAATGTCTTCTGTGTAGGTGGACATTTTCAGCAATTTTAGCATTGCAAATATAATTAAGGATGGCTGGAGAAACACAGATTTTTGGTGTTAAGCTGCAGTTATAGGACTGGTAAATAATAAAAGGAAGCTTATGCCAGGAAAGAATTAACTCAGATAAATCCTATTGTAGCACTGTTGTCCTAACTAAAATACACAAGGTAAAAAGCATCTATACAGACTTCCTTACTCAGAATATGCGAACAGTTAAACAGAGAGAAAAACAGAGAGCAGATAAGCCAGCTACCCACGGTGGGTTGTAGAGGGGGAAATCCTGCATCTGTGAGTTTGGTGACTGAAGTGAAAATCATGAGAAAACTGAAAGCTGATGAAAGACGTCATCGCTAGATGCATATTGTAAGAAGCCTTCAGCTGGTCTTTGGTTCAAGGTTCAAAATATCTTTGTTTATGTATTCAAAAGTGGTTCTCTTGTGGTATTCAAAGGTTACCTGACTTGGTTTTTCCATTTCATGTGTAGATATTGTTTTGTTTTAGAATCATTTTTTTGCTGAAACGTGTTCCACAGTTTTGTTTTGTCTTGCTTTGTTTTGGGACGTATCCTTGTTTTTTCCATACTATTTCTGCCTCTGGTACCAAATTGCCTGTCATAGAAGCAATGCCCAGGAACACATTTACTTTGTTAACGGAGGTATATCTGTATTTAGTTTTGTTGAATTCTTGCCATCCGTTTTACCTATTATTGTTTACTGGCTTGTTTTGCCATTCACAGGGATTGCTGCAGTATTCTGTTTGCAGTCCACAGAGATAGTATATATTTATATATGAATGTTTTTCAGTGCAGTGTCACTGATCACATATTTTCCTTTTTTACTATTGCAGGTTCAAAATTAAAGCTCCATCTATCTGAGTTCTTTGTCTGCTCTTTTGCTGATTGTTTCTTACATCTGTGAAGTATGTGTTCCCCCAATTTCACAATCAGATATCAGCTGTAGTGCTATTATAAATCCCCCTGCGTGGGAGGGAGGAATGAATGAAACTCATTAGAAGGCATTTTCAATATATTTTCTTCCCTAGTGCTCAAATCCATTTTTGTGCAGTAGAACCCTTCTGTAATGCTTAATGTTATCTGATGTGCATGTTAGCAGCTTTTATATTTGTCATCTTGTCTTAATTTAATGAAAGCAGAGATGGCCATCTATTTCACAGATGGCAGATCACATATGCAGCTATAAGTCGAAGTATTTCTTTTTCACTATTCTTGATAAAAACAGGATAGTTTTCATCAACTCTTTCTCTCATAATCTCTCTCTCTCCTCTCTTTATTATACATATACACAGAGACTTTGAATTTTGATAACATGTCCCAGTGTTGGTAGGAATCCACACATATACCTTAAATACAGGGCTAATGGAAATGCCGCCACCAGTAGGGCCTCCCATGCCAGACAGGTCACAACCGAAGGGTCTGACAAAGAGCGTCAAAGGGCAGGATGGGCTCTCTAGCCTTTTGGCAACCATCCTAGGAGAAGGAAAACTATTATTTCAAACCCGGGCAGATGGTGCTCGTTTAACCCTGTAAGGTCAACCATCTAAGACAGTGGTTCTCAACCTGTGGGTCCCCAGATGTTTTGGCCTTCAACTCCCAGAAATCCTAACAGTTGGTAAACTGGCTGGGATTTCTGGGAAGGCCAAAACATCTGGGGACCCACAGGTTGAGAACCACTGATCTAGGAGAAGGAAACTCGAACCAAACCTACGACCTGAGGACCTCACTGCCACCGTCCCAGCTTGCTAGGCACCGGCAGACAAACCTTTGGTTTAAAGGGTGAGGCCAGTTCTGTGCACGCTGCGCTCCACCAGAAAAAGCCTTTGCACAGGCTCGAAGGACACACCCAACCTCCGAATCATCAATGCGCTCATAGAAAGCGTGGGATGAGTCCTTCCTGAATCTTCGTTCACAAAGAAAAGCCAAGAATGGAAATGTCAACAGACAGTGGAAATGTCAGAATCCAACATATGGTTCCTTGTATGGTATGAATCTTAAATGCCAGTGTGGTGTAATGGTTTGAGTATTGGACTAGGACACTGGTAGACCAGGGTTCTAATCTCCACTTGACAAAGGAAATCCTCTGAGTGACCTTGGGGCAAATCAGCCACAAAGGATAACAAAACCCTCTGAACAAATCTTGCCAAGGAAGTCCTAGAATAGGATTGTTTTATAATCTACATAAGTCAGAAGTGATGTAGAAATACACAATTACAAACATGTATTGTGTCTTGCTGTGTGCTTTGTTGTTTATTCATTCAGTTGCTTCCAACTCTTCGTGACCTCATGGACCAGCCCACGCCAGAGCTCCCTGTTGGTCGTCACCATTCCCAGCTCCTTCAAGGTCAAGCCAGTCACTTCAAGGATACCATCCATCCAACTTGCCCTTGGTTGGCCCCTCTTCCTTTTTCCTTCCTTGCTGTGTGCTAGAGAAATGAATTTCCATAAGAATTAAATATCATCCTTTGAACAATGACTATTTAAACAGTTGCCGATGAGCCTGGTATAATGAGGACTTGTGTAATATATCAGGAGTCTTCAAAAAGTTTTCTCACTTTTAAATTTTCATTGGAAATGGTTATGGGAATTGTAGGAGCAGTTGGTAGTGTCTGAGAGTATCATATGACTAGTCTTTCGGGCAAGATGCCTGACCTTGCAGCTTAGTATAAGAGTTGTCATCCTGTGTTGAAGATGGCGGCAAAACATAAACATCACACCAAAGTGGAACAGTGTTCTGGAATGTGTTTTTGTGGGCAGAAAGTGTGCTAGGAGACAAATTCATCTCCACATGTGCACTCAGTATGGGAATAAAGTTCTGTCTTGTGGAGTCGTCCGTGAATGGAATCAAATGTTTGAAAAGGGCCATACTAGTGTGATGGATAAAGAGCGTGCTGGACGTCTAGCTATGGCCACGGGGAATGAAACAAGTCGGCAGTGTTTTCCTAACTGTTGTGCTGAATACAAGTTGTCCATGGAATTGCATCTGAAAAAATAAAGATTGCCTAACGTTATATATACAGTAGACTCTAAGACCTTGTCTATACTTCACTATATCCCAGGATCTGATCCCAGATTATCTGTTTATCCCGGATTATATGGCAGTGGAAAATCATATAAAGTTCAAAGCAGATCATCGGATCAGATCCTGGGATATATAACATTGTAGAACCAGCCTTAGTTAATTGTAACCGAAGCAACCAGAACTCTCAAGCAACCAGCAAAGAAATCTAAATAATAATACTACATTCACAGAACTGTTTTGTAATATAGTAAAACTGTGTTACATTAAGATCCATCTGTCTTTATATGCTTTTAATTACTGTATTTCAATATTAATATCTAGTCAAAGCAGTCTTTATGGTATAGTATGGGATATAATGTTAGGCCTATTTGAAAAGTAACTCTCAACGAGAAACTGCAATTATCTGGCATTTACAGGTCCCCATGGGTGCTGGTTAACTGAGAGTCTATTGTAAATCTAAAAAGAGTAAAAAGAAAATATTAGCAGAATATTGCTTTTTGAAATAGGAATATTGCATATAAAACACTTGCCATCGTCTGACATTACTGTTGATCTCAAAGTTAATTGTCGTATGAGGATCAAATCACTGATGAACAACTGTGCAGATTCAGCAAAATGGCTTATGTTCACCTAGATAAAGGTGCTAGAAGATTAACTAACAGAGCCGGGAGGGCACCATATTGAGCACTAACAGAATTTTACAGCACCATATTGTGTGCTGTTAAGTAAGTTTGCCATGTTTTGCATATCAGAGAAAATAGTTTTAGATAATATCCCTACTAATTTTAATAGAGTACTTTGTTCTTTTTCAATGCACTCACTTGAATTGAATACTTTGAAGTTGAACTCAGATTTGTAATATTTTCTAAGAATGTGTGAGAACTTCCTTGGAGTGGTTATAAACTTCATCTGGAGCTGCTTTTCAGTGTATATTGACTGAATGTGAGCTACTGAAACCTACGAAGGGATTAGCTACCTTTGGTCCCATAATGGGGGGGAAATGGGGTTTAAATTAAATTAGCTACTAAGAATGATTGAAGGCTGCATTATTGAGGCTAAAACAAGGCAAAGGAGGCAGAGGAGATAAAACGATTGATTGGTTGATTGGTTGATTGATTGATTGATTTCATTTACTGTATATGCCATCGTTCTCCCATAGTTCTCTCCCACCCTGGACATTTCACTGGTATATATACTCCACTTGCTTTACCACCATCAGAAAATTATTATTATTATTATTATTATTTAAACCCCGCCACCATCTCCTCGAAGGGGACTCAGTACGGCTAACGTGAGACCAAGCACAAAAATATAATACAGTAAAATAAAATACGGAACAACAGAAAAAAAATTACATCAACCACAAAATAAAATAAACAGTGCAAAATAACATAATAAAAGTCAAACAAAAAGTCAAACAAATAGGAATAGGTATTTGTGAGGGAAGGATTGAAACAAACAAAATGGGGGTCACAAAGTGGAAAAAAGGTTCTAAAGGCTGCCTCTTGCCTAATCTCACCAGTCCCACAGCCGGGGGGGAGTCGTGCCTGTGAGAGGAAGTGGAAAAAGGAGGGCCTCTCCAGAAGCTCGAAGGGATTGTGCAGGTTTATGGTAGGAGATGCGGTCATAAAGGTAGGCAGGTCCCGAACCGTTCAGGGCTTTGTAGGTGATAACCTTCACCTGGAATTGGGACCAGAAAATGAATGGCAGCCAATGGAGCTCCTTAAACGGGGGGTTGATTGCTCCCTGTAATTCGCCCCAGTTAGTAATCTGGCTGCTGAACGTTGGACCAATTGGAGTTTCCGGGCCATCTTCAAGGGAAGCCCCATGTAGAGTGCATTGCAATAGTCCAGTCTAGAGGTGAGAGATGACCAAGTGGTCGTGGACTTGACGGTACGGCCCAAAAGTTTTAATTGTGCAAAGGCCCCCCCCCCCCCAGCCACTGCCAACACCTGCACATCAAGCATCAGCACTGGGTCCAGGAGGACCCCCAAGCTACGGACCTGTGTCGTAAGGGGGAGTACAACCTCGTCAAGCACAGATTGTCACCCTATACCCTGGTCAGACATACGACTGACCTGGAGGACCTCTGTCTTGTTGGGATTGATCTTCAACTTGTTCGTCCTCATCCAGATCAACACAGCAGCCAGGCACTGGTCCAGTATCTGATGGGCTTCCTTGGATTCCAGTGGAAAAGAGTAGTGAAGTTGGACGTCATTCGTGTAGAGATGGCACCCAACTCCAAAACTTCAGATGACCTCTCCCAGCGTTTCATGTAGATGGAATGGAACCTTGTGGGACCCACAGGACAATGGCCAGGGATACGTGCAAGTGCCCCCAGCTTCACCAGCTGGGAATAACCCTCCAGAAAGGACTGGAGCCACGGCAAAACCGTGCCCCCAAGTCCCATCCCGGTGAGTCGACCCAGAAGGATACCAAGGTTAGTATCGAAAGCCGCTGAGATGTCCAAGAGAACCAGCAGGGGCACACTCCCTCTGTCCAGTTCCCTGCAAATGCAGGCAAAACTTTAGAAGAAAATACTACTAGAATACAGCCATACAGCCCGGAAACTGCACAACACTCGCATTCTCGTATTTAGCCAACAATGATAAAATTAAATGTTTATCAATGTTGCTGTCCTTGAGCAAGCAGGGATCCCCAGCATTGAGGCCATGCTATTGAGAACACAGCTGTGCTGGGCAGGGCACGTCTCTAGGATGGAGGACCACCTCCTCCCAAAGATACTAACTACTCTATGGTGAACTCACCACAGGTCAGCGCAAGAGAGGCGCCCCAAAAAAGAGATATAAGGACTTCCTGAAACAACATCTCAGGCTCGGCCAGATTGATCACCAACAATGGTCCACCCTGGCCTCACATCGGGAGGCATGGAGATGCACTATCCATAATGCCGCGGTCTCTTTCGAGAAGACACGCCAAACGGGCCTCAAAGAGAAACGACAACGAAGAAAGAACCGCAACTTGGAAACAACATCACCGAAGGAGACTTTCTGCTGTGCTTTCTGCAACCGGACTGGTCTATCTTGGATTGGCATTTTTAGTCATCAACGCGCTTGTAAAAAGCATGGGATGAGTCCTTTCTAAGAATCTTCGTTCGCAAATTAATGCCAGAGAGAGCGATAAAATTAAAGCAAATTAAAAGGAAGCAAATGTGATAATGGTCTAGCATTTTGTGATTCAGATTAGAGATGAAGTCTGATCTATAATCTTTTCAATTCAAGCTTTATTCCATGGCTTTATTTTAACCAATGTGTTCAAGAGAGCTGGGGAGTGATGTGGTTTTGATAATGATGCAAAGACTGATACTCATCTGAAAAATTAAATTTAGAGAATGTTCTGGGCTTCTAATGTTTATGGATGTATTTTAGAATTCTGATGAAAATAATTCTACCTCAAGCTATTTTTGTCCAAAGACTGTCTGTCCCATCTCTTTGGCTATGTAGAGGTGACCTCAAAAGGTTGTATATTCAGTTATGCAACCCCAAAAATTGAAGCCACCTGGAACAGCTAAAATTGAATTTAAAGCTAGTTTATCCTCCTCCTGCATAGTGCCATTTCCACCGACACAGAGACATACATTTTGTAACCATGCTGAATATTCCACCTTTTAAAATACTTTTTTAAGTAAATGTGTATACATATGCACGTGTGTTCTGCTTCCCTTCATAACTAATTCATACAATCAATGGCATTAAATTTATCAGATTAAGGGCATTACAACTTTGATTCAACTTTGGAGTGCATTCAGAACTGCATTGTGTTTTTTAAAAACTCAACAACTGAATTTCTACCTATCAAGTATTTAGAAGGAAGAAGGAGAAGGCAAAGTGGTACTGAATCCATACATTTTGTTTTCCCTGCCAAACAGCCACTTCAATGTTTTTAACTGTGTTTGAAAGACTACTAGTGCCGAGCCCTGGGTGCTGGATCTGGAAAAGAAACTGTTATTGAGTGCTCAGTATATATGTTGTATACAAGTACCTTTTTACATAGATATTTTATATCCAGCTAGGCATAACTATTTAGAATGTCCCCCATGCATATAACTCATAGTTGATGAGACAGATTTATTTAACCAAATTCCTTGAAAAGCAGGATCAAATAATTCTTCCACTATGAATGTTTCCTGGGGAGATTTACAACGGGAGAGTTCAAGTCAGTGGTTCCATTAATCTTTCTTTTGTTTTTTTAATAGAGAAAACACTACTATGTTGCTTCCCCTATATGCTTTTTAAACTCATCATTATGTGTCAACTTCTTATGCACCACCCTGAAGAGATGCTTTTAAGAGTTTTTAATACCATTTTTGTTGTAACTTCCTTGTTTAATTTGGTGTCATCAGCAAACTTAGCTGCTTCAGCAAAACCCCAGTTCACATGTAAACGGTTCGGGCCCAGCCTACTTGAAGGATAACATCTCCTCCTATCAGGCCACACAGGCCCTGAGATCATCAGGAGAGGTCCTGATGATCTCTTGGTCCCACCAACGTCACAAGTACGATTGGTGGGAACGAGAGACAGGGCCTTTTCAGCAGTGGCCCTATGGTTCTGGAACTCCCTTCCCATAGAAGTGCATTTGGCTCCCTCAGTATTGGCCTTTCACTCCCAGATTAAGACCTTTTTTATGGAAACAGGCTTGTAAGGACTCACCCATTTTATGCTAAGCCCAGACCAGCATAGCAGTTTGGCATCCACGGTAAAGCAGGATGGCCAGGAAAGGGGGAGTGGCTTGGATCCTTCTCAGGGAGGGGGAGAGAGAGAGAGCTGCCTGGGCGTGGCTCAGAGCTCAGGGGGAGGAGCCAAGCTACTTGAGAGGGAAAGAGTGTAGCTTATTGGGAGTCTCTTGTCAGAGCTGAGAGAGAAGGGAGTCTGTTGTCAGAGCTGTAAGAGAAAGCAGTCTCTTGACAGAGCTGAGAGTGAGCAGTTAGATAAGACAGTTGTCTTGTAAACTGATAGGAAAAGTTCTGTGTGACGCTGACAGGTAGTCAGTCACAGGCTTTTGGAATCCCTAGGGTTTAGGGATTAGCTCACATCTCTGGAGAAGCCAGCTATAGGAAAACTCTGTGGGAGAGTTAATAGCTAGGGTGCTTCTGGAAGACTGAGTGTTAGCTCAGGGAACTAACTAGGTTAGTTAATTGAAGACTACTCATGTCTAGCTTTAATATTATTAGAGTGAGGGAGTTTAGAGGGAGACAAGTTTTGAACTGTCTAGTTTTGTAACGAAGATTTAAGAAAGCAATAATCTTTAGTAAGCAATACGCTCTAGTACCATTCTGTATAACCATTACGCATTTGTGCTTTAAGATCTGCCTGTTGAGTTAATAAACGTTCCATTTGTTAACTTTACAAGAAAGCCTTCAATGTGCCTCATTACCTCAGTGTGTGCCAGTTCCAGTCTTCCCACATTCCCAGTCAAAGGGGAATAATTTTACTTCAGAAATCCTCTTAGTTGACCTTCAGCTTGGAGCCTAGCTTAATTATTATTTTAAAGGAAATCCTAAAAACAATTTTTAGGCTGGTGGTAGCGTTCGAAGAGGTTAAAGCCTCTCAGTTTATAGCCCAAGTCGTCACACAGGCCTTCCCCAGCAACCTACAAGTAGCAGCCTATTTTGATCAGACATGGCCTAACATTTGGAGCTCAAGACTTTGAATATGATGTTTTAGAATAAACTCAGTGGCCTGAGGCACAGGGATTTTAATGATAATGGTAAATGTTATTTTAAAGCATATTTATATGATTTATGTAATGTACTTATGCAATATGTTGGTTTTGTTTATATGCTTGGGTTGAGAGGATGTTGTTGCGTTTGTGTATCACGTAGTTTTGCTATTTACCATTTGTTCGCTGCTTTGAGTCCCACTCGTGGAAGAAAAACAGGATAAAAATTAATTAATAATAATGTACAAATAAATTTTACTGGTCCCATTAGAGATCCTAAAGGGAAAATCCACTGCTGAAGGAGGATTAACTAGTTACTGTATTTTCATTCCTCTTCTTTCACCTGTTGCCAGTCTATGAAAGAATTTACACTCTTGATTCACAACTGCTAGATTTGCTCAGGAGTCTTTGGTGATCAATATTGTTTAAATCCTTTGAAAGTGTGAGTATAAAATGCCATTACTTTTGTCCTTATACTTGTTGGTGGTCTAAAAGAACTCTATAAAGTTAGTAAGAGAAGACTTACCTTTGCAAAAGACCTGTTGATGGCTCTTGGTCAAGTCCTTGTAAATGTTCCATTGCTTTGTGTTTCCCACCATCAGGCTGTTCTTTGATCAAAATAGAGATTCAGAATGAAGAATCTTCAGAATTTAAGTCCAATCTCTCTGGCCTTCACTATTCAGTAGCTGCTTTTAAAAGAGGCATTTTTGAAAAGTAACAATTCAAGTGATATGTTGGTTCAGTTTCTTTTCTTGTAGAGTGCATACTATCCTTCTAGCTCAGAATATTTATTTAATTCACTGTTCTCACTGGGGTCCATTTTGACAGGCATTCTCTCACAGATGAATAGGCCTCATTTTTCAGGCATCCTGTAAATCACAGAAATGTTCAACATTTGGCTTCCTAAGCTCTTAGACAGAATTGTTTTTGAAAGACAAAAAATGTGGAATTTCGTTCTCTGCATGATTTGTGTGCCTCACTAGTGTGCCATTGATGTTGAAAAGCAAAGCACTGAAAGCCTAAGATGTGACTTTTGATAAATACAAATGCAAAGCAGTGCTCACCTGGCTACATGGAGCCTACCTACCAATTACAGGCAGCTTGCTATTATGAAAGAAACTATTAGACCAGGGGTAGGGAACCTATGGCTCGGGAGTCAGATGTGGCTCTTTTCATGATTGCATCTGGCTCTCCAGAGCAGCCCAAGACTGCCGCTTCCGTGCCGCCATCGCCGCCTCTTCCTCATCCCCCGCTGCTCTCGGGGCCCTGCGCTCTCTTCGCCGGGGATGGAGGAGCCGGGCAGTGGTGTCTCTTCCTTGTCTTCCTCTTCGTGTTCCACCATGGGCCTTGGAGGAGGCGGCGGAGGCGGGTCTGGCCCTGCCGCCGCAGACCCAGCCTCGCTGCCCCTGGGGAATGCCCAGCTCATTGCCCTCATCGTCAGGCAGCTCAAGAGCCACTGCCTCTTCGATGCCTTCCGGAGGGACTGCCTCGCTGATGTCGACACCAAGGTCCGCCTTGGCCCCTCCCCCTCCTTTCCTTCCTTCCTTCCTTCCTTCCTCTTCCATTATTTCCTTCTCTCCTTCCTTTTCCCTCCCTCTCTCCCCTTCCTTCTTTCCTCCTTTCTCCCTCTTCCTACCTTCCTCTTCCTTTTTTCCTCCTCTTCACCATTTCTTTCTCCTTCTCTCCTTCCTTTCCCCCCTCTCTCCCTTTCCTTCTTTCCTCTATTCTCCCTCTTTCTTCCTTCCTTCCCCTTCCTTCCTTTCTTTCCCCCTTCGCCCTTTCCTTCTCTTTCTCTCCTTCCTTTCCCTCCCCCTCTCCCCTTCCTTATTTCCTTTTTTCCTCCATTCTCCCACTTCCTTCCTTATCCCTTCTTTTCTCCCCTTCACCCTTTCCTTCTCTCCTTCCTTTTCCCTCCCTCTCTCCCCTTCCTTATTTCCTCCATTCTCTCTCTTCCTTCCTTCCTCTTCTATTCTTTTTCCCCAAGTCTTCCTTTCCTTCTTCCTTTTCACTTCCATCTCTCTCCCCTTCTTTCTTTTCTTTTTTTCCTTCATTATTTTACTTTTTCCTCACTCCCTTTCTTTTCCCCACCCATTCCTTTCCTCCCTTCCCATTTCCTTCTTTCTTTTCCCCTCCTTGTCTCTCTCATTTTCTTCCTTTTCCATAGTTTGTTCTTCTTTCTTCTTCTCCTCCTCCCTCCTTTATTTCCTCTGTCTTTCTTTCTTTCTTTCCCCCTTACTTCCATCTTCTCTTCCTTCCCAGAGTCCTGAGCATGCCTTTTGCAGAGCCAGGTCGGAGATGTCCCATCATTCTGCCGGGGGAATCCTTTTCTCATAGTATGCACGTATATACTCACATTTAGTTGAATTCAGTCTTAAAATATATAATATATATTATATGGCTTTCACTGAAATAAATTTCCAAATATTTTGCTTTCATGGCTCTCTGAGTCAAAAAGGTTCCTGACCCCTGTATTAGACTATTCATTTTTGTTCCACTGGACATTGAATAGATTATTGCTGTACTGTATTAAAACTTGGAATTGTTTTGCTGTTTGTGGATTAGAGATAAACTTACATGCATGATTCCTCAAGGGCTTCTGAATTTTAACAAGTGAATGTTCTTACTTTCCTATAATGAGAAAACATTCTAGTTGGTAGCAGCAGTTTAAATATCTGCATGTTTTAACTGTAGACAATCAAAGAACATGTGATTTTAATGGGAGTAAGTATTTGCTGCCTCTTAGGACTGCTTTTTACATTGTACAAAAGGAAAATCCATAAAGAAAGTGGTCATCTTCAATCTTCAGTAAATTAGGCATCATTCAGTAAAGCTAATGACAATCCAGGGTTCCTAATCATTTGGTGAATGGTCAGCTAGATGCATGGTGGTCAGACACCTTTTGTTCAAAACCAAGATTATCTGTAAACAACAGTGTTTTGATCTTGATCTGTTACTCTAAAGAGCTACTTGTTACAGAACCAACATTTGTACTGCGTATATTGAATTTAACAGAACAGATGAAACTTCCTAATCTAGAGCTCTCAGTATGAATAGTTATTATTAATGTGCTCCTGGTGGAACCATAATAGAATAGCAGGAGCCAACAATCATAAAATACCATGAATAGGTGTAGATTTTCCTTACTACATTGTCTGGATTTATAGCTCGTTCATGCAACTGCAAAATAAAGAGACACTGAGCACAAATCAAGGGGTTTTTTTTCTATTTGAGTAGGAAATCCGAGTAGTGCTTCATTTATGTCACATC
This sequence comes from Anolis apletophallus, assembly GCA_030556195.1. Taxonomy (NCBI): domain Eukaryota; kingdom Metazoa; phylum Chordata; class Lepidosauria; order Squamata; family Anolidae; genus Anolis; species Anolis apletophallus. The sequence goes on along the minus strand of JARBWK010000012.1, from coordinate 36,947,414 downwards.
TAATGAAATAGGCAGAGATAGAAAGCCCAACTGGTAGTTCCCAATCTCAAGTCCTAACTTTCATTGTCCTAGCATTTAATATTGTTTGTCAGCAAGGGAGAGTGGAGGAAGAGAATGCTGAAACTGTTTGTTCAACATCTGTATTAGGCTTGTGCAAAGATTCAGAGTGTCATTTCCCTTCAGCCAATCTGGATGGCCATAATGGTAAGGACTCAACTTTTTTGTCTCTTATAGGACCACGTGGCAGCCAATCATGGCACCCCCTCCCCTATGTGGAGACGCTGCCGTGTGCTGCTCGCGCAGGGCTTCCCTGGGAGCCCTGCTTGTTGGGGCAATCAGAATAGAAGGACGCAGTGACGTGTCTTACGCAAGGTGTGTGTAAGGAAATAGTTCCAGGAAGAATGCTTCCTTAACTCCATTCTTCAAACCCAGACTCCTTTGAAAGGAAGATAGGAAAGCATCCCAGGAAGGATGCTTCCTTAGCCCAGTTCTTCAAATCCAGACTCCCTGAAAAGGAAGATAGGAAAGAGTCTCAGGAAGGATGCATCCTTAGCTTAGTTCTTCAAATCCAGACTCCCTTGAAAGAAAAATAGGAAAGTGTCCCAGGACAGATACTTCCTTGACCCCATTCTTCAAACCCAGACTCCTGTGAAAGGAAGATAGGAAAGGGTCCCAGGAGGGAGTGCTTCCTTAACTCCATTCATCAAACCCAGACTCCCTTGAAAGGAAGATAGGAAAGGATCCCAGGAATGGAAAGGGGAGCCTTGTAACTTCCCCATTCCTGCCAATAGGCCGGATCTTTCCGGATCTTTCAGGTACAGACTGGAAACAGTTATTCAGCAACCCACCCATTTTAGGGAGGCCCACGAAAACGGATGCGTGCGTCTCCTGGAATTCAGCCAGCTGAAACGGATTGAGGTTCAGCTGAAATGCATAAACCAAATCTGTATTCATCAAATTACTCAGACTTTGCCTTTTAGCATAATATAGCAGCCAATTATGTATTATAAAAATATTCAGTGTTAAAAGGGCTAATGTTTTCCAATGTTTTTATTGGAGAAAAAAGCCCTTAAATTAAAAAAGGAATCAAGTAATGAACTAAATACATGATTGCATTGTGAATTCTGAATTTTCCCTCTCATGAATCTGACTGATAGTCTTACACCCTGTCAGGATTTATGGTATCCAGGCTTAGTTCAGAAAAGTTTGTTTTGTTACTGTAAAGATCACCTTGTAAAGGTTTATCACAGATATGATTTAGTTAAGCAGTCAGTGTAGCTTTATGAAATGAAAGTCTAGGAAAATCCTAATTTATTTTACAGAAGAATCCAGACATAAAGGATATAATAATTAATTACATTCTAGCACAAAGAGACAGAACTGGATGACTTGACTGAGTGCAAATCCACCAAAGGAACTAAACTACCTACAAACACTTTTCCTGATTGGTAAATCAGGTTGTGTCTGAAATCATAAAATGAAACCTGAGATCTCTGTTCATTAACAAACCATTCTTCCCTATCTATATAGCCTTTGCCATTTTTGATCTGGCTTTTTATATCAAAACTATTTAAATATAAATTTACACAAATCACATAGTTTGAAATAGTTAGGGATTCCTTAACAGAAGACGATAACAGTTGAAGCTGCCCAACACTTGATGCAATAAGATGCCACCTGAATCAGTAAATGCTGTATACATAACAATAGGCATTACAGCTGCCAGTGTAATAGTATGGTACAGAAGTGCAATTTGAATATATTCAATACAAGTTTCTTAGCTGTGATGATTCCTCTAGATATCACATAAAAAGAATATGTAAAAATACAGTTTAAAAATAGAGTACTAGAAATGATATCAAAATATGATTATACACCTGTAAAAACAATACATAGCTACCAAGAGGAAAGCTAAATATGAACATGTGGCTAGAGAGAGAAAAGGGGGGAAAGGTTCATGTCAACATAACATACTTTGGTGAGACGTTGTCTATGTTAGATCAATATCTTATTTCTGTTGTGCCAATGTGGTCGCATAGTCAATGCAGTCGGTTTTAAAGTCATGTTGATGCCATGAGCTATGAAATCTATACTTCTGTGGTGACATTTACTAGATGTTGGACACTTAAGTTAAAGCTACTTTTTTTTACTACAAACATCTGCAGCTAGAGATTACTTCTGGAGTTTAGTTTTAGTAACATTCTTGTTCTCCTTTCATCCAACTCTTGTGGCATGTCTTTGTTTATGTCTCTCAATATCTCAGATATTTCTTCATATTTATTATGTACTCCTGTTTTCTATAGCAATTTCAAATCGAGTCCCATCTTTTTGAAACACCCTTTACTTTCAATAACATATTTACAGAAGTGTAGATAATCACACCTCCTTCCCCCTCCCCATACTCTTTTTTTCAACCAAATACACAAATCCTGCTATTGGGGACCTAGGAAAAGATGGGCCCCAGACTGCATGAGACAGTATTGCCAGCCTTTTCACAAAGTCTTATTTAATTTTCCTCATCTATAAATAGAGTCTACGTTATAGTTCAGCTGGACAGTTAATCCCTCTTGATCATTGCTTTGATGGTGCCTTCAAATGACAGTGAGCCCCTGTACCAGTTATTGGGTTAGCTGTACTTCCTGGGTGAGGGTGAAGACTCGAGCTAGACAGAGCCTCTGCTTCTTGCTCTGTGCTCCCAAGAAAGAAGGAGTGTGATAGGAGCTTATCTCCCCCCCCCCTCCCCCGAGAGACAAAGGCCTCTTCCATACAGCTATATAAAATCCACATTGAACCAGATTATCTGACAGTTTGGATTTCGATAATCCATCTCAAAGCAGATATTGTGGATTATCTGCCTTGAGATTCTGGGTTATATGGCTGTGAGGAAGGGCCCAAAGATAGCATTACTAGCAAAAGTGTGCCTAGCACTTTAGCACAAATTTCTAGAACAATGTTTCCCCGGGTGTTTGGTTCTCCATGTGTTTGGGACTTCAATACCTATAAACCAGGGGTGGGCAGCCTACGGCCCACGAGCCGGATGCGGCCCGGCAGCCGATTCTGTCTGGCCCGGGGAGAAGGGCGTAGGGGGCGGGGCCAAGAAGAAGTGATGCCGCTGCCGCCATCCCATCGCGGCGGCTTTGGCGTGCCTGACATCCCTTTGGAGCGGCGGCTTTGGAGTGCCCCAGGCTCTCCGCCTCTTTCTCATGCCTCTGGCATGGAGAGGCTCCCGATGGCCAGCGTGGGAGCGTCAGTGCCGGGAGCGTGGGGGGGAGGAGCCTTTGGACGACTTCCTGTAGTCCTGGATGAGCTGGCTGAGACATTTTGGGAGCCGTAGGAGTCAGGAAACTATGGTTCCCAGAATGCCTCAGCCAGTTCATCCCGGGGCTACAGGAAGTCATCCAAAGGATCCTCCCCGCCATGCTGCCGGCACTGACGCTCCCATGCTGGCCATCCAGAGCCTCTCCACGCCGAAGGCAGGAGGAGGAGGCGGAGAGCCCGGAGCTGGTGCTGCCTCCACCCTCGGGTCCTCTCTCACTCCACCAACGCGTGACCCTCCATGGAAGAGGGCCAAAGCCCAGGATCACCATCGCGAGGGCACTCCGCAGCCACCGGAGAATGCAGGAAGGAACCCTCGTTGCCCTGGTGCAGCCCGCGGCAGCCCCCGCTTTGAGACAGGACCATGGCAATACGGGGAACTGCTGGGGGCGAGAGTGGGCGGAGGCCTGCAGCCTCCGATCGCCTGCCGCTGCTCTCCTCTGCTGCAGCGGCGACTGGGTTCACTTTGCCATTCTCTGGGCTGGATCCATTGGGCCATTCCATCATGGTTCGCACCTTGTCTTCTTGAATTTTATTTTATTTTATTTTAGTAGTTTTTATTATTTTATAATAATTTTATAATAATATAATAATATAATAAATAATATAATGTTATATTATATTATAATTTCAATATATTATAATGTCTATATATACTATAATATAATAATTATGATATTAATACTAATATATGAATTTTTCTTGATATATTAATATGTTAATATTAATGATGTGTAATATATAGTAAATATAGTAAATAAATAAATAAATAATGTAGATTAGAATGTAGTTCCGACTTTAGGTGCGGCCCTCCATATTTTTTGGTTCTCGTATGGCCCCTTGGAAGAAATAATTGCCCACCCCTGCTATAAAGCCTAACCAGCATGGGCAACAGTCAGGAGTTCTGGAAGCAGAAGTACAAAACACTTGGAGGATCAAAGGTTGGGAATTCTAATTCTATAGCAGTGCCAATCAAAGTGATGGTCTCTGGACTGATGCTGGTCCCCAAGCAATTGGTTGCTGATCCCTTGGTTTTGAGGAACAAGAGAATCAGTGGTACCCAATGGGCACAAATTTAGTGCTGGTCCCAAGCACATTGTGGGTGGTGGTGAGGGGAGGATCATTGCTAGTCCCCTATATTAAGCAGTCAGAGAAGCACTGGTCTAGTGAGATTAAAAAGAAGAAGCAGCAGCAAGTGGAGACAGTATTAACATTGCAAACTGGAAACATATCGGAAAAGAAGTGAAGGGAGGGAGGGGGTGAAAGGGGGGGGGGGGCAAAACGGACTGGATGCACCAAAATTTAACATCACATATCAAAGCAAGACGCCTCCGAATGAAATAAAATGTGCTTCCATTTTAATGAGTTTTTTAAAAAACAAACCAGGGATTTCTTTAAGGTGGAAGAAGCAGCTCACATTGTTCAGTGCTCAGTGATCCAACTCTCTCTTGAGAAATTGCTGGTCTATTTGCTGGTTGCTTGTAGTCCAAATCTATGAGGTTTTTTTAATACATTTCAGAACTAGCCATGTATCTATCTACATTTCAAAATTTAGTAGCAGTTCCTCTAAGGTTTTTCTAAACAATTAGTCTAATGAATGATATGTTATTTGGATATACCAGAAAAATCGTAAATGTATTACTTTTTCATATTTATATATTTACTAGGTTACATGTGGATATGATATTTACTCATTTCTGGGCTCAGAAATATTTTCTTCATTTCTTAGTACTAGGCTTGAATGAAAGTAATAGTCAGAAGAGAATATGAGGATGCATTTGGACGTTGGAGGAATATGAAATCTCTTGAACAGACTACTTATTTTCAAGGATGCTTTTCTTCCGCCTGTATCCGTGTGCAGCCAAAATGTTCATTGCTATATTATTGGGTGGAAAGGAGTTTTTGTCTGGTGGTTTAGGCAGTGTGGAAATGATTTTGTCTTCTGTTGCTGAATAAGAGGGTACACACAGTGCAGTGGGTGAATTTCATGTCCAAAATAGGAGTGTGACTTTGCAGCCTGCCATCAAGGCTCCAAAGTGAGCAGTTTAGTTTCTGTTCACTTCAGCTTAGAAGTGACTGTGTGTCCCACAGGTTGGCTGAGAAGAAAGTGTGATGCATCTGATATAGTAACACTTTACACATTCCACAGTATGTAAAATACTTTTTCACCAGAGGAGCAAGCATCATCTTCATTTCATTGAAATAAGCACATCTATTCTGGACACGTCCTTCGAAGCATTTAGAACTTTCCAAAAGAAGGAATTGAGAATAAGTTACAATGGAAGCAAAATGGTGTATGTTAATTGCTAGAATCCAGAGTCAGGAAACCCTGTAACTCTGCAAATCCAGAAAGGAAGAAGGGCACAAAACCAAGTACTAAAGGGGTTAGAAAGAAATAGAGACTGTTGTATTATCTGAAGATCAGGACCATGAAGAAGCTGAAGAGGAGAGTTACCAATTTTCAACATTTGACGGACAATGTATCCTGTCAGTCAGCATCTTCTATGTGTCGTCTGTTTTAACTTTGTCAGGTCTTTGTCAGAAGTGAACTTATATTTGCCAGTTAGCTTCATGGATTCCTATGATCTGCAAAACTAGATCTGGTATAAACTACAGGGAAAAAATGTAGTGGCCACCACTACAGGCAGTCCCCAAGTTATGAACAAGATAGATTCTATAGGTTTGTTCTTAAGTTGGATTTTTGATGTTATGGTTTTCTCAACTACTGCTCAGACCACATGCTTCATACCATGTAACTCCATCCAAAACTATTCATATTTTTAGTTTTGGATAACATAACGAGGGGTTAACACCCCTGTGGTGTTTGTTTTTCTGTCTTTGTCCCTGTTTAGATGATTTCACCTCACTTCCTGTTCCCATGATAATTGAATTTTGAAAAAATTGCCTTGTTGTGGAAACAAGGGTTGATGATAAAACTTCAGTGGAGACATCTTTTCCCCATGATAACTCTTTCAGGGGTGAATTTCCCTTCTGATAGGCAGATTTCTCTCTCTTCCTGTTGTCTCACCCTCTTTCTTAACAGAATCATTTGTAAGTTGGATGTTTGTAACTCAGGGACTGCCTGTATTTATTGACAGGAAACACAGTGCTGATACTTCCGATGAATTCACATTTTTTTTTCTTTTTGTTGTCATTGGCTTAGTGACATGATGTAACTAGCTGAAGAGAAATGCATTTATATATCAGTAAGAACTTATTCTAAAAGATTTTTAAAAAAGGAATGGAGTTAATTGTGAGCCTTTTTCTGGTATGCTGTTCTAATTTTCCTCCCTTAAAGGATGTGGGAATAGATTCACAATGAATAAAATATTATACATCTGTTTTAGAATATCTTTTACTGCTGTAACTTATACTTTGCTTCAGGCATATTGCATTTTAGGAGCTCTCTATTTCTTAATACTAAACAATATGCCATGTTTTAAACAAAGTTGCATTACTGCTTAAATTTTGTTAGAAACCAAATCTAGTGGGTTGGCCTAAGCTATAGCATGAATGAGACATGGAAGATTATGGTTATGGTTTTTATCTTTTTGCCATGGTACGATGAGGCACTGTTACTTTTTGCCACTTTTAAAATGATTTCAGTTTCCAAGAAGGTTCAGTCCCTCTAAATGCAATTTTGATGTTATGGTTTTCTCAACAGGCACTACTGCTCAGACCACCCTATGTTGGAATGCTTCATATCATGATGAGGATCTGATCCTGATTGGCGATACTGAATCCCAGCAAAATACAAGTAAATAAGAGCAAAGATAATGATATATTAAATATAATAACAGTGAAATGCTGCTGCACAAGTTTACACAGTTCAGTAAACTCGTTACCTTGATGACAAATATAAGATTCTGCACAGAAACAATCACTTTTGCAATTCTTGTCAGGAAGATGTGCCATAGAAAGACAATTGTTTTATGTTGGAAGGTACAGTGGTAGGTGATGGGACGCAATCCATAATTATACTACATCCTTCTGGTAAACATCTTTGAATTGTAACATCACCAAGTGAACATAAGTTGATCACTTGACTTTGAGTTCCAAAGTGTACAAAATTTTTGGAAATTCCTATTTAATTTTTTTAAAAGTTAAATATTTCTTAGGAAAGGGTGAAAATGTACAACTCATGAAGTTACTGTAATGTATAAATGAAAAGGGGAGTGAAGGAATCATGCAACACCTTTGAGATGAATTTATTATAGTGTGAGCTTTCATAGATATCAATTCATTTCTCCCAGTGCCTGTAGATGCAGTCTAATGTAATATTGTTACCATGCCTGGCTTCTTCTAAAATGTTCCCTAACTTCACAAAAGTAAGCATTTACATTTAGGAGAATCAAATATTTTACTGTATGTATTCACTACTACCCTTTTTTTATGATTCATACTGAAGCTATATGCCTTTGAGCAGAAAAGACATCTTCAGTAGCTATTGTATACTGCTGACTCCCATGGCCCAAAGCAGAGGAGATACCGCAGCCTGCACTTCGGGATTGAGTCTCCTTCACCCCATGTTCAGACCAGGGATTGCAGATAATATATACTCTATACTCTGAAATGCACTGTTTGGAGAAGTAGACAGTTTTTGTTCCAACTATTCTGCTCAGGTCCATATTCCCAAGTCTCCATTTGATCTCGGAGAAAGCCCGATAAACAATGGAACTCTTGCTTGTTCTGAAATGAATTGGGAACATTTTATAAAAAATGTTACTTTATCCTGCAAGATGTTAGTGGTTTCGGATAGGACTCTTAAAACTTTTCCATTTTGCAACCCTTTTCAGCCTGAAAAAAAATCATGTGATCCCGGTATGTAAAATACGTATAAAAATCAAAACATTTACTGATTCCAAATTAGCATTTGCAAGGCTTGCTAAACAGACTGATTTTTAATGAAGTTTAGCTGTTTAATGTTTTATCGGGGAGGGTCAATTTTGATGTTTTATACTGTTTTTTATTGATGGCATTGAATTGTTGCCAACACTGTGAACCGCACTGAGTCCCCTTTGGGGTTGAGAAGGGTGGTATGCAAATAACAATAATAATAATAAGCATCTTCGGCAGAGCCCACTGTAAATACTGCACAACAGATTTGTGTAAATGTCTAAAGCAGCCACTTGCCAAATTTTTCCGGACCCCAGTATTGAACTAAAGGGATCCCATTTGGAGTCAGGACTTACAGTTTAAGAAGCAATAGTTTGAAAACCGTCTTGTTGCATGTTATGCTTACTAGTTCTCACTTGGGCTGTGAAAAAAAGGAGATACAAGTGAAAACAGCATGTAAGATTATTCAGGATCTAGATTTTAAAATGTGAAAGAATTGAGTGTGTTCAGGGGATTGCAAAGACAGGAATTGAAAGTAACGGCTGCCAATATTGAACTCTGCTCCTTCTATTGAGGGGGGGGGGGGGGGAGATCACAGATATTGAAACTCAGCTATACATGAATTCCCATGAATCTTCCAGCATATGGGAGTTGGTTGCTGCCTTTTGACTGCCAAGGTGATGTCTCATTGTAAAGTTAGCCTTTACAAACTTTCATTGTAAATTGATTGCCAAAGGTTGATTTAGGTTAATTTCTGTAAGTGCCTTCACTATGCACTTGCCCCCATAGGCCATGGATATAGCTTAGTATGGATTTACTAAAAGCTGCTGCTGACACAGTCGCTTTTTAAAAAATCAGGATAAATATTTTTCTGTAAAAGCGTAGGTGCTGCATATGATGACTTCACTTTGATGAATAATCTGTTCCAACACATTAAGGTCTCAGAATTTATTTCAACAACAGTTTTTTCTTAAAATTCCATTCTCAATTTATTGAGCCAATTGTTGGAGAACAAGTGGGCGTGTTATATAACAAGCATGTATTATTCTTCCTTCTTTGTGGAAGGCATTGATTTTGGTAACTTGGAAAGTTTCCATTGTGTTTCTCGAGTTGTCCAACCAGAGTCTGCAAAAAGGAGTGCAGCCACAAAATATAGTAAAAATATGTATTTCGAACGTTAGATTATTTTTCACTCTGGTTATTGCTTTTTATCAGAAAATATAGTGATCTGCTATGTTATAGGGCCCCTTGGTGGTGCGGTGGGTTAAACCACTGAGCTGCTGAACTTGCTGACCGAAAGGTCGGCAGTTCAAATCTAGGGAGGGGGTGACCTCCCGCTGTTAGGCTCAGTTTCTGCCAACCTAGCAGTTCAAAAACATGCAAATACGAGTAGATCAATAGATACTGCTTCAGCAGGAAGGTATTGGGGCTTCGTGCAGTCATGCCAGCCACATGACCTAGGAGGTGTCTATGGATAACACTGGCTCTTCAGCTTAGAGATGGAGATGAGCCCCCAGAGTTGGACACGACTAGACTTAATGTCAGGGGAAACCTTTACCTTTTTATGTTACAAATATGTTTATGAAAATAGATCTTGATTGGAAACAAATTGTTAACTCTACATAGCTTCCGATGTTTATTATGATATGATACACAGCTAATTAGTAAGGAGATCAGTGTTATTAGAGAAGCACAGAACTAACTCTGGAAAGGAATAAAAAAATCCTGCTTAAAGTCTATTATTTAAGCATAGGACGAAATCTATTGATTCTAAGCCAGTCTTTACTTTTAAACCTGAAATAGATTAATAACATGTGTCATCTTTTAATGACATGAATAAAAATAGGTATTTGTCCTTGTGTAGATATCTGGTTATCCCAGTGAAATGGTTTTTAAAATGACATTTTGGGGGTGAATTTTATTCTAATATGTTACAATTTGTTTGAACATGTATATTGCAATTTATTATTATGTATATACTTCTTATCTTAAGTGAGTTTATGATTTTGTTTTACTGGATTAGTTCTGATACTGTGATATTTTCTGTGTGTCAGGGTATAAGAGGATGTGTAAAATATTGATTACGAGTTGTTATTGTATACAATTGGTCTTCCATATCCACTAATTTTATCTCCATGAATTTCACCATCGACAAATTGAAAATATCCCCCAACCCATGCTTGGAATTCCAAGGGCTCATTGTATTTGTATTTTGCTTCCTTTTTCTGAAAAGTTGTTAAATGCTAAAATAGTAGTTATTTGTTTATTTACTTCATTTTATACTCCTCTCTCCCTCATTGAGAGACTTGGCAGCAGTTTGATGCCATTCGAACCTGAAATAATATAAATTCAAAATACATTTAAATCAACACACAGAATTTTTAACACCTCATATAAAATAATAGTACACGATAAAAAACCGTATTAAAAACCAGCTATATTAAGAACCAGATCCATCTCGTTGCCATAGTCGGGATCCTTTACCACCATGATTACTCATTGTCTTCCCCAAAAGCTTCCTTCCAGATAAAAGTTTTTATTTGATTTCTGAGGGAAACCAGAGAGGGAACCATTCTGATGTGCTTAGGGAGGGAATTCCAGAGCCAAGGAGCCACCTTTGAGAAGGCCCTCTCTCGCTCCCACCAACTGAACTTGAGATGGGGGCGAGACCGAGAGTAGGGCCTCCCCTGCAGATCGCAGAACTCTGGCAGGCTCATATTGGGAGATGCAGTCAGACAGATAGGTTGGGCCTGAACCAATCAAGGCTTTAAAGATTAAAACCAGCACCTTGAATTGTGCCAGGTAGCAAAGTGATAGCCAATGGAGTTGCCTCAATAAAGGGGTAGTTAAGAAGAAAATATTTTGAATGGGAAGAAACTATTCATTTTAATATTTCTTTTGCCTTACAAAATGGAAATATTAAATATTTACAGGGTGCTAAAATCAACCCTTTGCTTGCATTGCAAAGTATTCATCCCATCAAATTTGGATGAGATTTGGTTTATGCCTTTGCTATATCTCTTCCACAGCTGTGGCTCAGAAAGAGAAGCCCAAGAGCTCACCAGAATGGCTAATGAGAATTATGAACAGAGCTATTTGGGATTGTTTTTTTCTTTTAAGGATTCCTTCAGAAACTAAATGTTTTGCCCAAAAGAGACAAACTCAAAAGACCAAAAATACAAGAAAAATAGCGGGCATTCAAAATAGTTTAGGTTTTCCAAAGGATTTTGCTAATAGAATTTACACCAGCAACAATTACTGTGTTTGTTTGAATCTAATGCTCACCTTTTTGGCTAAATTACCTTTGCCAATTTTAAAATTCACTGATCATCAGAGCCTCTATGCTTCTGGAAATCAATTGTTGGGGAGGGCCAGAGGTTGGCCTTTCCAAGAGAAACTGATTAACCATTATATACATAGAAAGTTGTTGAATAAGATAGGCCTTTGGTCTGAACCAACATAACTCATCTTATGTTCTTACGAAAGAGAGAGATGAGTTTCAGAACTCTGAATGTGTCATTGTTCACACATAGCAACTCTCTTTAGCTGCAGCATGACTAAACCTTTTCTTTTAAAACTTATGAATACAAAACACATCAGTAATCTTTATCCTTCGAGATAGGCCAAGACATCACTAATTTTTTGTAATGATTCAGGTGAGACAAACCAGTTATTGTATTGGCGAAGGCTTTAATGGCCAGAAACACTGTGTTATTGTAGGTTTTTTCGGGCTATATGCCCATGTTCTAGACTCGGGGCATTCTCTCCTAGGAGAGGAGAGAATGCCCCGAGTCTAGAACATGGCCATATAGCCATAGCTATAGCATCGCCTTCGACTGGCTCTGAGTTTAAAGGAAAGGTCCGCTCTTTCATATAGAAGCTCAGAAGCCAGGACAGAAAGTATCTCCTAGGAGAGGAGAGAATGCCTCTAGAACAGTGTTTCTCAACCAGTGTGCTGCGGCACACTAGCGTGCCGTGAGCGATCATCAGGTGTGTCGTGGGAAATTGACACTCTTCCCCCTCCTGGCAGCTCTTTCTCTCTCTTTCAGCACTGGGAGGAGGGAGACAGCGAAAGAGGCCACACAGAGCTATGAAACGTATAGACTCTATACGTTTCAAAGATCTGTGTGGCCTCTTTCGCTGCCTCCCTCCTCCCTCCGCAAAAGCAGAGCACTGGGTGGAAGTGATTGAGTCGGCATTTTGGCGTTGGTTTGGATTTCTCGCAAGAACAGCCAAAGCCGGAAGCTCCCCATCGGTGAACTGGGCAGTGAGCGAACCTGGGAGCATCGGGAGGCTGAAGCATTCACAGGTTTCCAAGCAACAAATTGAGTCTCTCCACTTGGAAATGTTGTTTTTTTTTACTACTTTACTGGATTTTTCGAGAGTCCCCCCCCCCCCCCGGAACTGTTTATAACAGCTTCATGACATCCATAGTTAACTGGAAGCAAGTTTCACTCAGGGTGAAATTTCACAAAGGTCTGGAGAACAAGCCCTATGAGGAGCGGCTTGAAGAGCTGGGCATGTTTAGCCTGGAGAAGAGAAGGCTGAGAGAAGACATGATAGCCATGTATAAGTATGTGAGAGGAAGTCGTATATATGTTGTGTTCATCAAAACAGGCCCAGGTTTCACACTGAGTGTATAAATACATTTTAAAACATATTAACTATATGTATTACTGTGTTCGAGTGTCATTTTGGTTGGTGGTGTGCCCCAGGATTTTGTAAATGTAAAAAATGTGCCGTGGCTCAAAAAAGGTTGAAAAGCACTGCTCTAGAACATGGCCATATAGCCCAAAAAAACCTACAACAATGCAGGCCAGTTATTATTTCCAGTGTTGAATATGGTATAGTGGTTTGAGCAACTCTGGAGACTAAGCTTTGAATATCCTCTCAGCCAAAGATACTCACTTTGGGCAAATCATACTCTTTCAGCCCTAGATAAAGGCAAAGACAAGCTCCTTCTGAACAAATCTGTCAGGAAAGCACCATGATAGATTTGTCTTATGGTCGTCATAAGTCAAAAGTGGCATGACGGCATGCAACAACAATTGCATGTTGGAACAAAAAAATACAGTAGCTTGCTTAACCACCTAATGAGTTTAATGGAAGCAAGCCTTCAACGTATAAGTTGCTTAGTGCTACCCTCTTTTGTTTACCATTCTAGGAGCGGTGGCAAGGAGGCAAAATGTGGGAGTACAAATTAGTGGTCTTAACACTAATGGGGAAGATATCGTCTTTTCAAGTGGAAAAAAACAGAAAAAGTATGCTTGCCCCTTTCACTCCCAGACTACATTTGTTCCAGCACAGCAAGTGCCTGATTCGTTCTGCCGCAAGCAAGAGAGTTAGCATCTTTTTGCATTTTTTGTAGGGCTGCTGCAGCCTCAGAGCTGCTCCCTGAAAGTTAAATCAGTAACAGAGTTTCTGCTTCACAGCAGCTAGTTTGCAGAGCCTTTTTGCAGCCATTGGCCCACAGAGGTGCCTATCATAAATAGTCCGGTTTGGTGCCCGCCCTCTATCCCAGGGAAGGGGGACCTCCATTTTAGTTTAGTTAGTCTTCTCCTGGAAGTCTCAAGAGATAGGTGTGCTTGCATGGTCAGTCAGGTTGGGCTGTGACCTGCCATCGCAAGTACTACAACGCTAGCCATAGCATTGCCTTCGACTGGCTCTGTGTTTAAATGAAAGATCCGCTCTTTCATATAGAAGCTGAGAAGCCAGGGCAGAGAGTATCTCCAGATCTTCCTACCACAGAAGGAAGCTTGGAGGGTTTTTTTTTACAACTCATTGTTTCAACAACCAAGAGAGAGGCCAGGAAAACAATATTGTAAGTTACCGGTTTTGTGTTTTGAGAAACTCAAGTTTGAACCAAGCCTAAGCAAGGCTTTGTAGCAATAAAGTAACATGAGCATCTGCTTGTCCGGTTTTGATGGATTCATTTCAATCTGTTCAGCTCGTGGTCAAGATTCTTGGAGAGGCGAGAGCAACCACATGCATCCTAGACCCCTGCCCATCCTGGCTGGTAAAGGAAGCCAGAGGGGGTTTGGCAGAGTGAGTTAAGGTGGTGGTCAATGCCTCCCTTCGGGAAGGCAATATTCCAGCAAGCTTAAAACAAGCTATTATAAAACTGCTGTTGAAGAAACCATCACTGGACCCCACTCAATTCGTCAACTATCGGCCAGTTTCCAATCTCCCCTATTTGGGCAAAGTCCTGGAACGTGTGGTGGCCTCGCAACTCCAGGAATTCTTGGTAAACACGGATTATCTAGATCCGGCACAGTCTGGCTTTAGGCCGGGACATGGTACTGAGACAGCCTTGGTCGCCATAGTGGATGATCTACGCCAGGAACTCAACAGGGGGAGTGTGTCCCTGTTGGTTCTGCTGGACCACTCAGCAGCCTTCGATACCATCAACCACGATATCCTTCTGAGATGCCTCTCAGGAATGGGCCTCGGAGGTACTGCTTTGTAGTGGCTCCAGTCCTTCCTCGAGGGTCGTTCCCAGAAGGTGTTGCTAGGGGATTCCTTCTCGACCCCACAGCCATTGTACTGTGGGGTCCCGCAGGGTTCAATACTGTCCCCTATGTTATTTAACATATAGATGAAGCCGTTGGGGGAGATCATCCTGAGTTTCAGGGTGCGGTGTCATCTGTATGCAGATGATGTCCAACTCTGTCACTCCTTCCCACCTGCTACTAAGGAGACTGTTCAAGTCCTGAACCGGTGCTTGGCCACTATAACGGACTGGATGAGGGCGAACAAATTGAAACTTAATCCAGACAAGACAGAGGTACTCCTGGTCAGTTGCAAGGCCGAACGGCATAGGGTTACAGCCTGTGCTTGACGGGTTTACACTCCCCCTGAAGGCGCAGGTTCGCAGTCTGGGACTGATCCTGGACTCATCGTTGAGCCTGGAGCCCCAGGTCTCGGCGGTGGCTGTGAGAGCTTTTGCACAGTACCTTGGGAAGTCTGACTTGGCCACGGTAGTCCATGCTCTGGTTACATCTCGAATAGACTACTGCAACGCTCTCTACGTGGGGTTGCCTCTGAAGACTGCTCGGAAACTGCAGTTAGTCCAACGCTTGGCAGCCAGGTTACTAACAGGAGTGGGATACAGGGAGCATACAACTCCCTTGTTGCGCCAGCTCCATTGGCTGCCAATTAGTTTCCGAGCACAATTCAAAGTGCTGGTTTTAACCTACAAACCCCTATACGGTTCCGGCCCAGTTTACTTGTCCAAACGAATTATCCCCTATGAACCATCAAGGACATTAAGATCCTCCGGAGAGGCCCTGCTCTCGATCCCGCCATCTTTGCAAGCACGTCTGGTGGGGACGAGAGACAGGGCCTTCTCTGTTGTGGCCCCTCGGCTGTGGAGCTCCCTCCCAAGCGATGTTAGATCTGCCCCCTCTCTGTTGTCCTTCAGGAGGCGGGTGAAGACTTGGATGTGGAATGAGGCCTTCCCAGAATAAGCTGAGATTGACTTCAATCTGAATTGGGTGACCACTTTTTTAGACCAAGCTGAATGTGGTTTTATGTATCTCTGTTTTTATATATTTTAATATGCTGTTTTAAGATGTTTTAAATTTGTATGGGATTGAATTTTGTTGTAAGCCGGTCTGAGTCCCTCCATGGAGGTGAGAAGGTCGGGGTACAAAATTTTAAATAAATAAATAAATACGTTGTTTTACTGTTCCCTCTGGAGTGGTCTTGGTTACTGGCATCTCTAAGCTTCATAAGGAAGGCACCCGCAGTTCCCCAGGCCTTAGAGAGAAGCACACCTCAATTTCAACGCATAGCGCCTGGGCGTGACGGCACAACATTGCATGTGTAGGGAAAGCTCCCTTGAGCAAATGACTGTCCAGTTTATGAAAAGTAAGAGGAACCATTGCTGAATGAAACAGAACAAATATATCTGTCCTCATTATCCCTTTTCATAGTTATGCAAATAATGGGCTTCCTTTGTGCAATCCTTCTGGAGCATTTAAAGCTCTGGGCTACAGGGTTAGTGCAATATTTGGGGGGAATGGTTGCAATACTTCGAATTCAATATAAAAACTATATAGAATGTTTATTATTTTTTACATGCTTGCACATATATTTGTTCTTTAATCTGAGTATTTCTAATGACATCACAGCATTCGTACAGCCACCAATACAGGTACAGTTGTAGGGTGTTTGGAAATTGCAGCTATGTTGAATCCTGCAAGTTATCATATGTTGTTATTGCTGCCACCTTAACTATTTATGTACAAGAATTCTCTAAAACCTCAGCACATTTTAAAGATAGATTAACTGTTTAATCAAAATAAGTGTGTGTGTGTGTGTGTGTGTGTGTGTGTGTGTGTGTATCAAGCTTATTGTTTCACAAGTTATCTCTCTGGACAAGCCCAAACCAACTTTGATTAGATTGCCCAAATTCTTTGTTCAGAGAAAAGACTATCAAGGTGATTTGCCACTAGCTAATTCGGGTCTAGGCATGCCAAAAATTCCTTTCAATTTCATATTTGCTCAGACTGTATCTGTCTCTTGAAGCTTACCTTGCTATTGAAGGAATAGACTTTTCAACAATTACAGTTAATTCAATAACATTTGTTCCTTTTATCTATTCACTCTCGTGCTTTTTGTCCAATCATAGTTATAGTACCTCAATGAGACTGCAGAGCACCTGTAAACACAACTGCCTCATCATTTACATTCATTTTCCACTTTATTTATGCCTGGTTGCCAACAACAATAGACAGTTGGGAGGAATACCTGTCACCCCACCCTGGCTTCTCAAAATCTGATATTTCCGCTGGCAGAACTGCAAAATAAGGGTGATAATTGTATGGCTCACCCAGCGTTGTTAGAGCTGTAAATCCCAGTAGCCTTAGCCAGACTAGCCAGTAATGAGGAATGCTGGCAGTTGCTGTTTAGCATCATATGAAGAGCCACATAATACCTATCCCTGTTTTCGAAGGACCATAGCAGAAATGGTTGCTTACCTGAAGACAAATATTTTCCGAGTCCCCCACCCCCCATTTAGATTTCTGCACCCCTCTTTCAATCTTCAAATTGTACAGTATTTAAGTCCATAGGTTAGTTAGGTTGTTCTGTTATACTGATGCAATATACCTACAGTGCGATTTCAGCAGCAAACACTCTTAAGTGATAATATAATAGAAAAATAAAACTATGGCATTTTGCCCTGACATTTCTCAGGAAGAAATGACAGCAGTGTACACATATCCAAACCGTTAGGATGGCAGCCACTGTTGCCTGAAAACTCAAAGACGTGAACCTTTGACAATACAAACACAGCTAATATTACCTTACAAATAATCTTTTTGATAGGGGATAGCTAAGCAATATGGCAAGTAAGTAGTAATATTCCACTGAGAACAGTGATCCTTCCCCCCCCCCCCCCGAGCCCAGTGAGCATCATGCCTGCACACAGAATATTTCCTTTAAAAAAATACAAACACTTCTATTGTGCAGTATGAACAAAGCCCAAATTCATCACAAGTATGCGAAGTGCTAGTGTAGATACAATCCTCAGTTCACATGCTTTTGGAAGGAAGAGGCTGGAGAACACATTGAAAATAAAAATGCACATTGATCTAGCCAGTAATATCATACTCTGACTTATTTGTTCCCAACTTAAAAACACAAGTCTAGATTGGAATGAGAATCACACAGCCCTCTTGATATTGGACTGCGGGTTCCAGCACTCCTTACCTCCTTTAAAAGTAAGGAACAGGGATATAACACTATATCAAGTGCCTTCATCTATGAACTGTTATTTTCCTGGGATCGGTAGTCACCAAGTTACACCTTCACACTATAGAACGCCTATATTTTTAGTGAGCATGTGATCCTTACTACTTTTTAAAACTTTAAATTATACTTTTTGGGATAACCCTAACCTCAGAGATACTTCCTTTAGAAGAATGGGAAAATATATTACAGATATGCTGATAATTGATAAAATAACTGTATTATTACGAGAAGAACTATTGGATAACTTTGTTAATGAATGGCAATCGATGGTTCGACATCTTAATGTAAAATTAAACTAAAAATGTATATAGAAGATCCTATAAGATTGTAGACAAGTAGGAAGCGGATATTAAACAAGAGTCTATGATACTTTTATATGTATTATATAAATAGTAGGCTGTGCCCCCTTAAAGGAAATATATTATCTGAGAAATTATTATGGAACACTAATAGATAGAAAGTATTGCACTGTACGTAACAAACACATGTCTATTTGAATAAATAAATAAACAATTTAAAGAAAAAAATACTTTTTGATTGTGCTCCACTTGTACAAGAGAGATTTTGTAATAATCCAGCCCAGTTGATGTCAATCAGAGGGTAGATCACTCTAAATCTCTAGCATTCTCTAGCTATCTACAGAATAAGCAGATAAAAAGGTCCCCACATGAAATAGTAGTGCCTGATCTAAATCAACAATCAGGATGCTTCCCACCCAAGGTCTGGGCAAAAGAGGTTAATCCTCAACCATGGGTTAGTAGGATGAGAAGAGACGGCATCTTAAGGAACAAAGGGGAAGAAAAGTGGTCGAAGAAGCAGTAAAGCATGAAAAAGAGCTAAGTGCAAACAAAGGAAATCAACAGAACTGTAGGCAAAAAGCAGCAGCCACAGAAATCGAGCTTGGTTAAGAATTGTTTACTCCATCTTAAGAAACTGTTTGGAGTAATCCATTCACTGAGCTACAAAGCTTTTCTTTTCACTGCATAACTGCTTCCCTTACTTGACATAATCTTCTTCCCATCCTATGCTTGGGGTAGGGGAAAAGGCTGTTTGAGGTATCTTGCACACCTGATCCACAAAAAATTGGGATAGAAGGAAGGACTTACTGTCAATAGTGCATGCAGAAGGACTGAGGTCATTTGGAGTAAGATAAAATACTGTATTTTTGATCTCAAAGAAGTAATACCAGTATGTTTTAACAGTAGCCAAAGTTTCTAGTGAATTTGTTGAGGCTGGATTTCTGAAGTAATCTCTCTTCAGTAAGACTTTGACACCATACATTCAGATGATAACTCTATGATGGCATCATTTATTATTTATTTATTTCCACCATTTCTACCCCGCTTCTTCTCATGTTTCTTTGGTCGTGGGGTTGAGTGCTTCTGGAAGGTAAGAGGGTCTACTGACACTAGCAGTACTGCTGGTAATATCTCTCATTCTAGACAGGGTTTACTGAAGAGCCAGACTAAAGATGCCAAACAGCTACTGGGCAACAACTGTAGTGCCCGGGGGGGGGGGGGTTAAAACCAGCAAACCATATCTCGGAGATAACAGCAGTGGCACAATGTCTAATACATGTTAATACTGTGCAGAAAGAGACATGGCAAACCTCTTTTCAAAGTCTTTAATCACAAAAAACATTTTGATGAGACAATCTGAAATAAAACAAGAGTCCCTGAAGATTAAAGTCCCAGGTTAGATGACATTTGCCATAGCTACTGGAGTACATCGGAGGACAACTACAAGCGAAGCTATGGCTAACGGCATAACGAGTCAAGCGGAAAGGACTGTCAACTCTTAACAATGTGAAAGGAAAGTTCAAAACTTCTCAACACATAGGGACATGGAATGCTAGAAGTATGAATGATGAGGGATTCGTTATAGTAAAATAAGAAATTGAACATATAAACATTGCAATACTTGCGGTGTGTGAGCTAAACAGGGATGGGATGTTTGAGTCAGATAATTGCACAGTATTTTACTTAGGAAATGAAAATCTAAGAAGAAATGGGTGGCATTTAACATGAGCAGAAGTCTGAGAAATCAAAGGGAAATTTAAACCAAGAGTAGGGATACTCTATATCCAACAAGATAGTTTATTAAATGTATTTATATATCGTGTCAGAAGTGAATTGAGGGTACAGTTGTAATGTATTTAAAAACACAAACAAAGTTAAACAATTGGCATTATACTAAATGTCCTTTGACCAGTAGCTGGCCACTTGGAGTGTCTCTGGTGTTGGTATAAGAAGGTCCTCCATTGTGCATGTGGCACGGCTCAGACTGCATTGTAATGGGTGGTCTGTGATTTGCTCTTCTTCACACTCACATGTCATGGACTCCAAATTGTAGCCCCATTTCTTAAGGTTAGCTCTGCGCAGTTCCAAATGGCTCATCTACCATTAATATTGTACTATAAAAACTATATTGAGCTCACTCAGGAGATAGTCTCGCATCCTGTGTAATAGTTCCATTTCATACTATTTTAAGGTTTGTCCATTGTGTGAACTTTATATAAAATACAACTGATAAAAACAATGGAAACTAGTGTCTGTTGTTCAATATGATGATTTTAAATATTTTCATGGGAATTGTTTTAAAATGTGCTTTATTTATTCTTATTGGTACACTGGCAAAATTCAGTTATGCTTACTTTGATTTTCACCAGCTGCTTATAAGTTCAATTTTAAGTGTGGTTAAGATCAGTCATGTAAAACTTTTTGAGACAGTTGGGAACATGATATTTCTGACCAGCTGCAAAATTTGTAACCTCATAGAAGAAAAATGAAAAGAATAAAAGAAAAGGCGTGTTACTGTATTCATCTTTTTTTTCTTTTCATGCCTTTAAATTCATATAAATCCTTAATAGACCTCTAAAGCTTTCTGAGTTGAGCAGTTCTTCATCAGCCAGCTGTTTTCAGGTTGCTGTTAGTTCAATTTAAGATTTCTTTGATTCGATAGATTTTTTTCTGACTGTATTTATGAACTTTAAATCTAGAGTCTCATGCAATGTTTAATAAAATATGACTTAAATAGCTATAAAGCTATTATAATTTGGATAAATGAGTAGAACAATATTACACATAAGATTTAGGTCACAGTGTTTGAATACCACTCTTAAACAATTTTCCTGTTCTGTTTGTTCTCTACCATTTGAACAGTATTAAGTAGCGTGCAGAATATATTGCTGTAAAAGTCTTGGTTCAGTTAAAATTGCCAGTTTTCCTTACTAGGAAAGAGACCATAAATATTAGGGTATGAAGAACAATGCATATGGTTCCAATGGAACATTCTTAAGTTTGTAATAATAAAGACAAGCTTATGCAAAACTGTTTTGTGATTCCATTCATGCTGAGAAAAATAAGTACTTCAAACAAAGCTAATATCAGCAGAAATATTTGAAAATTAATGGATAGTAATTTTAATACACATAACTTCTAATGAACAGTATGATTAGTTGAGTTTCTTACTGATGAAGTTTGTGAAATGGAAATATGTGGGCTCCAAATATTGTGATGCAGTTTCCATTAGATTAAGGGGCCATTTCTACTGTAGTATTAATAACGCCAGTTTAACTGGCATGACCGAAGGCTATGGAATCCTGGGGGTGGTAGCAATGGCTGCTGTGCCAAAATCCCGCCCCTCCCGAGATGGTTTCCCCTCATTGGCTGGAGGCAAGCATCCGAGCATGCAAGCAGCTGCTTGCCTCCAAACGCTGATTCATTTCCGATTCACTTCCTGGATCGGGAAAAAAATTGTGACAGTGGCTTCGAAATGGCAAGGATACTTCTGGGTTCCCAAATTGCTTCGAAATTGCTTCAAAAAGGGATTTATTCCGATTTTATTCCGAATAACGAAGATTCCGGATGAACCTACCCATGCCTAGTAAACATGCAACCTCTTCCTTCTCAAAAGGTTTTTCTATTCTACTGTACCAAACATAAAGAAAAATATTTCCTAGGCAAACAGATTTCAGGCCAATATGGAGAGGAAGAGAATTGAGATACATGTGGAAGGAATTGGGGGAGATCCGTGGAGATAATAAAAGGTGAAACCTTCTGCTTGATGCCAGAAGAGCAACCAAGGACACTCGTACTCCATGTCTACATGGGCCAAATAAAATTGACTATTAGCAGTCCACACTGCACATGGCTGTTTTCACTTCAACCATTAGTCCAACACAAGAAGTATTCCACTTACTCCAGAGCTTCCAGAAACTCCTCAATGTTTTTGACATGTGGACAGTTGGATGTGGTGGGATCCAGGGTTCACATATCAAACGACCCATTACCTTTTCACCCATCAGAACTGGATTCCTGGCAAAACCTTAGTTGATGTCTGGAGATCAATGCCTCGACACTCTATTGTGCTTTATCGGTCCTCTTTGATGTTGTGCTTTACCTGTCCTTTCAGATTTTGCTGTATTTACTTATATCATCAGATCTTCTCTGCTGTGCTAGTTTATCTAGAAAGTATCTCTATTTACCTGCTACTGTTTAATTCTACTCTCTTAAAATATCAGCACACTTTTTCTGTCTTTGTTGTTCAAATCCCTCTGACCTTATAACTATGTAACAACCCACTGTCAGTAAAATTAATTATTATAATCTCTCTGTCTCCCCCTCCCTCTCCCTCCTATTCACACACATCAAGATTGTAAACTGAGTAATCTAAATTAGGGCATCAACGAGTTCATGTCTCAGGAAACCAATTTATATTTCCCCCTGGATCTATTGTGAATTTTAATATAGTCTCTTTCAATGCCATGGTAGAAGTTCTTGGGGGTTTGAGATCAGAATAACTACAGTTTGGAAAATAAGACTCTTCAAACAAAGAGACTCCAAAATTAAGAAAACCTTGAATACAAAGCATACTCTTTCCTTATATGAAGGTTATGTAGCTTGTTTGACCCTCTCATGCTTTATTTATATTGAATATGATTGTAGTTTATTAATTGGATTTATATGTAACTTATCCTACATTCTTGTATTGGTTCCAGGATGCCTGAAAACAAGCAATTTATTTTGTGTGTGTGTGTGTGTGTGTGTGTGTGTAACAAAGCGAAATAAAAATAAAATAAATTAATCAGTAAAAAAATAGCACCACTTGCTCAAACCAGCGTCATATTCAAAGCTTGCCTGAACAACAAGGTGTATGAGTATAGGTGGTACAAGTGGTAGTATTTGGGAAGGGGGTGTCTGTGAGGTGGCTGGATGATGTTGAAGGGAAGGACCTTCTCTGAAGATATCCAGGCTCATGAAGAGAACAACCAGGAATTATTTTGTATAGAACTTTATAAATCCTAAATCCAGAATTCAAAACTGAAACAGACATTGTAAGCTGCTCTAAGAAGGGAATCAGGGTGATGTACCCTACAACTTTTGAAAGGCAATCCAGTATAAAATGTTTTATAGTAATATGTAGCAGGAAGCAAAAGCACTTTTTGCAATTTGAATGACTGCTCTGATCTATATGACAATTGCCTTACAAATCCATAAAAGCAACAATAATGAAAACAAACAAAATCTTGAGCTTTTTGTGTGAAAATGCCCTAGGGCATAATGAACTCATTATGTTGCCACAACTGTAAAGCAGCAGGAATTGAAAGGAGGGTTACAGCGTCTTTGTCTGGCTCCAAACCAAGATCAAAGATCAAATGTGTTCTGCTTTTAAATTAGTAGAGGACAGGCTGTAGCAGTGCTTGCTGTGCTATATGATGTGGCGGAATGGCACTTTTTTCTCCCCATGTGTCTGACTGGTGGCATATTTATGCCATTGACTCCAGTTGTTCCTTTATTTCCTGGAAATTCTCCATGGACTGGCAGCAAGTGGCTCACATACTGGCATCAGTCCACAGTCTATAACTTTTGAGTAGTATGTTGAGCTAGTAAGATATCTGAACACAGAAAATTAAGGATCTTCACCAACTTATATAATACTCAAGAGTAAGTGTACATTGACTAATCTGGATTGGGAATGATGTGCCTGGGTGTATGTGTCACCATCTCTTCTTGTAGAAAAAAACCTTCTTTGCCATCAAAAGGCAGGTGGTGGAGATTTACGTTTTTCCTATCTATGTGTCCTTGTTTTGATCCAGATTAGGGTAGAACATACTCTGAGTAAGGAAAAAACTTTGTTATCTGTTTAACAGATGGCTACAATTTTATTTTATTTTTTTCATGTTTGACATTTAGAACCAAATGGTATCAGATTTATGGGTGCAAATTAATAAAAAAATGTTTAAACTGTGCCAGGACCTGCACACTTCATAACAAAATACATATAAGGTATTGAGATAGTCATACTTAGCCACAAGTGATAGCCCATAACAGTAGTTCTCAACAGATATAACATATGTTTTGGCCTTCAGTTCTCAGAAATCCTAACAGCTGGTAAACTGGCTGCAGTTTCTGGGAGTTGTAGGCCAAAACACCTGGGGACCCATAGGTTGAGAATCACTGGCCTCAGGCATGTAGCCAGGTTGGGGGGGGGGCTTGAGGGACTCCCCCCCCTCCCAAATCTCAGTGTGGTCCGCGAGAAGGCCTTACTGGTACATTATTTAAACTGTTATGTTTATTCATATCATGAACTGATCACCATGCTCAATATATCCCATATACATGGGGGTATTGGGATAACGATACAAAAGGTTTGCCAGGGTAGACCCTCTCTCACTCAGATTCAGCCCCCCCCCCCAAAATCAAAATTCTGGCTATGGGCCTGACGGGCCTAGAATGATGATTGAGCACTTCCATGTGAATATTCTGATAGAATCACTGCCAAAAGTGATGCTTAACGTAAAATGTTACATCAGACTGATATTTGTTTTTATTTAGCTTTACAGGGAAGTTTTCAAAATCCATGTTTGCTTATTAGACTAGATTTTAAAAGTTATCTAATGGTCCCTGTATATTTCTGCTAGACCATATCCTAGAGTATATCAGGGAGCAAAAAAAAGAGAGATTTATTTGAACACTTCCTTTAATTCAGCAATTATTGAACTGACAGCAGAATGGCTTTGGCATGTGTTGTATTGGATTGGAATATATTTCAATTCTATAAGCCGCTCTATGTTATATTTTGTGACCCTACAGCAGAGCTGAAATTATGTTTAAAATCGTTTCAGTCTATAAAAGTATGCAAACCATATGTGAATGAGAAAAAAACATACAGGCAAACAAGCCCAAAAAACCTACAACAATCCAAACAAGCTAAGAATATTAATTTCAGTATTTTTCATGTGGTTATGTAGATAGTCTTCTTCTATTTTATTTGGTTGAAAGACAACAGTTGGCTAAATTTTAAAGCAATAATGTCGTTTGAGACCTGAATAAGAAATGGAAAAACAGACTGGCTATAATAGTGCTATGAAATTCATTCCTGCTTGTGGTGAGATGAAAGTACCCATGAAAATAGCCATAAAACAATGCTCCCATACATCAGATGGAAATTATTTCAGTTTTATGTTTTATTATCAGATTTATATCAAAGACACTGAACACTGTAGATAACATATACTATTGTTCATTATGGACATAAAGTCTGGACTAATTGCAAGGACTACACACACACACAAATATGTTTGTGATTTACTGTGTTCAGTTCTTCCTCCACATCTGCAGGAAAAAAGAGAATAGGAAAATTGAAAATCATAAAGGAATATACATTCAGACCAGAACCGCTTTGGGATTTATAGGCTAAAGCCAGCACTTTGAATTGTGATCAGTAGAAGACTGGCAGTCAGTGGAGCTGATGCAGCTTCAAGGTTGTATGCTCCCACTAGGCCACTCCAGTGAACAATCTGGCTGCTGTCCATGGACCACTTGAAGCTTCTAAACAGTCTTCAAAGGCAACCCCACGTAGAGCACATTGTAGTACTCTATTCAGGATGTAAGAAAACCATGGACCACTGTGGCCAAGTCTGACTTCCCAAGGTATGGGCGCAACTGGCGCACAAGTTTTAATTGTGCAAAAGCTCCCTTGGCCGCCACCAAAACTTGGGATTCCAGGCTGAGTGATGAGTCCAGGATCACTCCCAAGCTGCGAACGTGTGTCTTCAGGGGGAGTGTAACCCCGTCTAGCACAGACTGTTACCCTATACCCTGTTTGTCCTTTCAACTGACCAGGAGTATCTCTGTCTTGTCTGGATTCAATTTGTTCACTCTCATCTAGACCGTCACAGCTGCCAAGCACTGGTTCGGGACCTAAACAGCCTCCTTAGTAGCAGGTATAAAGGAGTAATAGAGTTGTATGTCATCTGCATACAGATGGCATTGAACTCCAAACTCTGGATGATTTCTCCCAGCAGCTTCATGTAGATGTTAAACAACAAAGGGGATAATACTGAACCCTGCAGGACCCCACAGGACAATGGCTGCGGGGCCAAGCAGGTGTCCCTCAACAACACCTTCTGATGACAACCCTCCAGGAAGGAACGGAGCCACTGTAAAACAGAACCTCCAAGCCCCATTCCCATGGGGTGTTCCAGAAGAATACTGTGGTTTACGGTATCGAAGGCTACTGAGAGGTATCAAATCACTTTAGCGCAGGCCTTGGGGAATTGCATTTTGTAGCAAAACATGCATATCCTCAGCATGTTTTTTCAGTTCCTGTAAAATATGTTCAGATGGATCTGATACCTTTTGGAAACAAGCCTCACAAATGTCTCCTGCAGCATTCTGTGCCCATTGTGGCTTCATTTGGTGGTTGATTGCTTTGATAGACAATTATATATTCAGATCAGCTGTGCTGCATAAAAACCGATTACACAGAAAAAAAACTGTTCACTTTGCACTGGAAATTGCTTTGTAGTAGTACAAAACTAAACTGAGGTATAAATAAGCTTAACTAGAACCACAAGACAGACTGAACCTCCTGAAGGTGATCTTCAGAAGAAATAGAAATGAAGACAATTCCAGTAAATAGAAATCTTTTCCTTTCCTTCAGACGTCTAACTAATGATCTTCCAGCCTTTGCCCTCCATAAATGGATTTTGCAGTTGGAAACTTTTTTTCTATGAAATACCTGAGGGAACTTAAGCAAAACTGTCCTAGAATGAGTAAAAATAGAAACCATCCTTCTTTTAGAGCTGGCTTTTTGGTTGTTGTTTGCCTTCAGGTCATTTCTGACTAGTAAGAAGAATTTGTATGATGATAATGGAGGACAGCATTTGCTGGAGTTATTTTCCTAAGTGCCACAACAATCCTGCATCTTTAATTACAAACTCATCTAAAGATGCTTGTACGCTGTAAGGTATTTCGACAATATATGTATATTTATGGCAAGGAACATAGCCTTATGCCTGATCAGTCATATATGAATAATTGGATGTGTAGCCCAGCCCAGGTGAGCTAGATAGTTTGTCAAAATGCAAGAACATAGTTGGATCTGTTTTTAATGGGTTACATGGAGGTTTCTCGCAAGAAGAATTAGTGCAGTTCCACCTTTCCACATCTGCATAACCTGCCCAGAAAACCTAAGAATAGCTGCCTAAGTGTACACTATCCCACTATGATTATATGAGTGCATCCTGTGTGTTCTTGGGTTTTTAGTTTGGTGAGCACAATAGCTCTATGGCTGAGAATTCTACATATCCTTCCCTAAACTGCAAATCCCAGAACACTATAGTATGGAATCATGACAGTTGATGTGGAATCACACTGCTCTAATTATGTTGTGCAAAAGGGCTCTTCGACTCAAACATATTCAAATATTCCTCTAAAACAGCAAGCCTATAACAAGGAAAAAATGAGATATTTATGTGCTGAAGGAGTTTCAGGCAACTTCAATTAAGATTATACATACTTGACCTTGTACATTGCCTGGAGGTGGATCTATTTTTGCATCTATTTTTCTGCCAGTTTGTCCTCAATTGTTATGGTGGATTTATCTAATCAGCTGTTTTCTAGAAGACTCTTGAAAGTACCAGCTGTAGTGACTGGGGGAAAAAAAGCGAAATAAATAAATTTATACTATTGTCCTGAGTCAGGGACTGACAGTATTTGTATTGCTTTGCATATCCTCAGTAACCTCTTCTGTGAGGATTTCAGATCTTAAGTGGATATCTATTTTTGTAATTTACATAATGTTGCACCTCAGACTCGGACAGCCCCCCCTAGATCACACACACAGGCAAGATGCAATAAATGTACTTTTATTTAGAATAAAGTAGAAAGAATAGTCCAAAAGATAGAATAAAAACAATCCAAAAATAGTCCAAAAGGATGGAGTAAAACAATCCAGAATAGTCCAATAAAGTTCTGCAGTTGCAAGCCCAGTGGCTTAAAACTCTAGGAAATCAAGGTCCATGGACAAGGCAACCGCTCCAGCAGTGCAACGTGGTGCTTGAGGCAAACCGCAATGGCGGTTAAAACATGAACGTGAGACCGAACCCCTCTGGGAATCGGCTCAAACTTGGAGACAGGAACATAGGACTTGATCAAGCCAAACGTGGCTTCAGGTCTGACTAAAAGTCCAAGAGCAAAAACTAATAAGGAAGCTAGTCTCGAGGTACCCATCTCACCCCCTTCCTTAAATTCCACGATTTCCTAGAATCTCTGACGTTTCTCCTTCTATCGAACACCGGATCATTAGCCGGCCCAGCTGCCTCACTATCAGAGCGAGAACCAGGACACTCCCTTTCTTCGGAATGCATATCTGGAAAAGGAGTAGAAACTCGTTCCTGAGAACCAAGGCCGCCTGGTCTCTCATAATCCCAATCAGACTCTTCTTCCATGGAATACTCATTAAACTCATCTGCGGTCCTATATCCCTCCAGCCATTCATTGTCCCATTCTAAACTCTCGTTTGGGGACCCATTCTCATCTGGCCATTTGTCATCTTCAAACTGCCCCTGATCAACTGAGATCTGATCCTGATCAGCTGGGGGCCCCGATGCTGGGCTTTGACCACTAGGCTGGCTAGGCTGGAACACCACACATAATAATAATAATAATAGCAACTTTATTTCTTATCCGCCTCTCCTGACAACTCAAGGTGAGTTACAACATTTCTAAAACACACAATTTTAAAACACTCCATAGAATACACATATTAAAACATATTTCCATAAAATACATATTAAAATATACAAAACAGAAATTAGATATAGAATGGAAGTTTAAAATTCTTCATTAAAACTGTCTAGGTAAGCCTGCCAGAAGAGATAGGTCTTCACTTGTATATTAAATAGTTTTAAAGTGCCTTAAATTGTGTCTTACATAGATCAACTGTCAAAGCTGTAGATTTTGCAAAAGCATTATATTTAAAAGATTCAATGTAGAATTTATTTATGCTTTTATTAGTGTTATAGTATGTCATTTGTTTCTTTCCCCTTTCTTTCCTTCTTGCATAGGGTGATGAAACACAGATGTGCATGTAATTTTTATAAAATAGCAGAAACGAATGCAGATTAATACCATTCCTCCTATTCAGGCACATGTCAGCCCCCCCAAATCTGGTGGGAAAAGGCCTTACTGGTACATTATTTAAACTGTTATGTTTATTCATATCATGATCTGATCACCATGCTCATTATATCCCACATTAATGGGGTTTAACAAAAATGGTAGACACTCTTCCACCCAGTCTCAGCCCCGAACCAAACTCAGCCCCCCCTGAATCAAAATCCTGGCTACGGCCCTGCTCCTATTGCTAACATGTAGATGTGCTGGGAACTTAAGTAAGTGACTAGAGTGAGAAGTTCCACAAAAGTTTAAAATGGTTCTGCTGCGCTTTCCAGCAGGGCACTAGGACAGAAAAGAAGACTCCTTAGAAAAGCCTTTTAAAAGGTAAATAACTCACCGGGCAACCATTTCCCTTTCTCTTGACACACCAAGGGGGGGGGGGGAGGTAGGAGTGATTTTCATTCTCCCCCACTTCTCTTGGCATATCATTGATATCAGCCAGGAGAACTCTAGAGAAGGGGAAATGGCTGCCGGGTGAGTTATTTTCCTTTTTTAAAGACTTGGGATGGGGGAGGCGGGTTGGTGCCCTCACGGTTTTCCAACCTGAATTAGCCTGGAAAATGTGAGAAGGCTGCCTGGATTGCTCTCTCAGAAGTCCAGGACTTCTGAGGAGGCAGTCCAGACAGTGGCCATAATGGGTGCCACTCATGCCTTTCAAGAAGGCATGTTTCCGAGATCACTTCGTTCAGAAGACCAGAATCTTCTACAACAACAACAATTTTATTGATTAGCCAGAAGCCATATCAAATACACACAGAACACAGACACATTGCAATGGAGAATCTTCTAGATATCCCTAGTGTAAAGTCTTTCCGCCTGACTTCGACAAGGCACAGAGCATTTTCGATCATCGCCCCGGCTCTTTGAAATACGTTGCCACCGGAAACGCGGGCTCTCTGAAATTTGGTCACCTTTCGGAGGGCCTGCAAGACACACTTGTTCAGACAGGCCTTCGAAAGCTTGTAGTTTTAGCTTGTGATTTTAGCTGTGTTTTTATTTTGCTGTTTACTTACTATTATATGTATGTTTTGCCCATTGTTTGTTTTATTGAATTGTGTTGTAAACCGCCCCAAGCCACTGGGAGTGGCGGTGTACAAGTCCAAATAAATAAATAAATAAATAAAATAAATAAGAAGGCATGTACCAAATCCATTATCAAATTAATTAGCTACAAAGAAGAGTTTTCTTGCTTTGTGGCGAATGCAATTGCTTTTAAGTGGGGCGTCGTTTGTGTTTTCTGTTGGCTCCTATTAAGTTTCTTCTTTCGGCATCGCTTCCAATGACCCCAAATTTTAGTTTTAATAAATTGAGGAACAACAGAATTTGTGCAGCTTCTAATTTAAGAAAGTTATTTTGCCTTATTAGGTAAATGTGATGATTGTTTAAAAACCTATTATTTTGTTAGGATTTCTATTATCTTTTTAGTGATTTTTCCCACCAATTCTTGAGTAACTTCTACACATCATTTGTATTTGTTATAGTGAACAGTAAACCCACTAAATTTCACATTTTCCTATAAACAGTCTCATTACTCTGCTTATACAACGACTTCCATACCACAGTGCTGAATGTTATATTGGAGTATTTTTGCTAAAATAAATATTATAAAGATAGTAAAGACCTGTGTGGCAAAAAAGATTCAGCCCAAAAGCAGTTGAAAGCATCCAAGTATATTGCATTTATTTCAAGTAGTTGTATATAAGAGAAGCCATTCTTTATCCCACCTCCCAAATCCAATAAGGTACAATACTATTTTATGCCAATTGTCAATCTCTTTAAAGCATCAAAACTATTTGTATAAAGCATGTGTAAACTAATACATGAGTATATTTGTTTAAAAGGTATCAAGAAACTGATCATGTAAAATGATTCTAAAATTAGTATATAAGTGAAGTTTCAATCCTGCGGTCCCATTGTGACTGAAGCCACTGCCACCATTATTAATCATGAACCTACATATCTCAAAACAAAGAAAATAAAAATAAAATGCCCATGGTAGGCAAGAGATAGTGTATTATCCACTAGTCTGTGTCCTCTTCCAACAATGCTTTCCTACTGGATCATGGGCAGAAGGAACCAATCAAGGCATACAGATCAAAGAATGATTCTGTTAATACAGTCTAGGTAATATGTTTGCAAAACATAATCATAAAGTAATACTCACCAGTGCATATCTTGACAGCACAATAAAAAGAAGTATAGCAGTTGATATAACTGAAGATCTCTGTAGCTCTGTAAAAGTATGCGCACAACCAAAAAGACAAACTTTTTCATAGGAAATAATAATAATATTTATTTATTTCATATCAAAAGCATTGCATAAATTAGTATAAAACTGATAAAAATAGAAGGTGTGCAGGCGGCTAAATATCTTTTGACCAAAAATGGGCAACAGCAACGGCATTGTCTGGAGCCTCCAACAATTCCTCCTCTTTACATGAGGCAGCGCACAGTGGACAAGCATACAGATGCGGAGTTGTCTGTTCTGCTCCGCAGTCACACAAGGTATGGGATTCTTTTAGGTAGTGCCATTTTGCCAGGTTGTCTTTTGATCTGCCCACTCCGCTTCTGAGTCTATTCAGGGACTTCCAAGTTGCCCATTCTTGGTTTGCCCCTGGAGGAAGACCCTCGCAGGGGGCCATCCAGTTAGGATTTCCTGGTTTAGCTGCCCAGAGGGATACCCTTGCTCTTGCTGGGGGGATGCTAAGAGGAGTGGTAGTTCTCATAAAGCTTTTCCTTGATTTGAGTCTACTGGGAGGAGGCTGGTAGCCATATAGTGGATGGCTTTCACAGTGTTCCAAACCTTATTTCCCACATTTAGCAACAACTTCCCGTCACACATCCGGGGGGGGGGGGGGCAATGCCAGCTAGCTTGTAGAGTTTATCAACAGGTGTAGATTTAAGACATCCTGTAATTATTCTGCATGTTGGTTTTTGAAGGATGTATGGAGTTCTGCTGTTGTTTTGCCCACATACTGCAGGTGACTTCTTGTGGGTTTCCATTCTATCACATAAATAAGATTGAAGGATCAGCACATGACATGTTGTTTAATATAGTAGGTTCTGCCAGTCACTGTTTCCCCAAAAGTGGCAGTCTGCTTAACATTTTTACAGGTGACGCAGTGTTTGCCTCACAGTGTGATCCTGGTATTTTCGGTGCAGCTTTTACCACCAATCTGCTTAGATTT
This sequence comes from Anolis apletophallus, assembly GCA_030556195.1. Classification (NCBI taxonomy): domain Eukaryota; kingdom Metazoa; phylum Chordata; class Lepidosauria; order Squamata; family Anolidae; genus Anolis; species Anolis apletophallus. The sequence goes on along the minus strand of JARBWK010000012.1, from coordinate 36,914,854 downwards.
GCTAAGTGTCAGGAAGTTATAACTGGAGGCTTGCTGGTGGCTCCAGGAAGATGCTCTGAATTTGTTAGCCATTGATAGCATTCTCTAATTGCCATGTATTAGTTTGGAAATTGCCATGTACTAGTTAGAGAATGTTGAATGGAAACCTACCACAAAGAAGAAGGGAATGGAGATGAATCTGAAGGGTTTTTTTTTCCTTTAGAAGGAATTATATCTATGTAGTGATGAATGTATCTGAGAGGTTTTCAAAACATCATTGTGGAACAGTTATCCACAGAAAACCTAATCTAGTACTTTATTTAAATGCTAGTGCCAGTGACTAAACTCCAGCCCCTTCCACACAGCTGAATAAAATTCCACATTACCTTCTTTGAACTGGAATATACGGCAGTGTGGACTCAGATAATCCAGTTCAAAGCAGATATTGTGGGTTATCCTGCCTTGATATTCTGGGTTATATGGCTGTGTGGAAGGGCCCTCTCTTTCTAAAAGTTATAGTTTCAAACTAGACTGTAGGAGCAGCTTTCTTTATGTGCACTAATATGCAGTAAAACACTTTAAGGTGTGTTGTAAATGTTCTAGTAGGTGCAATGCAGCAGTCAAGTTTGTTCTCTGATAGCCTCCTGTAAAAAGAACCAAAACAAACAAAAATATAATTAGTCACAAAATATACCATCTATATTTTTCTGGTTGTATAAGAAATAGTAGCTGTGAAATATGGAATAAATTTCCTCGAGTTTCAAAAAACCCTTTCTCCTAGAAGTGGACATAAATTACGCATTTCATGGCAATTCATGTTTCACGTCTGGTTCTCTTTATACAAACAAGCCAGAACTATTTATTTGGGGTAGGCCTTATTTTATGACATTACCATTGCAATTTGGACATTAATTTGGATTAGTAGCTATGAAAATTGGGCCAGGAAACATTTTATAATTTTAAGAGGTGATCGTTACTTGATAGCAGAAAGGCAGGGCTCTCACCTCCGTTTTAAACTATGAGATGTTTGTAACTTCGGGACTGCCTGAAGGGAATCTCTGAAGCTAAACAGTCTCTTTTTCATAATAGTGGCATGTTTCCTAGGATGCCTAAGAGATAGTGTCACAAAAAATTAGTGAGTAGGTTTTTGAAATGATGCTAAAGCTATATAGAGATGTTTGGGCAGAGTGTAGTTGTTTGTAATTGAAGGAATTGAAAAGGTTTAACTAAAACAACGCAATGACATTTCTGTGTACCAATCAGACAATATAAAGGTTTGAAGGGCAGCAGCAGCTGAACTCACAGATCCAGGACATAGTTTCCATAATGTTCTTTGGAAATAACACTTACATAGAGGGAAAAAATGTTAAGGTTTTAACATGAAAATCACAAGGAAACAAGTGAGAGTTTTCTCCTATCTTCAAAGCACTGAAAACTAGTATAAAACTGAATATCGTATTTCTAATGGTAGGAAATGCCTTAGATATCCTCTTCATTACTACAGGCTGTAGAATGGATTTTTCCCTTCCGCAAAAACTTGTACACTTTTTTGTGATGAACTGCTCTGTAGGTGGTCTTTTCCAATTCTTGTTGGTTAACTGCAATGTTGTTTCCTCAGGAAAGCCAATCCTTTGTGCCAGACCACTACACTGAACCATATATTACTTCAGGATGTCTGCAAATACCTTGCTGTGGGTGGGATTCCTTGCTCTGTGCTGACATGTTACGTGGCCTCTTCTCTCTCCATTTTTCTTTATTTCCCATTTTCAAATAAATCCCTCACTGTTACATAAACATTAATTTCTAATTAAGGAATGTGCTTCTTAAGCAGAAGGTGCAGGCGCTGTAGATGCAAGAGCCAGAAACTTAAGTCCAAGCCTCCTGGTCAGTTGGAAGCGGTTGTATTATGGAGATTAGACAGCCAGTCTCCAGTATGGAAGCAGTGCTGGCTGTAGCTCCGTAGGCAACTGATTCCCTGCCAGAGAAAAGCCAACATGTTTGTAGCAGCTGCCAGCAGAAAAGAATGTGAGAAAATGGCAAGTTTATGAAAGAGGAAGCAAATGAAACTCTAAGCAGCAAAATGTTAGAAAGTGTTTCCGATGTGTACAATTGGAAAATACATTTGGGCTGCGGCTTATAAATCAAATTTACTCTATTTTGAATAGGGTTTCAAATGGCCTTTTGTTTCCAAATTAAAACCACTTGAGTGTGGATGTTTGTTAGTTAAAATAGGCAAACATGCAAAGACAGCGTAATCTTCTCTTTAGTTGATATAACTCCATTCTTTATTGCAAACAACTATGTTGATCTTGAAACATAGAAGAATTACCATATTCCTCTCTATGCTTTAGGTTTGCACATCTCATTTTAAAAGCAAGAGAACCTCACACAATTGGACTCTTTCTAGTCAAAAGTGTTTGTTGATCTAAGAGCCTAACACAGAGACTCATGAAAATGATTTGTTCTAAAGCACTTAACCAGCAGTACTGTTTCATGTTCAAATATGATAACAAACGTATATGCTCTACTTCATTTGTACAAGAACTGTCTCTTGTATTAAACATCTGATGCCGATATGCCCTTTTTCTCTGAAGCTTGCTGATTAACTGATGATATCTTCACTCGTACTCAAGCCTAGGGATGATGAACTAATTAAAACTGTTTTTGACCATGAAAAGCATGACTCTTCAGGTTTGCAGAGAACAAAAAATAAAAAATGAGATCTAAAGTGATGTCTCTTGTAACATGCACAGTGCTTTTTAAATAATACATTTATTTATGTGGTACCAGAGATTAGCTTTCAATAGTGTCATTAAAATATGAAACAATACTAGTCACTTATATGCAGCTTTCATTGATGGGCAATAAAAGCAGCATCTATTAAGATCACTTCGTATACATGATGATCATAAATACATAGAAACAATTTCTGATTGTGTATTTTGTTATCCTATTGTATGCAGATTATATGTAAGGGGTATCAACTATGAAAATGCTAATTCTATGTATTTATTGTCTTGCCTACCAAACAGGGACCCTAGAGAGCTTCCAAAAAAATTAAAACAAATACAAATAAAAAATTGAAAAGTAAACACCTACAAATAGCAATTGTTAAAAGGTAGTTAAATACCACATTTTCTCAAATTTAATGTTAACTTTATATATAATATCTAGCATTTTGAAATGTTCTTGGGGACAAGCAAATAGCCAAACTGATAGCAAGACAAGCAAATTGTACACAACCAGCCCTACTCAGCTAATGGGACCAGTTGAAATTTCTGTAGACCTTTTACAAGTTGCTTCATATAGAATGTGTTACAGCAAATTAGCTCCTGATACGATAAATAAATAAGCAATCTGAACAGGATGTAACTGAGTCACTGTAACCAGACCAGGTATCTCCAGTAAAAGGGTGCTTTGATGCATTTCTGGCCGCTACAAAAGTTTGAGTATGCAATCACAGGGTTCAGTCTAGGAATAATAATATTTATATTTATATTATATGAATATTATTTTTTGCATTCTGCCTCCATCTCCACTAAGAGACTTGGGGCGGCTTACATGGGGACAAGCCCGGTCAACATTGTTAAAATATAACACTAAAATTCATAAAACAGCATGATAAAACAATATAAAACAGACAACATAACACAGTATAAAAGCAACCATCGAGCAAGCAAACAATGGCCTGAAATAGTAAACAGTTTCTGAGTTGAGGTGGGTGGGCTGGTGCAGATCAGTTATGAGGACAGGACTGATGGATAAAGTGCAAAAGCCAGGTGACAAAACTAGAAATAGAGGGCAATATGAAATAGAGCACTATATCTCTGGGTAGGGAATGGTAGCAACGGTAGATTTTGGGTCATAGCTGGGGAACCGTCTAATCAAAAGCACAGTGGAACATACACATTTTAGATCTTTGCAAAAGATGGACAGGGTGGGTGCCAGTCTAATTTCCCTGGGGAGAGCGTTCCAGAGCCAAAGAATCACTCTTGTGTCTAGTTTAGAGGAAGTGTAACCCACATCTTCCAGTTGATATATTCCTGTTCCCTGATCTACTGTTCAATTGGATATCACATTCAGTTTGTGTGCCCACATCAATTCACTTTGCTGAAGGACAGTCTAAGTCTATTTCGGTTAATGCCCTATGGAACTCATTACAGGGCCATCCCCCTAAAAAGATAGGAAAATCCATAGGATTGAAGTCAAGATCACAACGCAAGTGACTATATATATATATATATATATATATATATATATATATATATATCATTAGTCCTGTTGGCAAGGTGGTTATTCCCCTGCCCTGAGATGAGGTTCAAATATAGAACATGTGGACTCAGTAGTTTGTAAAATATTTGTATTGTGTTGTATAAAATTATATGAGCAGTAAGACCTACCAGTTACAGATGGTGAGTGTTCTGCTACAAAAGGGCATCTCTATTATTATTATTTTTGCCTTAGATTGTAACTGTAACTTTATTGATGATTTTTCAAAAACTAGTTAGCAACAAATCAGCCCTGAGTCCTTTTGTTGTGTCTGATTAGTTGCCCATTACAGATCTCCTACCTCTGGCCTTGTTCTAGGATTTCTCTTTCTGCAGTCTGAACAGCCTTTGTCTTTTTATCTTTTCTAACTTCACTCTGCTTACCACACATTTTGCCATTCTTTTACCTTCCTATTTCGTGTTATTAAATTGTTCAGTAATGTTAAGATTTCATTTACCTCAGAGTAGTAAGTGATAATTATTTGAATAGACATATAGCAGGATACAGTGTGTGTTGAAGCCAGAATATTGATGACAGGCCGTGGTTTAGAGTCAAGCAAAAAAGGAGAAATAGAGTTTGATGCCTTATAAATATCTCATTCAGGCACCTTTCAAAGATCAAATTAAATTCCCAAAGGTTATTCGCTCTCCTTTACTCTAGATTTTGAAATCTTCTTTTCATACGTAAATACTTTTCATTCTTTTCCAGCTGTGCCTGCACAGTTCTCAGTAAAGTTATTGAACGATGTTGAATTATTCTGTTTACTATTTTGCATGATAATCTATAGTTCAAAACATACCTGTATATTGAATCTTGGAAATACAACAAATATGCACATTTCGGACACCATCCTGCCCCACCCCACCCCAAATTCCTGCTATGTGTGCAAGACCTTAATCCAGAACAAGACTACTACAGGTAGTCCTGAAGTTACAAACATCTCATAGTTAAAAACAGAGGTGAGACAACAGAAAGTAAGAGGAATTTACCCCTCGGAAGGGAAATTCCCTCCTGATAGTTATCAGTGCCTCCACTGCGGTTTCTCACCAATCCTTGTTTCCACGACATCATTTTTCAAAATCCAATCATCACAGGGACAAGAAGTGAGGTAAAATCTCTGAACAGGGGCACAGATAGCAAAGCAAATGTCACAGGAGTGTTAACCCATCCCTATACTATCCAAAACACACACACACACACACACTCTGTGTGTGTGTGTGTGTGTGGCTGGAATTACACTTAAAAGTCTACCTGTTCTGACCTACAAACAAATTCAGCTTAAGAACAAACCTACATAACCTATCTTGTACGTAACTTGGGGACTGCCAGTATATGTTGATTAGAGAGATTTAAAATTCCCGTGCAACAATTTCTTTTCCTAATTTTATGGTGTATCCAGTTTGAGAATCCCATTCTTATCCCCTCTGTAAGGAGAGTGTGTGAGATTTCAACTCGAAATAGTGCCATGCAACAGCCCAGAAAGTATGTTTTCTAAATCCATTTGTAAACAAGAATGGCATTCATCTTCACCACATATCACACTGTGGAGAGGTTACTTCCAACACAAAAATCCAGAGTTTAATCCATGGTTTCTCCTGTTTTAAAGGAGCGGATAGTAAATGGCCAAAAAAAAAGCATTTTCAGAAATCTTTCAGAGGTGCTGGTAGTCAGAAAAGTCAGTACTAGGCTAAAAGGACCAAGGATCTCACTCAATTTAAGGCAAATTCCATGTTTGGATATGCTTAGCAATTGCTAGAATCTAGACCAGTGGTTCTCAATCTTTCTAATGCCGTGACCCCTAAATAAAGTTCCTCATGTTGTGGTGACCCCCACCCATATTTTCGGTGCTACTTCATAACGATAATTTTGCTACTCTGATGTTCAGGGTGTATTTTCATTGTTACAAATTAACATAATTAAGCATAGTGATTAATCACAAAAACAATATGTTTTGAGGAGTATGGACAATAGAAGATGGGATTTGCAGTACCTTCAACAGATGCAGCTCTGACTTCCACAGACCACCGAGACCCCCACGAATTACAGACCTGGACCAAACTTGGCATACAGAACCCCAATGACCAATAGAAAATACTGGAATGGGTTGGGTCTTGCAGGGATGTTTAGTTCTCCAGCCATCAAAGAGCATTCTGAAACCCAACAATTAAATTGGGCCAAACCTGGCCTGCAGAACTCTCATGACCAACAGAAAAGACTGGAGAGGTTTGGGGAAAATAGATCTTGGCATTTGAGTCTTGCTGGGATGTTTACATAAGAACATAAGAACATAAGAAGAGCCATGCTGAATCGGGCCTCAGCCCATCTAGTCCAGCATTCTGTGTCACACAGTGGCCCACTAGTTGTACACAGGGATCTCTAGCAGAAAGGAGGGCAAAACCCTCACCTGCTCCCGACCCCCCACAACCAGTACCCGGGGAAATCCTGCCTGCCTCCATCAACACAGAGGTGGCACTTGGATGTCCATTTCAGTAGCTACTGATTCCCTTGGTATCCATGAATCTGTCTAATCCTGCCTTGAAGCTGTCCAGGCTGACCGCTGTCACAACCTCCTCTGGAAGTGAGTTCCATAACCCAATGACCCTCTGGGTGAAGAAATATTTCCCTTTATTAGTCCTAACTTTCCTACCTTGGAGCTTTAGGAGTGCCCCTAGTCCTAGTGTTGTGTGACAGAGAAAATATTTTTCTCTATTCACCTTTTCTATCCCATGCATGATTTTATACACTTCGATCAAGTCACCTCTTAAACGCCGTCTTTCAAGGCTGAAAAGACCAAGGCGTTGCAACCTGATTTCGTAAGGGAGCTGCTCCATCCCTTGGATCATTCTTGTTGCCCTTTTCTGTACCTTTTCCAGTTCCGTTATATCCTTCTTGAGGTGCGGTGACCAGAATTGTACACAGTACTCCAGATGTGGCCTCACCATAGATTTGTAGAGAGGCAATACAACATTTGACGACCTATTTTCGATTCCCTTCCTGATCATGCCAAGCATAGAATTTGCTTTTTCACTGCTGCTGCGCACTGGGTTGACATCTTCATTGAGCTGTCCACCAAAACCCCAAGATCCCTTTCCTGGTTTGTCTCGGAAAGCTTTGACCCCATCAATTGGTAGGTGTAGTTGGGGTTCTTTGCCCCGATGTGCATGACTTTACACTTGTTTAGGTTAAAATGCATTTGCCACTTTGTTGCCCATTCACTCAATTTCGAGAGATCTTTCTGGAGCTCTTTACAATCAGTTTCATTTTTAACTACCTGAACAATTTAGTGTCGTCTGCAAACTTTGCTACCTCACAATTTACTCCTACATCCAGGTCATTAATGAATAAATTAAAAAGTAACGGACCCAAAACTGAACCTTGGGGTATGCCACTTCTCACCTCTTTCCACCCAGAGAAGTGTCCGTTTATTACCACCCTTTGTTTCCTACAGTTTAGCCAGGTTCCAATCCAGGACAAGACCTGTCCTCTGATTCCATGGCTGAAGAGCTTATTTAGGAGCCTTTGGTGAGGGACTTTGTCAAAAGCCTTTTGAAAGTCAAGGTAAACAATATCAACTGGGTCCCCTTTATCTATGTGTTTATTTACACCCTCAAAGAATTCTAACAAGTTAGTAAGACATGATTTGCCTTTGCAGAAACCATGTTGATTTTCCTTCAGCAATGCCTGTTCTTCTATGTGCTTAGTAATTTTTCTTTAATAATGGTTTCCATCACTTTGCCTGGAACTGAGGTTAGACTAACTGGCCTATAATTTCCTGGATCACCCTGGATCCTTTCTTGAAGATCGGAGTTACATTTGCCTCCCTCCAGTCCTCGGGTACAGTGCCTGATCTTAGAGAAAGGTTATATATTTTGGCTAGAATTTCAGCAATTTCACACTTGAGTTCCTTAAGAACTCTGGGGTGGATGCCATCTGGCCCTGGTGATTTGTTGACATTTAGTTTAGTAAGGCATGTGAGAACATCTTCCTTGTTTATCTCTATCTGGTTTAATTCATTTAATTCCCTCCCTGAAAAAACTGACTCAGCTGCAGGCATATGTTGTCTGTCCTCCTGTGTGAAAACGGAGGCAAAGTTTAGTTCTGGTCCATTTCAAAAATAAAAAATAAAAATTAATACCAATAAAATTACATTAATTGAGGCATTAGGTTAATGTTTTTGAATGTTTACATAAAACTGTAATTTAAGATAAGATTATCCAACTCTGATTAAACCATTATTCTAACCTTCTTCAATGCAAATGTGCTTACATATCCTTCCAATAATAATAAATAAGATAAAATAATAAATGTAATAACAATAATGAGAATAAAATAATAAATGTAATAACAATAATGAGAATAAAATAATAAATGTAATAACAATAATGAGAATAAAATAATAAATGTAATAATAGAGTAAAATAATAAATGTAATAATAATAATTACATAAAATAATAAATGTATAAGAAAACCAATAATCAATAATCACCAGAGTTTATTCTAATTACAGTATACATTTTGGGGGAAATGCTGTGTGTATATAAATAAATAAGTGGGAAAGACTGACTTGGGAAGGGGGTTGGAAAGAAGGACTGGAAACAGGAAAAAGGTTGGAATGGGAAGGGGTGTTTGAAAAAGTGGGAAAATGAGGTGGAAAGGGGGTAAGCGGGTAAATTAGGACCATTGGGATTGGAAGAGGGCAACTGGGGAAGGGAAAGCTTTAGGTGGGAAAGGTTGGGATGGAAAGGGGACAAGACTGGAATGGGAAAGAGGTTGGAACCTAGGAAAGGCTGGGATGAAAAGTGGAGAGAGAGGGGCTGGGGATGGGAGTAGTAAAGGCTGGGATAGGAAGGGGAAAACTGGGAAAAGGGAAGACTGGGGTGGGCAAAGGGTTCTGGAAAAGTTGGGGGAAACTAAGGGAAGAAGGGGGAAGGACTGGGAAAGGAAATTGTGGGTGGGGATTCTTACTTTGGGTCTTTGGAAGGGGCTGTCTGGGAGAACTACCTGCTTTTGCAAGAAATTCAAGGAACTCCTGCTGGAGCAGAAGGGCAGCTACCTGCCTGCTCTGCTTCCTCCTCCTCTCCCTTCCGCCCCCAGAAGGGAGACCTGGAAAGCAGGGAGGCTGGAGGGGAATGAAAGCACGGAGGAAGTTGCTTGTTCTCAGGAGGGGGTTCCTCCACGCTTCCACTCCCCTCCCTGCTTCTGGGGGCGGAAGGGAGAGGAAGAGGCAGCGACCCCAGGCAGCTGTGGATCGCAGGAGGGGAATGAAAGCACGGAGGCGCCCCCGCCTCCTGCGACCCACCAGCTGCCTCCCTGCCTGCCTCGATAGGGTGCTGCTGCCCTTTCCCTCTTCTTTCATCCTTACTCGATGGCTAACTGGAGGAGAAACAACAGCAGCACCCCTTCTCCTTTTTTTCTCCTCTTCCTCCAGCTGGCCATCGAGGAGGAAGAGAAGGGACTGGGGTGGGCTGCTGCAGTTTCTCCTCTTCTTCCTTCTCTTCCTCCTCGATGGCTAGCTGGAGAAGGAGGAAGAGGAGAAACAGCGGCAACGGCCCCTGGGCGGCCTCCTCTGCTTCTCCTCTTCTTCCCCCTCTTCTTCCTTTCTTCGTGGCCAGCTGGAGGAGGAGGATGAGGATGGTCAGGAAGAGCGGCGGCATAGGAACCTCGCCTGGGGCCCCCTGTGTCGCGTTTGCCGCTTGTCCTCCTCCTCCATGGGCAGCCGGCTTTGGAGCCGCACCTCCAGGCTCCGCTGCCGGCTTGACCCGAACATAAGCTGGTACACCTTCTCCCTTGTGTGCCTTTGCCTCTAAGCTTCTCCTAACTCTATCCAGCCCTGTGAGAAGGGGAGGAGGAGCCGACCTGGAGCGCCTGGCTGTTTGGCTGGCACAGGGGTCGGCAGCCATTTTGAAGAGGGGCGGGGCTAACTGAGGTGCCTTCGCGACCCCCGGAAAATGCCCCTGCGACCCCCCTGGGGGTCGCGACCCCCAGGTTGAGAACCACTGATCTAGGCAGTGGAGAAGAGCCATTTGCAACATGCTTCCAAAGTCAGAAGTTGCAGGCTCAACACCAGGGAGAGCTGAAAAGCCTTTGAAAGCTTCTTTGTGACATTCCAGATAACATTGACCAAATGTGGCAGCGTAAGACATTTCTCACACAAGGTAGGCAAATGACAATTACAGCAGGACAACACTGTCCTTGCCATGGATTTATCACATGACATTGCTCCTTTCCTGCCACTGTCCCAGTGAGAGACCATTGGAAGACATTTTTTAAAAAGAGGTCATTATCAGATTATTTTTATTTGTCAAAGAAACAGTTTTCAGTGGGTTGTTGTAGGTTTTTTGGGCTATATGGCCATGTTCTAGAAGCATTCTCTCCTGACGTTTCGCCTGCATCTATGGCAAGCACCCAACAACAGTTTTCAGGTTATTTTCTACCAGTAGAGAGGCCGGAAAAAATAAAAATCATGTGATAAATTCAAGGTAAAGGCACTGGACTTCATGTCAGGGGGAAACCTTTACCGTTACTAAAGGCACTATTGTCCACATTTGCCTGCCTTTTGTGATAAATTCCTAAATCAGATTCCTGGATTCTTGTTCCACTTGATGAATTGGGTATTCAAAAGCTCACCTTTAACTATCTGTGGTTGAATCTAGACACCCATACAAAACTGGCTCATGGCAAGGGAATTCTGATTCACTTGGCAATGGGAATATGTTTTCTCTTCACTATTATAATTTTAGACTATTTCATAAAAGGATCCAAAACTACCTAAAGGATAGAAGAAAATGCTGACAAAACTATCCATTACTACCATTTTTATTTTTTTTAAATCTTGGCATTAGAAACGGAAATACGAACAAGCCGATTAAAACTGCTGGTAGCAAGGGTGATTACCCATTTGGGGGGAAAACATCAATATAGATAATAATTGGAAGGGGTTATGGGATAAACTGGACTAAAGTAATAGAAATGAAATGAGATTTAATAGTATGAATTAGAAGAATATTAAAACAAAGTCTTTGGGGCCCTTGGGAGCTAATAATGAGATTTTTTGTTATCTGCTGGGAACTGGAAGCTGGAAGCAACAGGAGGAAAAGAGACCTGGGGTCTTGGTTAATCACAAAATAATTATAAGCCACTAATGTTATAGTACAGCAAAAAAACCCAAGAAGTGCAATTCTACAATGTGTCAGCCTAATTTTTTCAGTAGCGACAGGGAAATAATCCTACTCTTTAAGACATTTGTACTTTTTCCTAGACCATGTCAAACTGACAATGACAATTTGGTTGACATTTTAAAGCTGGGGATGCTTTTGTTTCTGTAGCAATAGAAATAACTGGGGAGGGTGGGAGGCACACTCATTTTCATAGTTACGGGCAGACAATTTGATATGAGGACCAGATATAAGCAATGTGACGGAATTACTGCCGCTGCCCATGCCTGTTGCAAAGCCCAGCGCAATAGGACAGTCTCTCCTCTCCTCCAACTACTACCCCCTCCAACACACACTGGGGGAGCAAAAGAGTCAGTTTGTGATTTATAGCTTGATTAGTATGCCTGATTCCTTGATATTTCCCCTGATAGCAGTTTTTCTCAACCTGGGGATCAGGACCCCTTGGGTGGTCATGAGAGGGTGTCAAAGGAGCTGCTAAATTCCGTCAGAAAACAGTATTTTCTGTTGGTCATGGGGGTTCTGTGTTTGAAGTTTGGCCCAATTCTATAATTGGTGGGATTCAGAATGCTCTTTGTAGGTGAACTATAAATCCCAGCAACTACAAATCCCAAATGTCAAGGTCTATTTCCCCAAACTCCACCAGTGTTCACATTTGGGCATATTGAGTATTTGTGTCAAGTTTGGTCCAAATCTATCATTGTTTCAGTCCACAGTGCTCTCTGGATGTAGGTGAACTACAATTCCAAAACTTAAGGTCAGTGCCCACAAAACTCTTCCAGTATTTTCTGTTTGTCATGGGAGTTCTGCATTCCAGGTTTGGTTCAGTTCCACCATTGGTGGAGTTCAGAATGCTCTTTGATTGTAGGCGAACTATAAATCCCAGCAACCACAACTGCCAAATGACAAAATTAATCCCCCCATCCCACCAGTATTCAAATTTGGACGTATTTCTGCCCAATTTGGACCAGTGAATGAAAATATATCCCGTAACAAGCGTTGACTATGTAACCTGTTTATTTTAATTGTGCAAGTCGCCCAGAGCACCTTTCGTGGAGGGCGACTCATAAGAAATAAAGTTAGTTAGTTAGTTACACTATAATTCATAATAGTAGGTGTTATGCAGTAGCAACGAAAATAATTTTATTTAGGAGATAATGCTTCCGGATCATGGCCATACAGCCCGGAAAACTCACAGCAACCCGGTTCTTATAGCCTTGATTATCATTTCAATTGAAGCCAGAGCAATGTTTTGTTAACAAATGTTATATTGTGTTGGTTTCGAAAATGAAATAGATCAGTAGCCAAAGATTGCCTGAAAAAGATTTATATTGTAAACCAAAAGAGTAATTTTAATCATTCACATTTAGTCATATAAACCTGCAATTTCTATATGTGTAAAATGCCCCCACATATACAGTATGTGAAACCTACATATATATTAATAATCTGCTTTCTTCAACAAATATTTTATTGGATTAAAATTTGCCAGGTGATCATGAATGCAGTAAGCGAATGTGAGTGGGAAGATGGTCAGTATAGTTGGCAAACTGACAGGTTTTTTGATTGCATTTCCAGTTTTTCTAGCACACTTGAATTCATCATAAAATGTAACTAAAGCTGTATAGCTAAAGTCAAGGATGGCAATTTAAAGTCAGTAAGTGAACTTCCTTTCTCATCTCCGTAGCTCTTTGCCAGGTGAACCACTCTGTTCCAATTCCTTTTCTAGCTTTCTCATCAGAAATACCCTTGTCTACCCTTCTTCTTTTCTCCATTTTGTTATGCCACTCTTTCTTCCACAATCACTCCATAATAGTGATACTGCTCCCTTTAGTTCTCTGCCTTGTCAGATTCTTTTCATGGGGCTCTGCTTTCTTTACTTCTGGGTCTTTGCATTTGTTTTGTTTCTCTGTAGGATTCCAGTTGTTCAACCCATGGCCCTTTAGTTTGCCCATCTTACCCTGACATTCAAACAATTCAGTCAATCATTGCCAGGGGCTTCGTTGCCATTTTCTCAACACTAACATTCCTCGATGGGTTACAATAGAGATGTTATGAAATATGCAAAATATATGCCCTCTTAAAAATGGAGACCATTTATCAAAATCATTAACCAGTCTTTAAAAGGAACTATATATAAACTTTCAAGGTTTTTTACCTTCCAGATTTTCATCTCTTGCATTACTTATTCTGCAACTGAAAAAAAATCCCATAGCTCTTACCTTCTACAACAACTATTTACATGATCCATATAGTTCACGGGTTCACAAATGTTTGTTGATATTTTCATACACTTTCTGATAAAAAAGTGATGCTATCCTATACTTGGAAGTGAAATTAAAATACTTGCTTTGTATTTTGCTTATATTTGTTGTCTAAGTTGGTGTAATATATTTCTTTAATATTCCCATCTTATTTTTTAAAATGAGTGTACTGATTATTATGTTGGAGTCATGGTAATTGTTTTTTCATTAATTATCTTTAGATTAAAAGCGGCATACCTGGGCATTTCATACACAATTTTTCCTGTGTTTATTAGTGCCCCTGAATACAGCAAAAGAAAGCTGACATGCCATTTATTGATTGATTTCTTAATTGAAGTAATTTAATAATAGCAAATCAAGTCTTTGCTTTAGAATGTGACAGAAGAGTGAGGAAAGAAATGCAGAATGGAATGATAGGCAGAGTCAGATGAGACAGTCATTTAGGAGTCAGGTCAGAGACAGTTAGCAAAAGGTCAGAGTCTGTTGAGATATAGGGCAGGGTGATTTAGTGAGAACGGGGCGGGGGGGGGAGACTTAGGGTTACACATAAAGATGATTAGAAAGCAGAGGTAATTAAGGCAGAAATGGGAACTGAAAAGATTAGTTATAAGGAAGGAGTAAACAAAATCCAGAAAATTATCTTACCTTATTACAACCATTATTCCTTTTGCCAGAAGTTGTGCTCCATAAATAATTGTAAGTTTTATCCAGTTTTTTTAAACTCCCAGAATTTCTAGAATAAGAGTTATATATAATTCCCCCTTCCTCCACCATAGCAATTTTCTAAGATCTGGTTAATGCTTTCACTAGGTCTTTGGGTAGTTGAGGTTGTCATATCTCATCCCATGCATGGCCTTTGAAGTACACAGACATGGATCTAAGAAATGAACGTCCTAACGCTCTGTGAAAATCATGGCAAGTTATTTTGGAAGCTGTAAGCGATACTTGGATCACCCATAATGTTCTGGTTAGGACACAGAACTAAAATACAAGATGGCTGTTGGAGTTGACATGTGGAATCATCAGAATAGAAAATAACTGAAAGGGAGATACAGCTTTTTCCAAATGAGAAGATCGTTGTTTGAGCCGAGACTTAACTGTATTTGAAGTAGATGTTGAAAATGTTGTAGTGACGTGACCATAGCAATAAGTGAAGAATCAAAAACACGAACAGAATGGGGACACGGAAAACTGACGCGAGACAAAACCAACATACTACAGAAGGAGGGGACAGCTGAGATGAGAGATTTATTGTTGCATGAACAAGAGAAAGGAGAGGATAAGGATTATACATTTATAATTGTGTGAGTGTCGCAATCCTTTAATCCAGTTACGAGGGCATGTCCTGATGGCAGCTGCCTGCAGCCTTGGTCTGGGAAACAGCCTGGGAAAACACGGGGCCCTGGACGCTCCTGGGTTTCCAAATAGCAAGACAGCTGCATAAACTGCACAGTTTTCACCAGACTAGTCACCATCGCACAGGCACACACATAGACAGACACACAAACCATCCCACAGTTGGACTCCGGGAGACCAGCACAAGCCGAGAGAGCCTTCAGCACATCGAGAAGACATTAAAGTCAATGGCAAAAGCTGATTTGATTGTAATACAACCCGAGTTTTGTCCAAATCCCAGAAGTGAAGGAAATTATGGTGCAAAAGCCGTACATTAGATATATCATTTCAAAAAAAATCTGTAGAGGGATATTTCTTTTTTTTAAAAAAAATTGCAAGTGGGAATTGTGCCTGAATAATTCAGTTGTGTATTTTATGACCCTCAGCGACAGAGTCGCAACTTTTAAAAATGTGAAGCTCTTGAAAGAGGTTTCTACGTTTCTATTCTGGAAGTCGTTGTGGTCACACTGCCTTTGTGGTTAGGGCTTCAGCCAGATGTGGGGTTTCAAAGTCCTGTCCTTTCACTTTATTTTGAGGGAAAGGAGAGTGGCATTTATGGTGCCAGGATGAGGCTGAGGAGAGGCAAGGAAAAGGGGATGGTCATCACCATCATTATCATCCTAATCATTGCAGTGCTTTGTGTGGCTTCAGCAACCCAGAGTCAATCTCTGCTTGTGCGCCTTGCATACAAAACGGATTGTATCCACAAAGCTGGAGTTGTTTCTGAACCAGGGCTCAACTTGAGCAGTTCACCCCGAAACATCCATCTTGGAGGGGAGGACAGATCTGTGTCATTAACTCTGGGAGGACAAGCCATGAAGGTGGAGGGAATCCCACCCTTTGGCTTGTTCTCCTGAAATGAAATTTGTGAGGACTTTAATAGCAGCACAAGACTGAGGGACTGCCTCTCTCAGCATTTGTATGTGAGGGGAGCGCACACAAGGAGGCCCCTTCCACAAAGCTGAATAAAATCCCACATTATCTGCTTTGAACTGGAATATATAGCAGCCTAGACCTTCCACACAGGCATATAACACAGAATATCAAGGCAGAAATTCCCACAATATTTGCTTTGAACTGGGATATCTGAGTCCACACTGCCATATAGCCCAATTCAACGCAGATAATGTGGGATTTTATACAGCGGTGTAGAAGGGCCTTCAGATAAACCAGTTCAAAGCAGATATTGTGGGTTTTCTGCCTTGATATTCTGGGTTATATGTCTGTGTAGGAGGGCCCTCAGATGTGGAATCCTCATTGGAATGGGCGGCTTCCACACTTCCAGAACCATCAGGGTCCGGGCTTTTTCTTCCCTCAACTGCCATTATCATGCAGACTGAACTGCATTATGTGACCAGTGTAGATTCCTTTCATGAAGCTTGGAAATGGATTATATGGCAATGTAGTCGTGCCCCGAGTGTGACTGCGGGCCCTTCCACACAGGCATATAACAAAGAATATCAAGGCAGAAAATCCCACAATATCTGCTTTGAACTGGATTATATGGCAACGTGGACTCAGGGCCCTTCCACACAGCCCCATATCCAGGGGCAGTCTAAGGTTATTTTATATGGTAAGCGAACATTACTTTGGCGCCCCCCTTTGTCTCCGCCCCCCTCTCCCTTTGCCTCCGCCCCCTGCCTGGCCAATTGCGTCACACGACGTGTTTACAGGCTTCTGCGCCTGCAGGAGCTTCTGTGCATGCCCAGAAGCTCCTGCAGGCAGAAGAAGCAAACACGTCACATCAGCACTCCATCCATTCGCACGCAGGGGACGGAGGCAAAGGGAGAGGTTAAGCCTCTCCCTTGCCTCCGCCCCGTGTGTGCCGAATACGGACGGAGTGCTGACGTGACGTGTTTACAGGCTTCGGCTTCAGTGCCTGCAGGAGCTTCTGGGCATGCGCAGTGGCTCCAGAGCTCAACTTCAGCTCCAGAGCCACTGCGCATGCGCGAAAATCTCCGCGCATGCCCAGAAGCTCCTGCAGGCCAGGCGCTGAAGCCGACGCAGCACCAGGGAGGTTTGCTACGGGCGGCGCGGCCGGCGTGGCGGCGCCCTTCCCAGAAGTTGCCGCCCTAAGCGGCCGCTTACTTCGCATATACGTCGGACCGCCCCTGTCCATATCCCAGAATATCATGGCAGAAAATCCCACAATATCTGCCTTGAACTGGGTTGGCTGAGACCCCTTCCACACAGCTGAATAACATCCCTCATTATCTGCTTTGAACTGGAATATAGACTCAGATATCCCAGTTCAAAGCAGCTATTGTGGGGATTTTCTGCCATTATATATGTCTGTGGGGAAGGGCCCTGAGTCCACATTGCCATATATGCCAGTTCAAAGCAGATAATGTGACCCTGTGGAAGAGCCCCAATATTGTATCACTGGGGCTGAATTGTGAGGGACCAGCACCCCTCATTAAAAGACGCCATTTTCCCTCCCCCTTTAAAAGGAGAGTGAGGCAAGGAGAGGCGATTTCCACAATTAGAGACAATCAAGGTCGAGGCTTTTATTTATATTTATTTATTCTTTCTTTCCGACTGAAAAGAGTCAACCAACACACAGCCCTATTTCCCAGAATGTCAAGGCAGACAATCCCACGATAGCTGCTTTGAACCGGAATATATGGGAGTGTGGACACCTCAGGGCCCTTCCACACAGCCCTATACCTCAGAATATCAAGGCAGAAAACCCCACAACTGGGATATCTGAGTCCATGCTCAGATAATGTGGTCTTTTCTGCTTTGATATTCTGGGATATAGGTCTGTGTGGAAGGGCCCTGAGGTGTCCACACAGCCCTATATTCCGGTTCAAAGCAGGTAATGTGGGGTTTTCTGCCTTGATATTCTGGGATGGGATAGAGGGTCCTGTGGGGCCCCGAGGTGTCCACACTGCCATATATTCCAGTTCAAAGCAGATAATGTGGGGTTTTTTTATTCATCTGTGTGGAAAGGGGCCTCAGACTCTTCAAAGCAGATATTGTGGGGTTTTCTGCCTTGATATTCTGGGATAGAGGGCTGTGTGGAAGAAGGGCCCTGAGGTGTCCACACTGCCCTATATTCCGGTTCAAAGCAGGTAATGTGGGACTTTCTGCATTGATATTCTGGGATAGAGGGCTGTGTGGAAGGGCCCCCAGGTGTCCACACTGCCATATATTCCAGTTCAAAGCAGATAATGTGGGGTTTTTTTTATTCATCTGTGTGGAAAGGGGCCTCAGACACTTCAAAGCAGATATTGTGGGGTTTTCTGCCTTGATATTCTGGGATAGAGGGCTGTGTGGAAGGGCCCCCAGGTGTCCACACTGCCCTATATTCCAGTTCAAAGCAGATATTTTGGGTTTTTTATTCAGCTGTGTGGAAAGGGGCCTCAGACACCCCACTTCAAAGCAGATATTGTGGGGCTTTCTGCCTTGATATTCTGGGATAGAGGGCTGTGTGGAAGAAAGGCCCTGAGGTGTCCACACTGCCCTATATTCCGGTTCAAAGCAGATATTGGGGTTTTTATTCATCTGTGTGGAAAGGGGCCTCAGACACCCCACTTCAAAGCAGATATTGTGGGGTTTTCTGCCTTGATATTCTGGGATAGAGGGCTGTGTGGAAGGGCCCCGAGGTGTCCACACTGCCATATATTCCAGTTCAAAGCAGATAATGTGGGGTTTTTTTTATTCATCTGTGTGGAAAGGGGCCTCAGACAATTCAAATCAGATATTGTGGGGTTTTCTGCCTTGATATTCTGGGATAGAGGGCTGTGTGGAAGGGCCCCCAGGTGTCCACACTGCCATATATTCCAGTTCATAGCAGATTTTGTGCGTTTTTTCTTCAGCTGTGTGGAAAGGGGCCTCAGACACCCCACTTCAAAGCAGATATTGTGGGGCTTTCTGCCTTGATATTCTGGGATAGCGGGCTGTGTAGAAGGGCCCTGAGGTGTCCACACTGCCCTATATTCCAGTTCAAAGCAGATATTTTGGGTTTTTTATTCAGCTGTGTGGAAAGGGGCCTCAGGCACCCCACTTCAAAGCAGATATTGTGGGGTTTTCTGCCTTGATATTCTGGGATATAGGGCTGTGTGGAAGGGCCCTGAGGTGTCCACACTGCCCTATATTCCAGTTCAAAGCAGATATTTTGGGTTTTTTATTCAGCTGTGTGGAAAGGGGCCTCAGACACCCCACTTCAAAGCAGATATTGTGGGGTTTTCTGCCTTGATATTCTGGGATAGCGGGCTGTGTGGAAGAAAGGCCCCGAGGTGTCCACACTGCCCTATATTCCGGTACAAAACAGATATTTTTTTTTTTTATTCATCTGTGTGGAAAGGGGCCTCAGACACTTCAAAGCAGATATTGTGGGGTTTTCTGCCTTGATATTCTGGGATAGAGGGCTGTGTGGAAGGGCCCCCAGGTGTCCACACTGCCATATATTCCAGTTCAAAGTAGATAATGCGGTGTATTTTTTTTTTATTCAACTGTGTGGAAAGGGGCCTAGGAGGAATGAGGGAAGCGGTCCCTCTCTTTGGAGGCGTCGTCGTCACTCGGGGTTTAAACCAAAGGCGCGCGCACAGAGAGAGAGAGAGAGAGAGAGAGAGAGAAGCAGGGCAGAGGCAGGCACCCGCTCGCTCTCCCTTCTCCTCCTGCTCATCCTTGCCATTTGGTTCTCCCCCAACTTCTGGGGTTTGTGTTTCACAGCCTGGGAAGGGGCTGCTGCTGCTGGTGGTGCTCTGGAGTGGCAAGGGTTAAGGCGGCGGCGGCGGCGGCGCTGCTGCTTCTCTTCTCTCCCCTCCGCGGTGTCAACACAAGAGGAGCCTCCTCCTCCTCTCCTCCTCCTCCTCTTCTTCTCGGCTGTGTAACACGAGACACGCCGCCTCAACTTGGGAAGCAGCATCCAGGCGGGGAAGAAGGTGGGCGCCTGGTGGGAGAGAAGGAGCCCGTTTCGACCCTTTCGGGGAGCAGCAGTGGCAGAGAGAGCCCTTTCCTCCAGCAAGAACCGCTTATTAGGTAAATGCATTGGGGGGAGGGAGGGAGGCTCTTCTTTCTGCGGAATAGGGAGGAAGGAGGCACGAAAAGAGAGTGGGGGCGCTGGAAAGGAGGTCTCCCCAACTTCGCAGCGAGGCAGAGAACCTCCCTAGAGCGGCAAAGAGGAGAGAAGAAGGCAGGATCTGCACTGCCTTGTAATGCAGGTTGCACGGTGTGTAGATCTACACGGGGCAGCTCAGCACAGTTCAGGCTGCATCCTGTGATGCCACACTCGGCTGCATCTCTCTCTCTCTCTCTCTCTCTCTCTCTCTCTCCTGCCAGTATCAGGTTGAAACTGCGTTATCATGTCTGTGTGTAGGCAACGTTGAATGCAGTGAACCATCATACGCTTCGGGTTGCTGTGAGTTTTCCGGGCTGTATGGCCATGTTGCAGAAGCATTCTCTCCTGACGTTTCGCCTACATCTATGGCAGGCATCCTCAGAGGTAACCTCTGAGGATGCCTGCCATAGATGTGGGCGAAACGTCAGGAGAGAATGCTTCTGCAACACAGCCATGCCGCCCAGAAAACTCACAGCAACCCCAGTGATTCCGACCACCAAAGCCTTCGACAACATATCTTACGCTTTTAGTGCCTTTTAATTTGTAAGAGTTTATCATGTAAAGGTGTGCAATGTGTTATGTTTATTTAAGTTTAATTTTTGGGTGGGTTTTTTTGGATAGTTTTCTAAGTTCATATTGAGATTGTTTTATCCACTGCCCTTGATTTGATTTGTCATTTGTTTTTGGCATTGAATGTTATCCACTGTGTCACTTTTGTTGGAAACTGACCCGAATCCCTTCAGGGAGATAGAGCAGGTTACAAATAAAGTATTATTATTATTATTGATACACAACAAGATTAGTACACAGCAAGCAAGATCACTATGCTGGCAGTTGTATTGGATCACGTGCTGAACACTTCCCAAGTGTCTAGGAATAATAATAATACTAATAATAATATTATTATTGATACACAGCAAGATTAGTACACAGCAAACAAAATCACTGTGGTGGCCATTGTGTTGGATCACATGTCGGACACATCTCAAGTGTCTAGGACTAATTATTATTGTTATAGTATTTTTTTATTATTACTTGATACACAACAAGATTAGTGCACAGCAAACAAGATCACTGTGCTGACAGTTGTATTGGATCACGTGCTGGACACTTCCCAAGTGTCTAGGAATAATAATAATTATTATTGATACACAGCAAGATTAGTACACAGCAAACAAAATCACTGTGGTGGCCATTGTGTTGGATCACATGTCGGACACTTCTCAAGTGTCTAGGACTAATTATTGTTATAGTATTATTATCATTATTTCTTGATACACAGCAAGGTTAGTACACAGCAAACAAGATCACTATGCTGGCTTTTGTATTTGATCACACATTGGACACTTCCCAAGTGTCTAGGACATTATTATTGTTATTATTATTTTGTGAGTCTACACTGGACATATAATGTAGTTCCAACACGATAGGGCATCTCGCACGGATTCCGTCTTGCAGGCTCGATTAAAGCTCAGTTTTGTGATAACGTTCCTCTGCTATGCAATCGCCCTCTTGTGAGCATAACAGACCTCGTGGATGGCTTTGGTTAGCAGTCTCTGTTTGTGTTTCTCCCCCTTCCCTTTCTCTTCCCTTTCCCAACCAAGTCCATAAAGGCAGAGCTAACTTTATAACTGTGTAGGTCAAAACAGTAAGGGAGCAGGCTTGGATTGATTTAGAAATAATGGTTAAATGTTGCCTGTAAACTCGGGAGTCCCTCTTTGACGTTTATGGCTGGATCTGGAAAAAATAAGGCATGCTACAGTTGTAAACAGTCACAGTGTCCTGTGCTTTTTTTAATTTCCAATCCGAGCTCCTTTTTTCCTGCTGAACATTGAATACAGGATAGTAAGCGCAGAATCCACAGGCACATGTGTCACAAAGTCATCCTGGGCGCTTAAAGCTTAATATAATCAAATTCATTGCCTAAAGATGGTGTAGCTGAAGATTTGATCCTTTTCCACTGAAGTGGAAATACTTTCGGTAATTGAAAGCAGATTTGTGTCTGGAGTTGGACAAGCCAAGGGGTTTTCGTTTTCAAAAATAAACCTTTTGTTCTCCAACTTTTGAGTGTGTTTGAATGAAGCATCCAGAAACCACCATTTGCTTATTGTTTGAGGTCTATTAGAATTAGTTGGCAGAGAAAGAATATCAGAATTCAATGCATTTTAAAGAACTGGTACATTATACCATGGCTCTGTCCAAGTACAGTATTTTGTATTTTTCTATTCTTTTCTTTTAAAAGAATAAATAATCACAAACAGTATGTTTGCATGTCAGTTGAAAGTATTGGCTCTTAATATATTTTCTCAGCCTCTTCGCATTTGTTCGTACACTATTATTTCAAAATTGAGGGAAGGTTAGCTGTGAAACTTTTATGGGATACTGGTCAGCTTCACAAAATAAATATGGACAGCTGCTCCTAGTTTACTTTTGTTTCTATTTTCTGGCAATTATTGCTAAAAGCACCTTTTAAGGGATGTTTTCATTGAACACTCTGGTAGGAGATATACTTTGTGAACCTTCAGGCAAAGTATAATCTGCCCCTGACCTGTTTAGGAATTTGTAAGTTGGAGTACAATGGAGTTAAAGAGCGGGTCTGTTGTCCATTGGGGTCTTTTAAACAGAAAAGTAAATGGACTCAGGACCCTTACACACAGCCCTATATCCCAGAATATCCAGGCAGAAAATCCCACATTATCTGAGTATGGACTCAGATAACCCAGTTCAATGCAGATATTGTGGGATTTTCTACCTTGATATTCTGGAATATAGGGCTGTGTGGAAGGGCCCTAAAATTACATGAGGAAAGTTGAGAGAGAGAAAGAGAGGAAGAGGAAGATCTGGGTCGCTGCACTGCAGTGAACAGAGACCATCTCTGTGTACAGATTGCCTGATGATGGAATGAGTCAGTATTACCTTTTTGATCTTTTTATAACCAGAATTAAGGTGAGTCAGTCAATTTGCATCTTATTCTTAATTCTAATGTAATTGCTTCTAAAAACCATTGGGTGGCCTATCTGGTTCAATTTTTGCAGGTTTTTGAAAGCACTTCGCAAAGCTATTACATGGTAAAACAGATATAAGAAAACCTCATATGGATGCTTTTCCTTCCACGTGTTTATTTCAAAATAAGATACCTCTTCTTTTTATATACACATTATTTCAAGAGACGGTGCGAAATGCCACTTGGTATCATTTCCTATTTCTGATAGATCTGGAACACCAAAAATTCACAGTAGAAATCTCTAATTAATAATTTGGAGGAAATCATTGTTCTCGCTTTGGAATTGATTCATAATAATATTAGAGATGTTTGTTCTCTTCTTCCCCAGTAAAACTTTGTATGGACAAATGATCCCAGTATACTGGGAACTTAATTTTTTACAATGCAAAATAGTAACTGTCTAAATAGAGTGATCGCTGTAATTAATGCTATATGACAGTTTACAGACAGACCCCCGAGTTAGAAACATATGACTTACAAAGGACTCATAGTTACAAACGAGTATGAGACAACAGGAAGTG
Source organism: Anolis apletophallus (assembly GCA_030556195.1). Lineage (NCBI taxonomy): Eukaryota > Metazoa > Chordata > Lepidosauria > Squamata > Anolidae > Anolis > Anolis apletophallus. The sequence continues at coordinate 36,891,184 of JARBWK010000012.1, read as the reverse complement.
AGAAAAATCTACCAATAGGAAGGGAAATTCATTCCTGAAAGAATTATCATGGGGAAATGCGTCTTCACTGAGGCTTTCTCATCAATTCTTGATTCCACAGCAAGCCAAATTTTTCAAAATCCAATTATCACAGGGACAGAAAGTGATGTAAAACCTTGTGAACAGGGGCACAGACAGCAAAACAAACACCACAGAAGTATTAACCCTTCCCTATGCTATCCAAAGCTAATATACTCTCGCTTTGGCTGGTGCCTGTTCCAATCTCCATACAAATTCAACTTAAGAACAAATCTACAGAGCTATCTTGTCTATAACTTGGGGATTGTCTGCTTATTCTAGGTGTTGAGTTTTTTTTAGAAAATTCATGAAAGGCTGCAAAGCATAAGAAACTGGCAGTAAATAATGTAAGATGACCCAAAAATAAAGAATCCCTTTAATGTTGTATTTAACATTTGTTCCAGTGCCTTTCCAAAGGTTCAACAAGACTTGTGCAATTAGTGAGGAAAAGATCCGTTTTCAGCCATGATCATCAATTAAAGAATCACAATTCAGAACTTCATGTTTTGTTTATAACTACCATGTTTTGTATGCTTTACAGGCCAGTCTTTGAATTAAACAATAGTGACTAACAATAACCAGGCTTTCCATAAAATGAATGTTTGTGAAGTAAATACACAGAATACGATAACATGTATTTACATGCTCTGAATGGAAACATGGGAGCATTGTTTTTCCTGGCACTGTAGAACAGTTTTGATATGAATGAGCACAATCCAGTGCAGTTTCCCTCTGACCTTTTTAGGCCTCTCTGAACTAAATGAGACCAGGGCTGCAACAGAAGGAGAGAGGAAAGGTTGACGCTTTGTGGCCTGTGTTTTTGGCAGCTTAACTAAAGTCAATGTACTTTTATTATAGACTGTCGCAACCTATTTAAATGCACATTCCATATGGAGAACTATTCATCTTGTGCTTCAGTTACAGCTGTAATTTAAAGGTCTATTGTGTGAAATATTATATTTATCAATACACTTGATATTACACTTTTTAGACCTTATTCCTAAAAAGCATTCTTCTGAAAATGCAGAACTGAGTTGAACCAATTTAAACGTTGCATTATAAATATTTACAGTATTCAAAGAAAATTAATTAAACTTTTAAAATATTCAGTAGTTATACACACATAAGTACATGGAGCAACAATAAATCTTTTATCCCCTAGAGAAAGACCCACACATTAAAATGTCCGGAGGTTTAATAGCCTGCAAAGATAGTTGTACATGACTGGAAAGAAGGCTATCATCAACCCCTTTGCTAATGCACTCTGTTAAAGTTGAAATTGCAATACTGCAGAATAAGCAGATATAGTCACAGTAAGCAGTATTAACTGTATTAACTCTTTTGTTCCTCTAAAGGAGTTTAGAGAAGTTTGTAACTTTAAACTTTGGATATGTCTTCAATAAAGAGTGAGCATTCAATAAAGGACACTGCCATATTTGTTGTGCATTTATATTCACAGATAGCTGGCTGGAAATAATAACCAGATGGATAAACAATGTGTTGAGTACCTTGGCAAAGTCAGGTAAAATGGATCTGAATCCTGAATCTTCAGTTAGGGAAAATTAGATTTCATTTCATCTAATAGCCAGATAAATGTTTTGGTACAACTCTATTATTAAAGGATGAAATTGAAATCAGATTGTTTTTACATTTCCCGCATAGATTTGTACTTCCAGCATCAGAGGTTTGACTATCTTAAAATGCTGCATAACACAGGCAGAAAGATGTTATACTAGTGGCCTGCTTGTGAGCTTCCCTTGGGCATCTGGTTGGCTGCTGTGTGAACAGAATCATGGACTAGATAGGTCTTCCTTCATTCTTTTGCTGCATGTTTCTGATGTTCCACTAATTTTAATAAGATTTACATTTAAGCAGTTGATTTGTGTGATTTCATAGGGTGACAACAGTAGATAATAGTATCTGCATTTAAGAGAATTTTGCAGGCAGGAAGAAACAATATTTGCAAGCTTATTGACCAACTGCTTTACATTAACCGCAGATCAAATTGCTTTTTGTTTGATGTGTATTTTTCTGACTTGGTTGGTATAATCTACTGTACAATTTAGTCAAAATGGCAGTAAAACCGAAGTATATCTAAATGATGTTCCTGGCTGGATGTATGAAATTTGTAATGCACATTTCTAATTTATTGTCTTAACTCTAAATGAGAATTTGATACATTTTATTGATACAATTTTTGTTTGATTGCTTGGTAAGAATAGGCCATTTTCTTTATAGGCTAAGCTGTCTTTATTGGATTTTTTAAAAAAAAAATGACTATGAGTATACCTAGTTGTAAAACAAGGGTACACTTCACCTGTTAAGAACAATTCCTGTAGTAACATTCAACTATACGTATTGATGGGTTCTACATCCATGGATTTAATCAACCACAGCTTGGAAATTATTGAAATTAATCCAAAATGCAGACCTTGATTTTGTTGTATGCCTACAGACAGGTCTATAGCCATAAAATTGGATGGTTGGGGTTGGAACAATTTTTTTTAGTGATTTGTGAAGAGTAGGTCCATAACGCAAAATAATTTAAATGCTATGGCTCATTCTATATTTTATATAGACTTAATTAAATCAAATTTCTAATTTAGCTACAAAGTTTCAAGTCTGAAAAAAACTGAAAATGACTCTTAATTAGTAATTTGGTGATTACAAAAGAATACCAGAATACCTGTTATAAACACTTGAACACTGTGTCAATACACTTTGACAGAAATTGGACTCCATCAGTAAACTTCAGCGGATACTCAAAGTGTAAATCTAGTCCCCATTGTGCTCCTTATGTATGTTTTCAAACGTGAAAGAGTTGAACATGACGTTTCATCTATAGGTGTTGACACTGACAATGTTGCAGATATTTAAAAACGTTTCTTCACATTTCGGAAAAATCTATCGCAAAGAAGATATGCTTCCAGTGCATTTGATGGTTTTTCTGCAGGTGCAATCCTTTTCCATTTTCTGCACCACATGTAAAACTCTTCCACCAGTTTGTCACTATCTTGAAGGCATCAACTATAAAGTTATATGCCCTTGTTTAAGTTGGATTTTAAATGGCCACAATTAATAGGGAGGAACATTTACAATTCCTGAACTACTTTCCTGTGTCTTGTAAACCTTTCTTGAAGCTGACTGCAGAAAAAGTCCAGAAATTGGATGTACAGTACACATTTAGCCTATAATATTCCATTGGTGCTGGTGATGTTCCCTTTAAACAACAGGGAAATTACTAATAAAAAATAAAGTGTTATTATAGAGACTGTGCAAATGGCTTCATTTTTACTATTGAACATTTTAAAACCCCAGAACTTATCATCCTAGAAATGTTGTTTATGTTAATTTTTGCAGAACACTTCTTCTTTCAGTCATAAAATCTCTCCAAGGTAGGAAAACGTTATCCGGGGAGCTATAAAACATAGTCTGGAACTTTTCTAGTGCTATTTCTTTTTAACTAACACAAAATAGCCTTATGTGACAGAGTTAACATAGTTAACCTTTTATAATTATTTAACCATTATTTCATTAATGTTGCCCCCTGCTTAAACATTGCACATTACTGGGAAAGATACCTGACTGTGCTCTTAAAAGTTTATTTGTCTTTCAATTCCTGTGATAGTAGGGGGCAGTACATCTCCTTAATTATCTTTGTTCAGGGAAATGCTGAAAGGCCAGAGTAGTTAAACAAGCCCATTCAGATTTGTGATAAGGTCGAAGTCAGTTGCAAGGAAAGTGGTTAAATGCATTATCAAATTATTGAGCGCATCAACAGTAACGTGACCTTGATGGAGGTGGAAAATGCCATTTGGCTGTTTTATGACAGCCACCGTTCTGTCTACATTATCCTTGCCAGAAAATTCATAATGTAGCTTTATCATAATATTCCCTTTTTGTTTTGAAATCTGATTTCCATTTATCATAACTTATCATCAAATGTTTGAAAATTGAAATAAACATTTTTTCCTGATTGTGATAAATTTCAGTGTGCAAGCGGTTCGCCTGTTATCTGGCAGATACTGAAATATTTTTAAATTAAATTTTGATGTAACCAGGCTAATGGATGGTTAAGTATCTTTCCAAGATAATAGTTATTTTTATGATATTCTCCCTTTTTGTAAATTGCTAACCTATGAAGAGATTGTGGCCAATGTCACTTCTATCTTCTGCTGTAACATTTACAGTTAGAATAATAAAATCTAGAACAGTTAGAAGCTGTTCCAGACTTATAATTATTCTTAATGTCAAGCACTAGGTTTTTAAATACATAGTTCTACATTTACATTCTGTTGATCTGAGTTAAACTTAGACATGCTTACCTGGACAACTTCCAGAATCCACATGTAGTTTTTATGGTTTTATGCACTCTAGGTCATTTCAGTAAATGTATTAAGAACTTCGTTGAGTAATTTGAATTAATTCCCACTAGAACTTCAACTTGCTTAACTTAAACTTGTATTTTAAAAATGGTTGAAGAATAAGGTTGCAATACTAAAAAGTATGTTCCAGTCAAGTTAAGAATGTTTATATAGTCTTATTAATTGCCATGTTAAGCACATGTTTAGCTCCTCAACCCCATTGAGACTAATAAATTAAATCAATGAAACATTGTAAGTTTATTTTTACACCTTTATTCAGTAGTCATAAGAAAAATGATGTGGATTAGCTTCAGTCAAGCAACCTGTCCTCCCCTACTATTATTGTTTGCCTACTAGGAACAAAGTTTATTTTGTTTGCTAGAGTAAGGAGCTCGTTTTTCAGTTTCAGATGCTATATAGCTTCTTTTACAACAAACATTTGGGTTTCTCCATAGAAAAATTTATTATAAGATTTATTTGAATCACAGCTTTAACTGTTTTGGTGTGTTTGTTTGTTTAAAATTATTAATATTTAATTTTAATTACACAAGATTAAATATAAAGTGTGCAAAAAATTAACATAAAATCTACACATAAAACACATTATACTTTTGTCTAAAACACAACTACACAATACAAATTGGTTAATCTTGAAACAGATGGGATAATTGTCAGCATTTTGATTTGTGTATATAGAATTTTTTGAATAGACGTCAGCACAGCTTAGATGTAGTCCTCAGAATAATGTGGGGCTCTGTAGCTGCTTCCAGTAATGGCACTTTTCCCAGAAAGGAATACTCTAGAACAGCGCTTTTCAACCTGGGGGTCAGGACCCCGGGGGGGGGGGTCGTGAGGGGGTGTCAGAAGGTTCTCCAAAGACCATCAGAAAACACAGTATTTTCTGTTGGTCATAGGGGTTTGGCCCAATTCTATGGTTGCTGGGGTTCAGAATTCTCTGATTGTAGGTGAACTATAAATCCCAGCAACTACAACTCCCAAATGTCAAGGTATATTTTCCTCAAATTCCACCAGTGTTCACATGTGGGCATATTGAGTATTTAATGCTAAGTTTGGTCCAAATCCTTCATTGTTTGAGTCCTCAGTGCTCTCAGGTAGGCCTGGTTAGGTTCGTCGGAAGGCTCCAAAAGTTGAAATGAATTCGGATTGAATTCACTTCTGAACCGGTTTCGAAGTGGTTTAAGCAACCCGGAAGTGAATTAGCAATTTTGAAGCTTATCCGCCATTACTCGCAAGTAAGTCGGAAATGATTCAGAAAGCCGCATTGACGCGGCTTCCTTTCCCCTCCTGGAAGGTGAATGAAACGGGGCCTTCCAGATCTAGAGGGAAGCCATGGGCTTGGAAGCCCATGCCTTCCTTCTGATCTGAACGGCGCCTTTCAGATCCGGAGGAAAGGCGCCTTTCAGATCCAGAGGAAAGGCTGGGCTTCCAAGCCCATGGCTTCCCTCCGGATCTGGAAGGCCCCGTTTCATTCTCCCAGGCAGGAGGGGAAAGAAAGCCGCATCCAAACTGGGTTAAAACACCCGGTTTGGACCCGGCTTTCTTTCCCTCACAGGCACCTGGGCGATCTGATAGGCACCTTAGGTCCAATGAGGAGGAAAGCCAATCCACTCCAAAGTGGGTCAAAACACCCACTTTGGAGCGGATCGGCTTCCCTCCGCTAGACCTAACTCGGAGGGAAGCCAATCTGCTCCACGGTGGGTGTTTTAACCTACTTTCGAGCAGATTGCCTACCCTTCGCTAGACCTAACGTGGAGAGAAGCCAATCTGCTCCAAAGTGGGTCGAAACACCCACTTTGCAGCGGATTGGCTTCCCCCACGTTAGGTCCAACGCGGAGGAAACGAAACCATTCCGAATTTCAGAATTATTCCCGAATCAATTTTGAAAATACTGCTGAAAACTTCGGATGTCAATCATATTCAAAGCGCTAGCGCCCCCTACATCTGGAGCGAGGTTTTAACTGTTTTTTTCCTTGATCAACCAGCCCTATTCTCTGGATGTAGATGAACTATGAGAATTCCTAAATTCAAGTTCAATGCCCAGCAAACCCTTCCAGTATTTTCTGTTGGTCATGGGAGTTCTGCGTGCCAAGTTTGGTTCAATTCTATCGGTAGTGAAATTCAGAATGTTCTTTGATTGTAGGTGAACTATAAATCCCAGCAACTACAATTCCCAAATGATAAAAACAATCCTCCCCAACCCCACCAGCATGCAGATTTGAGCGTATTGGGTATTTTTGCCAATTTCGGTCAAGTGAATGAAAATGCATTCTGCATATCAGATATTTACATTATGATTCATAACAGTAGCAAAATTGCAGTTATGAAGTAGCAATGAAAATAATGTTATGGTTGGGAGTCACCACAACATGAGGAACTGTATTAAGGTGTCATGTCATTAGGAAGGTTGAGAACTGTTACAAAATGTAAGCAATCAGTGTGTGTGTGTCAGCTGCAAAATAAAGTGCATGAAAGCCGATTGGTTGGGCTATGCATGGTGTGTGATGGCTGAGCCTAGAAGTTTTAGTCACTGTTGCAATTTTGTTCAGGCTCAAGCTTGCAGATGTTCAGAGAATTGGAAGAGAGAGGCAAAGAGAGACAGACTGATTTGCTTCTTGGCTGCTGAAAAGAGGATCTCTCATTTGGATGAAGAAATACCATTTTAAATCTCTCTGAAAAAACATTTAAATGAGTTGATTCAACTGATCATATTGTACATATGTTCAAACTACTTGCTCTTTACGGTTCTCGTGCGTGGCACACTTTCCTTACCAAGGATTGCAGTGTGCGGGATGATCCAAAGTGAATTACATGCAGCTTATTTTACATTCTGACACAAGAACCACTGCTCTAGAAATAACTTGAAGTGTTGCTGGGAGCCACTGGAATATTGTGTTGCTGAACAAAGTGGCCCTGGGTCATTGGGATGGGAAGCAGCAGCATATATAGACATATACTACTGTAGGTGGTAGAAATGAAGCTCTTTTCATAGTTAAAAGAACAAAACAATGTTTTGGAAGGTAGTCATTTCTAACATGAATTGTAGCAATACCAGGCATTGAGAAGCATACAAACGCACTTTCTCATTAATGACCCCTGGGAAAATGTGGCAACAAGTAACAGAATGAACTACCGTCAACCGTCCAAGCTTTGACTTATAATGGTCAAAGATCTTAAAAATAAGCACCTCCTGTTGTAACACCTCCCACACATCCTTCTTTTATTATAGCTATGCTCCATGTTAAAAGGAACATTTCTGTGGAGTAGCCAGTTTCCCGTCACATTATTTGAGGTATTCATGCCAGGTCTAAAAGAGGATAATTGTGCACAGTGCATGAAATAAATGAAATGGTAGCAAATAAGGAAGATATGTGAATCTTGAAGAGAGCTGTCAGTTACATTGCACTACATTGTGTCCACATCATCAGCACATACAATATTTGTAGATGCATGGGAAATATTCCAGAAATTTACTGTTATGGGTTGAGCACTAAAAGAAGACTACTTTGATCAAATGTCCTTGCTGGAGGAATTACTTGTTGCAGAACAACAATAGTTTTGAATCCCAAGTGCAAAAAACCAACATTGTCTGCAAAGGCTATTGATTAATGTGAGAAAAAGCATAGAAGAGAAGAATACATTAATTACAAGATAAAGGACAATCATTTATGCAATATGTATCGTAAAAGCTGTGGCGGACAGCATTTTCATGTCATGAAAATTTTTTCAATCTAGCCCTTCTGGAGCAATTACGAGTTTTGGCTTTAGTACCTCACTTTGGCATACCGGACAGAGGGTAGAGTGGAAGAAAAATAACATGTTATCAGTGGGCAATGAGAAGGTGTCACAATCAAATTTGGCATTTATTTCCAAAGGTCCTAGAAACTGTATATATGTCATTGTCTGGAGTAAGAGATACCTCTTTATTATTTTTTGTGTATTATTTAATTTTGTGCAAAGTTATGTTAAACTTGAAATACTTTACGGTGTAGTGGTTTGGAGTATGAGACTATGCCTCTGATGGCTCAAGTGCCCCTCCAGGAGGATAAGGGGAGGCTCTAGGGAGGGAGGGTGTGATTGGGGAGATATGAGTTTTAAAAGCTATTTTAATGTATTTGCTGTATTTTGATACTGTTTTTACACAGTTATTATTTAATTGTTTGTCTATCTGTTTTAACTTTTGTATTGCTCATTTTAAACTGTTTAGTGTGAATAGATGTTAGCTGCCTTGAATCCCTATGGGGAGAAAGGCAAGATATAAATAATAAAGATAACAATAATAATAAAAACAACAACATCAACCCTCGCCAGATCCTAGTGACAGCACAGCCAGTTATGAGGAACGTTGGAAGCTTTGGTCCATCAACTTCTATAAGGTTTTATGATTCGTAAACCTGGATTAGAATAATCACACTGAGTTTCTTAGCTTTGTGCTTTCAGAGAATCAAAGGGGGAATATTACATTTTGGTAGCCTGGATAAACTACTTAGATGGTCTGATTGGATTGGAATGCTCTATCTGGAGATGTCACCTTAAGCAGAAAGTTGGACTTGATTGTATGACTCTATGATTCCAGAAGTAACTTAGAATTAATCCTGTAGCATTTTGAATCTCATTGTCTGCTTTTGTGCATCCTGGAAAATGCATTGCAATCTGCTAACGTTTATTTTGCTCATTATGATTATTATTGATTGTGGCTCTGCTTTCATTTAAACAGAAAAAAGTAGTTATCTCCGGATATGATTGACTCAGTGGAACTCACAATTTATAAGTCATTATCTTTTCTTTCTTTATGTATACAGAGATGTCTAGAATTTCCAGGACCATGCTTATTTCAGACATGAGCAGTATACATGTGTATGAATGTAGGTTTTGTAGTTAAATTTTTCTGTCATACATTTGTACAGACTACCTACATGCATGATAATTGTGTTAATGATGAGCACTATTTGTGGGTCAATCACTGGTGATTATATGTAGCCATTTGCAAATTGCATTACCAGTTGTACAGTATAGTCCTATCCATATTTGGAAGTAAGTCTCACTATCTTCAATATGTTTTGCTTTGTAGTAAATGCATTCTGAAACTGCAGGTTTGTACCTGCTTACCTAGCACTTAACGCCATTGGATTCACTGGGTCTTGCTTCTGTATACATATACATGTGTGTGTGCATATACACACAAATTGCACTTTAATGCTGTCATTCCTTAGTCCTGAAATTATAACTCAGTGCCCTCAGTGATGTTTGATTTACCCCACCAGACATCTCATGCATTTAAAATGGCGAAATATATGTGTCATGAATGTGACAGTAAGAAGAGCCTAGTATTACTGATACCTATCTTGAGGAATACAAAAGGACACCTCTTCCCCCTAAAATACATCTATTAAAACTTTTCACATTGTTGAGATCTTTCACATTACAAACAAAAAAAAATCAGCCCTGTGAAGGAGAAAAGCTAGAAAGTATTAATTGCTAACACTTCTATCAATGACAGTCTGGTAAGGGTTGACTCACATTGGAATCCTCGGCATCCTCTGATTTCCATTAACTTTATCATTGAAGCCTAAGACATGTTTTGGGGGATTTTGTAATCTCTCAGTTGCCACGGAAAGCATTGGGCTGCACAGTTGTGGAGCTGTCCTAAAATCTACTTGAATCAGCATTATTATCAAACACCAAAAGGAAAAATAACTGAAATATTTCCTCTGCCATTTCTTCGTGCATTTGGAGATTTTTTTTTCTTCACCATTCATTAATTTGTGGAAGCACTTACTTGGGAAAAGACATAAATCCACATGCTGTAAGTTTTCTGAGCACAAGAATACTCCATTTGTGTATCTGGCTTGGCAGAAAAATGTGTAAATGGTCCCTTTGGCTCCACATCTGAGGAGGCTCATAAACGCAAACAATTTCTTTCCAAGTCAATTATATCTCATGCTTGCTAAATTGGTTCAAGATCTGCTTATGTCAGACAAGTAACATAATGAGTATTTTGCTTTTGAGGAAACCACATCCCAGTGCTTAAAGGAGATGAAGGATATGGAGGCTGGAAGATCTTCATTTTTGTCGAATGACAGACTGTTAACAAATCAAATGTTTTTTTAAGTGCCTTTTTGTGCATATGCCAGAAAGTGTGAAGCATGAATCCAGTTCTTTGTGCCAAAACTATTGGCTTTTTAAAATACTAATTATTTTCTCCAGAATTTTTGAAATAAACAATTATTCTATCATATTATAGTTGTTACTGTTGTATTAATCCTGAAAGTTAATCAAATGTCCAAACAGGTGGAATTAAAAGCAAGAAAGCGATTCTTCACTATATGAGGAAGGGATTTCAAAAATCATTACAACTTTGAGTTAATTTTAACTCATGAAGTCATGCAAGTAGAGAAAGAAGTTTGCAAATAGCAGCGGAGACATTTGTTTGATTTAGTTTAGTTTGTGTACTATTTTTCCAAAAAAAAGGGTTATAGTCATATTAGTTCACAGCCAACTCCACTGCATCAATGTTTATCACTGTTGAAAAATGCATTTTGCAAATCTTGACACCTGAATTTCTGTTGGATGTCTCTGGACCATACTTTCTCCTGGCTTCTGGGTTATTTGAGATTGCTACCAGCATTCTCGTGAAGCTTGTGGACTCTTAACAGCTACTCCCGTTACTCCAGTCAGTGGCTGTGGGATAGGGGCTCATGGATACCATTCAGCTACAGTTGTGTAACAGAAAGTAAGAGACATTCCCCTTTCTCCCATGTTGGGCCTTCCTTCTTCCGGTGACAAAACTTTAGCTAGGAGCCTCCCATCTCGGGGCCTCAGATTGGGCCATGGAAGCACACCCAGGTGCCAACAAGCTGCATTGCACAAAGAGTCAGTCACAATGAGGCATTACATATCCCCATTTGCAGTATGCAAAAAAGGCATATACAGATGTCATGAAAAATTGCATTGACATATGTTTCTAAGTTTCAATATCTAAAACCTCTCTAAAGCTAAACATTTTGTGGTACATTGGGCACTGTTGCATGTTTTAGAAGCAGTCTGTCTACTCCAACTACATTTTGATGACAGTGTAATACAGATAATGTTTCTCTGTGCCATATGATGTGGGCATATTTGGTAATACACTACGTATTTTGGTTACAACGTATTGATTTTGTATTAGAAAAATATTTGGCATTTGTAGAGGCTCATGATCTTTTAAATTACATTCCTGTGATGTGGAATTCATATGAAGGTCAACTTCGTTGAATCTGCATATTTTTATTCTAGCAAGATAAACATTGTTCAATGGATAGCAAACCTGACTGCTTTAGCTGTGCACTGACATCTACTTGTGCCTTCACGCTGCCTGTTGGCTTGTGGTGCCCTCATGAATTTCATGGGGTTTTCTTAGGCAAAAAGGATTCTGAGGTGGTTTTGCCAGTTCATTCCTCTGATATCTATTGGTAATGTCCCATCCAATTGCCAACCAGGGCTGACCCTGCTTAGCTTCCTGACAGGCTCTGGTGCCTTTATGGCAGACATGGGCAAACTTTGTCCCTGCAGGTGTCTTGGGCTTCCAACTCCAAAAAATCCCAGCCAGTTTACCAGGTGTTAGGAATTGTGGGAGTTGAAGTCCAAAACACCTGGGAGACTGAAGTTTGCCCATGCCTGTTTTAGGTTATTTAAATTCCAGACATCAATAGAAATCAAATGCATGGAAATGATTTTTGCAAATATGGTCATCTTATATTAACATTTATGCTTATTTTTTGTTCATAACCTTCATATCCTATGTATTCCTTTTATCCTTCTTTTTTCCCTTGTGGTTTTCCTTGGCTTATATTTTTGTATTTGTAGTTTAAAATCCAAGTTAAAGATGTTAAACTCATCAGCATATATCCCCAAGAGAAAATCATCTTCTATATCAAAAGACAAAAATAATTCAACAAGCATACCATGGACAGTGTTTTCCAAGATTTAATACATGACTTAGTACATAAATAAAGAGGAGTATAGATTTAATAACCCAACCCTCATTGGTTTCATATTTGCTTCTATAGTTGAAGAGCCACAGAAGTTTTACTGTTCAAGATGGTTAAATCTTGCAAGACCCTTTTCACACAGCTGTATAAAATCCACATTGAACTGGATTACTTGGCAGTGTGGACTCAGATAATCCAGTTCAAAGCAGATATTGTGGATTATCTGCCTTGATATTCTGGGTTATAGGGCTGTGTGGAAGGGCCCCGAGAAAGCTAGAACATGTACAGATCGTTCCCCCATTTCTCTTCCAGGAGAGTGCTGGCAGAAAGAAAAAAAAATAAAAATGCTAGTACCAGTGGGAGTGGTGTTACATTCTCTTTTACAGACTTCCTGATGTTTGGCCATGAATCTTGGTCTTGCTGGGTAATACCATTAGGTGCTGAACTTTTTCGTTTGACGCTCTAAAGATCACACATTAGTGATAATGAGAAAATGACATGTAAGAACGAATCTGTTATAATTTAAGTGTCAGTGCCATGAAAACTCTAGCATTTTTGTTTTAAAAAGGTAGAGACTAGAATCTCTATTCCTTGACAGCCTTTCTCAAAAGTTCCCAGTTAATCCTTGTCAGCAAATGTCTGCTCCTGACTTAATTTCTGTATTTCCCACTCAAGATTTATCTATTGTCTCTAATATTTGGTACTGCTGCCCAATTAAAAACTTGGATAGTTTAACTTTTTAGCTCCGTCTTCTGATGAGTTATGAGGTTAAATGAACAAATAATGTTGACTTATTTCTTGTGAATGTGAAATGCTTAATTGAAGGAAATCATTAAAAACAATCATTATACTTGTTGGAATTTAAACACATATCATCAAGTGTTGTGGTATGAGTGATGGTTCAGACAGCCCAGGCTATGATACATAGATTTTCTTTAAAAATGCACAATTTAGCCTATCAGTATTTATAAAATCCTCTGATTTGTGTTATATTTTATATGAATTGCTCAAATTATTTTATATTCAACACAAATGTTAATGATTTATTTTGAGCAAAACACTACATTGGCCATTTTAATATTGGTTCTCTATAGTAACAAAGATCTATTGTAACCTGTGAGCAGGAATTTAGAATTTGAAATTCCCCTCCCATAACAACAGCCATCAGCAGAGAGTAAAGGAATATCATGTGGTTGGCGAGGGTGGGATATTTCTGTTTTATAACTTCAGCTGGAAGTGATATTTAGTTGATTAGAATTATATTTGCCGGGAAATTTTTTTGTCTTATTCTTAAGGCCTCACTGAACAATGAAATACCAGAAAGCAGAGAAAGACAAGTATGTTAGGATTTGAAAAAGGACGCCATGATATGGTGGATTAACTGGAGAGAGATATGTCAGCAGCCGATTGGCTGAGTGTGCCAGGGACCAGGGTTCTGATTGGCTACTGCCTCTGGCGAATGGCTGAGGCCAATGGTTCTGACGGTCATTCTGCCATTTGTTCTCACTTTGGACAGTGAAAAGATAATGCTGGCTGCCAACTATCTTAAAGACTGATCATTTTACGGCACAAGGCTTATTTTAAGGACTATATTAAAATATTATTTTATTCCTCTGTTCCCTGCCTGAATTCAAAGAGAACGATGTATATATTTTTACCATGTTTGAATCTTTGAACTAAAGTAAAGATACTGTTACTTGTTTTACAAGCCTGACATTATACAGCAGGATATACCTTGGTTTAAATACTGTGGTAAAGCTTCTGCTTATTCATATTTATCAACTTTCACAAGGTACCCCTTTTCCACTAAAGCAAAGGTAGGAAATATCAGAGTGGTGGTGAGGAAACTTATACAGAGACTAGAATGAATTTCTATGGCCGGTATCTTCAAACTGTGGCCCTCCAGCTGTTTGGGCCTCCAACTCCCAGAAGCCCTAACAAGCTTGTTCAATTGTCAGGAATTATGGAAGTTGAAGGCCCAAACAATTGGAGGGCCGCAGTTTGAGGAAGCCTGCTCTATGGCCTCAAGTTCCAGTGGTAATGAAATGTATTATGCCTTATTTACTGAGGGAGAAGAGCTTCTTACAAAAAGGTGTTTTTAACCAGTTAATTCATGTTCAGTGTATAGTACTTCCTGGATCGTTAACCAAGCAGCATCACCTGCAGATTGTGCAAAAACTATCACAGTATTGCTTTCTGTGAGACCTATATTCACATATCTGCCCCTAGAATGTGAATAAACACAAGCATTGTGATAACAAGCAGCTTTTCTTCAGTTTGTACAAACGTGCATGCAGACTGAGCCATGTTTTCAAACTCTGCATGAGAAGTTCCTTTATTGGTTTGCATCACATCAGCCATCAAGAAGTACATTGTTTTATAAAGAGGTAGCCACAGGAAGCGTGGTCTTAAGCCCATCTCTTGTGCTTGGGAGGGACGACAATTCCGTGGGCGGGGTTTATTCCTCTGAAAAATAAATTTACACGCAGAAAGTTGACTGAGTCCTTCCTGTTAAAAGTACTACATTATGCACATACAAATTTTCCTATTTGTGGCAAGAGTGAGTGACAAGTGGGGTGGCAGTAGAAAGAAAATGTTATTTTCATCCACCCTATCCCCCAAAAGTGGCTTGTGCAATGTTATAGGTAAAACAAAGTCATCTTGTAGACATTGATGTTGTGTGCTTTCAAAATGTTTCTAACTTATGGTGAACCTAAGACATACCTATCATTTGATTTTTGTGACAAGATTCATTCAGGGGGTTGCTTGTGCCTTCCTCTGAGCCCAAGATCACCCAATGGCTTTCCATGACTGAGTGGGGATTTGAACCCTGATTGCCAGCACTGTATTCCAGCATTCAAACCACTGTACCATGTTGAGTTTCTTGTATAGCTACCAGAGAGCATTTCCAATTTTTCTTGGTGAATAGGCATGCACCGCTTATGACCTTTCTATCAACTCCAGAGAATGGTACTAAACACTTTGAACAGTCAGTACCACTAGACACAGTTCTGGTTAGGTTTTTTTTAAAAAAATCTTATTTGTTTTTTAAAGGTAATATATATGACTCTGAAATATTCATAAATGAGATGAGACAGGCAAGATGAACATAAAACTGTTAGAATTTAGTAAGAACATTCTTGATAACAGACTGTTCATTAGGTTTCTGCGAGATTTATGTATTTATTTATTTAAAACATTTACACCCTGTCCTTTTCGACCTCTGCAGAAGGACTCAGAACGGCTGCATTAGCCATTGACCTCCCCCCCCCCATTGTAAGTTTTTTTTAAAAAAAAAACCAACTAAGTGAGCTCACTTTCCCATTCCCATATCCACAGAAGAGATTGGAAACTATCAACTTTTGTTTTTAAGTAATTTCAGTTTAAGTGTTATTCTCAAACCATGTGGTTAGTCACCAGTGGCTTACTTAAAGAGGCCTACTTCCATTTTTTTGGTATGAAACCTCAAGGCCATGTTGAAGAAGAAGAGCTGGTACATATTCATATAACGATGATTATAACATTTGTTGAGAAAGGTTAACATCTCAAACCTATGAAAACAAGCTTTGAAGTTTCAAAACTTTCTGGAACAAAATCTGGCAGAAACCTGATTTGTTTACTGAATTTCTACTAGATACATAGTAATTACTTGAAGAACAGATTTTGTAATGTAAATGACATCTCAGCCATAAAACCATCAAATCTGCTGAAACAACAATATAGGAAATGCTGTTAAATCAAAGATTAAACACAATTACATTCTTTTGCTACATAATAATAATATGCCCATGAGATGCAGGATAGCTTCTATACATTCTGTGTCATAAGTCCAGTCTGCAGTAGCAACAAGACATGTTTATTGCAGTATATTGGTCCCTCAGTATTGGTTAGGGTTTGGTTTGAATACTTGTGGATACCAAAATCAAATCCTATTATAAAAAATGGCATAGTAAAATGGCATCCCTCAAATGAGTGCCAAGAGAGAATCTGAGGATTTGTGGTGTTGACTGTAATTTCTGTTTAAAGTAGCACTTTATCAATTCAGCAGTTTTTTCCTTCCCTTCTCATTAGAAAGGTATTCTGAAACCTTTATCCGATGCAGATGCAAACTTAATTACTGTGGACTGCAGAACTGAGGTAGTGCTACACATTCACTTGCATTTAACATTGCACTTAATGCATTTAAGTGCTTATACCTTTGCAGTTCAATTATTTTTAAAACACTGAAGATTTTTTAAAAACAATCAATAGTAGTAAATTAACTGTACATAATAATTATTGTGGTAAATGTTTAAAGAGCACTTATTCTGTCAAACCTCTATGAGAAAAAGTATTCTATTTTTATCGTTTTGAAAATAATTGCTATCATTTATACACTTTTCAATCAAATACAATTCCTTTAGCACAAGGCATTTGGAAATAATTTGTTAGAGAAGGAGATGAGAGAATTATTTTAAGCTTTTATCAGGCTACTTAGAAGATGTTTCCTTGTATTAATCTTGAGGCTGTCAAAACACTGCAAGTGCTGGAACTATAACTTCTGTCAGTATGGCTGAGAGGGGCTATGATGGGGTGATACATCCAATGTGATGGTACATCTGTCCAAGAAACTCACGGTTCCCCTGTAGGTATCCAGCTACAGCTGTTCTTATCATATGACATGGTGGACATGGATCTGATGGATACAAAACTTTTCTAGGATACTCCTTTAAAAAGAGAAACTGCTAGGAGAAGAAACAGGACTCCTCCTGTTCTGGGTACAGCAAAGTAATTCCCCCTCCAAGTCAGGATTTCTCTGCGAAACTGTAAGGTAATTTGCAACACAAGAAAAAAATTGAGATTATTTTAATAGAACAGAAATTGTAAACTTTATTATTACAAATAATAAATAGCCAACGGAACTAACACCTTAAAAGTCAAAAAATGCATGAAAACACTTATCAGCTTTGTATTAACCTGAAAAAGATTTTGAAGTCCTTGTGGGCAAGTTCAACACGAACCAAAAATGTCATGCGGTGGCAAAAAAAGCCAATGGGATTTTGGCTTGTATAAGTCAGAGTATAATGTCTAGATCCAGGGAAGTCCTGCTATCTCTCTATTCTGCCTTGGTCAGGCCACACCTCGAATACTGTTTCCTATTTTGGACACCACAATTGAAAGGAGATGTTGACAAGCTGGAATGTGTCCAGAAGAGGGTGACTAAAATGATCAAGGGTCTGGAGAACAAGCCCTATGAGGAGTGGCTTAAAGAACTGGGCATGTTTAGCCTGCAGAAGAAAAGGGTGAGAGGAGACATGATGAATATGTATGAATATATGAGGGGAAGTCATAGGGAGGAGGCAGCAAGCTTGTTTTCTGCTGTCCTGGAGACTAGGACACGGAACAATGGCTTCAAATTACAGGAAAGGAGATACTACGTGAACATTATGAAGAACTTCCTGACTGTGAGAGCCGTTCAGCAGTGGAACTGTCTTCCCCAGAGTGTGGTGGAGGCTCCTTTGGAGGCTTTTAAGCAGAGGCTAGATGGCCATCTGTCGGAGGTGCTTTGCATGCAATTTTCCTGTTTCTTGGCAAGGGGTTGGACTGGATGGCCCATGAGGTCTCTTCCAACTGTACGATTCTATGATTTTATGATCTTATGGGTCAGTTTCGTTCAGAACTTCTTTTATCAAAAGAATAAATAAAAATAAACAGTATTTTGAAATTATTTACCATCCCTGTAATCTTTGCATTTTATATGTGCACATGGTTTTTGTAAATGAATAATCAGACATTTTAAAGCTTTAGAACATTGATCTGCCTTTACACCCCCCTCCTTCATTGGTTGCTTGCAGGAACACACTCCTGGGGAGGGGGAATTTTCCATATTTTTTCTATTGCAACGCCAAATGTTGCTTTAATTTCAAATAAAACTCTTTTTTCGATTTCTACATCAAAGTAAAACAGATAACTTGGCTTACAGCCCATTTGGGACCCCAGAATTATAGGATAAACTGATTTTTTCCCTCCAAGATTGGAGGCAAGGTTTGTGGAGGAGGAGCCTATTTGATGTCCTGCCTCTGTTTTGAAAGGGTGAAAAGATTTTTCCTCAGATTGTTTTTGAAGGGAATTATTGAATTAGAATGAACAGTGTGTGCTGTTGAACTGATATCAAAGTACATTTTATGTAAGCAACGCCTGCTAAATTCCATCTTTCACACAACTATAAAAGGTGCAGAAATGTTGCCCTCATTCTATCTATCCAGCATAATAACTCCACCATGTACAACCTGGACCTTTCGTTTTATTTCCCATATTCCTCCAAAGAGTTGAAGCGACAGTTCTTCCTCTTCCTTTTTTCAGTTGAACATCAACCCTATAAGTCAGAGTGAAGTGGGTGGGTGGGAGGTTTATTCTTCAGATGCCAACCAGATGAACTTCATGGTTGCGTGGAAATGTGTGCCTCAGTCTTTCTGTTAGCAGCAATAACTATAGCATGCTTGTTCTCATGAACAGAATAGCATTACATTACTCTAGCTAAGGGAAGCCATTCTTTCCCCCCATTTAAACACAATTGTAGGGATTTCAAATTCCAGTTTGCAGCCTCTGGACAGGTAATTTTCATGTGCACAGCATGAACTATGATGTATTGTTCCAGAAGGTACCTGTGAATCATAGCTGTAACGTTAGATTTAAGAGACAGTGTATGTGAGAAATTTAAGAAGAAGCAGCAAATTGCTAATAAACTGTCAGTATTTGTAGTGAGACCATCAAAATTAGCTCAGGTAGAAAAGTGATTTCAATATATATAAAAATGAAGAACAGTGTAGGATGAAAAGAAGAATAAGATGTGATATGATAGCCACCTTCAAATGTCTAAAGGGCTACCACATGAAAGATCAAGCAACCTTTTCCTAGTCCCACTAGAAAATAGGATCCTATTCAATAGACTCGAATTACAAGGAAGAAGACTCCAGCGAAACTGTCAGAAGAATATGATGGTATCAGTTATTCAACGAATAGCTTGCATTGGAAAATGGTGGACTTTCTCTGGAGGATTTTGAGCAGAGTTTTTGTGGCCATCAGGAGAGTTTTCTCTTATTGATCTCTGCACAAACATAGGGATAACACCAGATATCATCTTCCAATTCAACAGTTTTGATGTTTTTCCATGTATGCAGTAATAAACAAATTGGTAGTTGTGACCCTTCATCAAATCAGAATGTTACTACAGAAATATGAAAAGATGGACTTTTAATTCTGCAAGATTTCCCTCTTTCCACTTAGACATTCCACTTAGATGTCTAACAAGTTTCATGATAAAGCAGGAAAATGTGTGATTTTTATGTATTTATTTTATTTTAAAGTGGTGGGATTTTTTTTAGTTCAACAGTTCCTTTTTTCTTGTTTTATTTGAAAAGGGCACTGGAAAACTTGGTATTTTCCTTAAGCTAATTCATGCAACTCATCCCTCTGTTACTCTTTGGCATATTTACAACAGTTCTTCATGTAGTTCTGTTCTTCATAGCACTAAACCTGAAATAAAAGTCACTGGATATAGGACTTCAGTCACACAAAACGTATTTTCTACTATCGAACTCGGGTGTTTCCATCTCTCTTCCTTTTTATTGTATTCCTACCAGAATTTTTTCAGATTTCCATGAACACATTTGTATATTTTAAAAACATATTGTGATTACAGCGATAATATGGTAGAATTAATTGGATTTTTCTATTTTGGAAGTTCACTGAATCACACAATTTTATGAGCAGAATGAGCATGAAACAAAAATGCAAATAAATTACTAAATTTTAATCTACAGTGAAGTTTATTGTAAATTCTTGTCCTTAGTTTTCTGTTTCGTTTATTCCCTACTGTATTGTAAACCCAATTATTGACATCTTTGTCCAGATAACAGAACATTGCTAAAGTTAATTTAAATAAAGCTTCTAAGAAACTTCTCTGCTGTCCTGGGAAATGAGTTCTAAGCTCCCATTGTGTAACCTACTTTCAGAAGAGTAAAGAAAATTATTTTTTTTACTTTAAAATATAATTAAACAACATATTAAAATATTAAATAACTTGTAAAATTAAGTTTTCTTGTTTCTAAATTAAAGGAACAATCGATTAATTTTTCCAGTTAAAACTACTTTTTCCACTTGAAAGAGCTTCCCTATTACCTGTGAATATTTTTAAAGGAATTCCATGTGGTTAGTAGTTAATTATGAGAACCACTTATTAGCATCATAATCTTCATGGCTGTGCCATGCTCTAATAATGAGGCTACTTCCTCTGTAAAATCAATATCTGTTATACAGATATGAAAAAGCATATGAAATATAGTCTTCAGAAGATAATCGTAGCTTCCTGAACCATATGTAAGTAGCAGAGCTTTTGATGTCACAAGTGTATAGCTATTTTATTGTAATTAGCTTTTTATTTATTTGAGTAGGGCTGCCAAATAATGCTGAAGTTAACTGAAATATTTCTTTGATTTGCATATAAAAGTTACATGATGAAATTTTGAAAAGAAGTCGACCTGTTTAAATTGGCAATAGATCTGTGTATGGACAGAGACCACTTCATCTCGTTGTCAATGACCATGATATTCTTCTTGAGCACAAGTTTGTGATATATAATAAAAACACTGTTTTCTAGCAACTCTCCTTTATTGGAGAAAAGAGTTCAAGGTTTCCCTTCCCTTATTATTTTTCCCTACACTGTGACCCTTAATCTGTTCTGTTGCAGTTGTGTTTCTCATTGTATTTTAATTTACCATATATACTCATGTATAAGTCAGCTTCATATATACATTAAGTGCAAGTTTGGTGGCCAAATTATGGATTTTGCTTTGACTTGTGGATAAGACAAAGACAAAACTTAGGTGCCTGGAATAAACTAATATTTTTCTCTTTTTAAAATGCACAGAGATAACATAATTGGGAAGAACTAAAGAGAAGAAGCGGGTCTGTTTATTTAAGGGGTTACAATGGAGGGTGTACATTGCATTGCTGATCTTAAAATCTTATATCTATACAAACATAGATGGGAAAAATATAAATGAGGAAAGATGTGGCCTGAAAAAAAGGGGGGGGCTAAGAGCAAGGAAAGCAACCTGCTTCTGTTGGGGATCCAGTGTGAAGAGAGTGATGAAAGGCAGAGGTGAGAAGCATTACTGTCCCATTTCTCTTTCCTTGCCCAAACTGAAGAAAGAAAGGCAACTCTCCTTCCTTGCCTTCTTTTTAGAACTGACAAGAATCCAGCAGTAATGTAGGGGAGTCATTTTGGGTACTTGGGATGAAGTGAAGCAGCAGTGGGCATTTTAAGTAAAGGATTGAGTGCATAGAGTTTTCTGCAGAAAGACTGCAGTGGCTATTTTGAATTTAAAATGGCCACTGCAGTGTCTGCAGAGAACATTATGTGCTTAATTCCTTACTTAAAATGATCGCTCACTCTTTGTGTTACCTCACTCCCCAAAATGGCTCTCCCATACTGCTGCTAAACTCTGCTTGGCCTAAGAAAGTTGAAGAAGGGAGGGTTGCCTTTCTTTTTTCAGCTTAGGCAAGGGATAATCGGTCAGGAACAGTTTTGGCTCTGCCCCTTGTCTTTGCCTTTATACTGGGTTCCTATTCCAGCAATGACCCCATGTGTACATTGATTCAGGTTTTTGCAGGGTGGGTGGTGGTTTGTCAGTGTTTGACTTATACATGAGTGTGTATAGTACATATGAAACTGCTAAAAAAAGAGGTTCAGCACTTGTGAATTAGGTGCTATCAGTATGCCCATGATAACCAACTCTAGCTCTCCTTTTCGTCTTAAGTCCATGCAAGATGTTTTGATTTCTAAACTGTATTTAACTCAAATAAGGCAGGAATGTTTCTGGTAAATTGAAAAACCAGTCTAGGAACTAGGATCTATCCTATGTTGGACTGAGTTTGTCTATATGCTTAGATTGTCCTGAATGTTTTGGCACTGGCCACGACTGTGTTTTTACTGCCAAGGCTAGTATGACAACTTATAATATACTCTATAGGTAGCTGCCTTTTTAAAAGTTTTACAAACTTGGACTGGCCCAATGTTTTGACCATAATCTTGACTCGAGCCACTCATAGGAAACATATGACCGTTTCCCAGCTGAGGGTCTGTTTTCAGGCATATTTCCAGTTCTATACTGTTTGGGACCTAATTATTTGATTAGCAGTTTTTCTTCTTAAATGTCTGCCTGAGTTTTAAGATCCTTGGCAGAAGCGCTTCTGTCAGTCAAGTCATCCTTAAAGGCATATTTGGTGTGAGTCATTAAATCCCAATAAATGTTTCAATTCTGCAAGAGATTGCATGGAAGTATAGGGAACTCTATAGATTTTGCCTGTTATAGAGCCATGTGAACATACATTAATAGAATTATAGAATTATAAGTGACCACAAGAGCTATCCAGTCCAAAACTCTTCCATAACTAAAGCATTCCTGAGAGATTTCTTTCGTTTGTTTATATAAAAGTGTTTCTGCTATTAGGTTTTCTGTGCTCCATTTTCTGTGCTCCAGTAATTTGGATATAATCCTGTCTGCTTCTAGTATAGAGCTAGTGTGCTCATTTTGAATCCATTATTTCTTTTCATAGAAGTGCTTTATAAGCACAATCACAGAGGACAAGAATAACAGAATACTTTTAAATCAAGCATCTCTGAAAATAGGAATAGCCCACTTACCTGTGTGTCTTTTTCTGTGTCTTGTCACAGTTGCAATTCTGGGATATTAGCCCAGTCCTAACTGAAGAATGACACTGCTGTGCAATCAGTACGTTAGAGCTTTCTGCCCTCTAAACCCCTGCAGCTCAGTGCTTTGTAAAAATCGTATTCTTAAAAATACTTCTCCAACAGCTGCCTATGGGCAGTATCCCAGCAGTGCCTAATAGGCTACTGTTATAGTAAAAAATAGCTGTTCTAGCTGATATAGCAAGATTAGCCAAGTCTCTCACAGAGGGGAGCGAATGTATCTATGTGGCTGCATGCATGCCATGCCTCCCTGCTGCACATAACAGTGATCGAAGAATGCCAGGCAGTCTTTAGTCCTTGACAGGTTTGTGAAAGAAAAGACGTAACCACGTTACATTTATGAGTAATTTTTGAGATTTAGCAAGCAACATCCTTTTCATTCAAAAGACTATTTTTGAACTATCCATTGAAGCTGGCAAAGCACACTGACATTGACCTCTTTCTGATAAATACTCATCACTGTATTACTTCTTTTGGTTTTTCTGGCATTCTAGAAAAGGGCTGAACTTGTCAAGCATTACTTTTTTCTGTATTTCTGATTATAATAGTCTTCAATTTACAGTCTCTCGTTGATAGATTTAGTTCATGAGATGAAGGTTAGCAACTGCTTTGAAAATAAAATTGAGTGTCATTCAAAGTCAAACTTGAGCACTGAATTTTTATTATTATGAGGCTGGGTAATTTAATTTGTTGTATATGTCCTCAGTGTTTTCCTCTGACAGAATCCTATTTTCAGATCTTTGGAGAGTAATAGAATTGACAAGTCCACATCTTCATTTTGTTTATTTTGGCAAGTAGTAAGGGTTGAATATTCATTTTCATAGCTTTCTCTATCATATACCCATCTTTGTGGCTGTAATTTATTTATTTATTGCACCCTAAGCAGATGGGAGTTTAAGATTTTAACAGCTCTAGTATATTGAAAGGGGAGGAATACAAATCCTCTTCTTTCCCTTGTCAAGCAAAGAGACATAAAATAGAAAATGTCATTTGAAATGTGTGAAGGTGGGGTAGGAGAAGATGGATCATATATTGGGCCTGTCAGGCATGACAGGCACTCTTTAAGCTGAGAAATGAGTACATATAAAACCTGTCCCTCTTTTTTTTTTTTGCTGTTCTTGATTTATTGCGAACTATTTTAATTACTATAAAACATTGTGTCTCTGTGTATATATGTGTACATTCATATTCCAGCAGCTTTAACAAACCTTTTTGATATGATGATGGTGATGATAATGATGCACAATGTATTTCTCTGTTTAAAGGTTCAGCTGCTGTAATTGTTATCGTTGCATTACAAATCATGATGATAAAGATGACAAACTGTAAAAAACACACACACACACACACAATAAAGAACCCGTAAAACCAGAAATATCAGAAACATGAATAGCATGTTACTGATATTTGTAACACATCAGAAACATGCTATGCATACATTTAGCATGCTTTCTGGGTTTTTTGTTTGTTTGTTTTTAGCATTTGTCGTCTTTATCATCATGATTTATTTATTTATTTAGCATAATCACCATACCTGGTATTTTACTAATTAAAGGACAACAAAATAATTCCCTGCTTTCAAGTTTACAGTCTAATTAAGAATAACTGTACTCACTGCTAAATAACAAAGAATCAAAGATGTATTTCAATGATTCTGAAGGATAATGTACAGTGTTCTAAAAAGACTGCAACCATCAGCTCTTTAAATTGATTTAGTTGATAAAACCAGATTTGTTCTTAGAATTCGTATATATAGTTAAGTTTTATATGAGGTCTAATTAGAAAAGGAAGCATGGAAAACAGGATTTGCAATCTGTTTAAATCATTTATCTCTGAGGAAATATACTTGAAAATCAATTTAATACTGAATAATGGATTTCTTATTCCAAAAACAAAGGTTAATCTCAGAAAGTATCTAAATTATGTTTTATGAAAGCAAAAGAAATAATCATTGGTTTTCTTTATATTTCCGTATTCCAGTGAGAGATACACACAACTTTTTATAAACACACCAGTAGAATGTTTATAAACACACCAGTAGAGATACTACTATACCAGTAGAAATTACACCACTCTCCTATATCTAAAAAATGTCAGTTTTTGCCTGATCTAAAAAAAAGTATGTGAGAGAACATGGCTATTCCACTCCACAATAAACATAAATGTTGAAACAGCCTGAGACTCAATCAAATCCTAAACCAGAATTGAAGGTCTTTGATTGAGGCTTCACCTACATTGACCATTTAGGTTTGTGTGGGATCTGATCAGCCCAAGGGTGGCCACAAAATGCACAAAGGCTGATCTGGATTAACCTATAGAAATGGACTTGATGCACCAGAATTCGAGCTTTCTCCTGAGTTCCAGCAGTGCAGACATTCACAGCCAACCCACAATCCCTGGGCTTTTGTGGCCCAGGGATACAGGATGGCTGTCCTCTCCTGTCCTTTCTCTCAGTCTTGCTGCCATCTACAATGATAACAGGGTGCATACCTCATGATCAGAAGTCTCACTTCCTGGTTCTATGCATTTTCAGTTTTGGGGCTATATAATAATTGATATCTATATACATAATTTAAATAAAGATTTTATAGTATAGATGCTTTTGCTATTTTTAATTTTGATTTTGAGGCAAAGCATCCTGTTCTATGGTGGCTGTAGCATTCTCAGATTTGTGTAGACTTACCAGAGAAATAAGTAAAATACGTGGGCAGGGGCCACTTTTCATTTCACACTCCACAAGCTGCTCTGCTATTCTTTGGAGTGAAAATTACAGCCAGAAATCACTTTTGGTTTCATCATCTAGATTTGTGGGCGTTTGGTGGGATTTAGATGTTTTAAACTAATCTACCTTCAGAAATAGCATTTGACTTTTTATATAATCATTATGGATTCAGAAATAGAAAAATTCAGGGTAGCTCAAGCATTTGGCAAATTACACATGTAAGATTTATTTATGAGTGAAATCTTGCATTGCCGTTGTATTATGAATTCATTTGACTATAGTCTGATCAGATATTACAACTGCTTGAATTCTATCTGCTATATAAATATGAACAAAGAAAAATGCTTGATATATTCACATATAATATTGTTGTAACCTGTTCAGATTCTGAGTGTTCAGATCAGAAGGAAGGGGAAACTGGGTGAGATTCAGAGTGTTCAGACAGAGTTGGAGATGCTGGGAGAGATTCAGAGGGCTCAGACAGAGTTGTTTTGGAATCTCTTCCTGACAGTTCCAGGAGAAGGCCGCTCCCATGGGAATTGACTAGACATGCAGACTGAGAGAAATGTGGGAGACAAATGTTTTCTAGGTTGAGTTGATTGGAATTGCAGACAGAGGGCATGCAATTAAGTAAGACTCGATTATCTCAGAGAATTAGACATAAGGAGCAGAGAAGCAGGTGCTGGAGAAGTGATGTCATGGGAGGAATTGGGGCTTTTAAAAGTGGTTCATGTTGGTATGATATTTGTGAGAGCATCACAAATTCATGTACTCAAGTTTTAAGCTGTTCTTGCTTTCTAGTTTTTGTTAGGCCTAGTTTGCCTGCCTTGGATTCATGTTATCTTGTCTTTGGAAATATCGGTGAATTGCTTTGAGGACATTCTTTTGAATGGTTTCATAAACTCTTGACCACTATGGAAGTAACCTTTTGAACTTGGAGTCTCTTTTTTGAATTTGCTAGTTTTTTATATACTCTTCTTTTAATAAACATTTACTTATTGGATTACCTGGACAGTGTGTGGTTTGTGGTGAAAAGAGGCTTCAGGCCCCTAGTGCAACAAATATGAGCCTATGGATACACTGCTTATTAAATGAAATTATTCTCCATTCCATTATAATGCCAAACTTCATCTAAATATTTTATTATGGGGTAGGTTCAGGGGATATTATATGCTGAAAAATAGTGTTTCTGATTTGCTTCAAAAATGCTATGTCTTCATATTTCTCCACTTAAGCACTTAGTTGCTATAAAATCTACATATGTCTGCATCCAATATTTATTTATTTTAAAATTTTTAATTCACATTTGGCTCGCCCAAAATGGTTTTTAATTTTTTCTTTTATTGCTTATGTTGAGTTTTATTGATTGTATTGTTTTATAATTGCTGTTGTGTTATTATTATGTGTTATTGGGCTTGGCCTCATGTAAGCCGCCCCGAGATGGGAGATGGTGGTGGGGTATAAATGAAGTTAATAAATAAATAAATACATACATACATACATAAATTAGTTGTATGACAAAATCAGATTTTGATCTAGAATCTTTTTTATACTTACTCCTAACTAAATGATCATCTTACATAAAAACCACCAGCAAGGTAATGTGAACAGTAACTTTATCTAGAATTAAGGAGATTCCTCTTCCGACATTGAGCTTAACACAAAGCAGCATTTTGAAACAAGTTCCATATCTCTGTTCTCTCTTTTTTCAGGAATCAAATTCGAGATAAAAAACTGGTATCTGGTTTAGTCATATAACTAAGTTGCATTAAGTAGAGTAATATGAAGACAACATTATTTATTCCTAAATAGCGTGGTCAGTGTTGTTTGTACCACCAGCTACTTTTCTATTGCATATAGATTATAACACCTATTATTTAAATAAAGCCATTAAACAGGAAAACACTGTTCTAGATTAAACGCAGAATGCACTCACTGAGAAAATCATCTTTAGCCAGCATCCAGACTCAAGCAATTTATTATAAGCAGCGGAGTTTCCTGATTACAGTGACTTTATCATTCGTTGTAACCAAATAAGTAAATGTCTGGATCTTTCCATGTGTGAGCCCTGTGAGGATTGACTCCTGGGATCGCTACCATGACCCTGGGGTTCAAACCCCACTGTGATCCCAGTTCTTTGGGGTTCAAGAGTCCAAAGGAGTGGGATGGCATCCCCTCCCCTTTCAGCCACCACCATTTCCCCCAAAAAATTATCTGAGGGGCCTGGCTGCATGCTCCTCTCCCCTCCCAACTCCTGATGCATCATTTTGACGTGCCAGGAGCTTTTGCCGGAGGGGCCAGAGCATGCAGCCAGGAACAGGTAGGTCAAATGTCGCAACTGGGAACTGTGGTGACACAGGGGACTGCAACTTCATGTCCCTTGAAACATCCCAACAGTCCCCACTGGTTGTAAGGCAGAGGAAAGCCTGAATTCTGAGGCAGAATTTGGACTACCCCAACTTTGGGTAACATGGGGCAAAGTCATGCTAAGGTAGCCCCATCTACATTTACCTAAGTGGCCAGTCTACATGGGGCAACCTTAGAGGACAGGCATATCCCTATCTACCCAAACCAAAATACCATTAGGTTCAATACGGCTTTCTTCCAAGTATGTACAGAATTTTGGATTCAGACCACAAATGTAGTGATATATTCAGGTGAAACTTATTCACACATATGCATGTGTAGAATTTTAAAATGATTTTGTCTTCCTTTGTTTGCTTTCTTAATATTTAAATATTAGATTTATTAAATTTCAGATTTATAGTGCTCATATTCACCTGTTCCATTGGAAATAATAACTGAGTAGATGAATATATAATTGCAGGATTTCAAAGTATTTGGGTCTTTAAAAAGAAGAAAAAAGCTTTGAATATCAACTATGCAATTTTGAAGAAATGAGGAATGCCATTTGTTTTTATTAAGCTGGGATTTGAACATTTATAAGAAGCACTGTGGGAGACATAGCTTTTGAAATTGAGGCAATGTTTCTCACTTGCATATGAAAAATATTATTTTTGGAATTTCTTTATACGTGGACATAGAAACTATGCCTGAAGGGAATATGTTTACTTGTGGGTCCTTTGTGTGTATTTGTGTGTGTTGTGTTGTTTTTCATTTTAAAGAGGTTTCTTAGTAACTGTAGCACTAGCCTAGGAATACCAAATGAGAGATAACATCTTCTGATAAAATGTAAATATATTGTTTAAAGAATGTCAGTGTGATTAAGTCTCTTCAGCTCTGAAAATATTAAAACAACAGGTGGATTTCTCATAATATTTAACTGACATTATGATAAATTATTTTTAGAAAACAACTTAGCCAAAAGTGGTAATCTTCAATATTTGAAAAATCATAATGCCTGAAAAAAACACATTTAAAGTATACTTGTGATAAAATATAATTGAATTAGAAGAAAAACAAATAAACACTGTAATAATCTTCCTTTTGACTTGAATTATTTATAATCTCCTTGTCTTCTTTTTTTCCTTTATGCTGTTTTTACAATATTATCTGCCTATGACTGGATTGAGTGAGTACTTGCAGTTTAGTTTCGCCTCATAGAATCAATCACGGTCTTAATGCAATACAAAAAAATCATATGTTCTTATCCCAACTATTTTACCTGCAGGATTTGGACCTTATTAAATAATAATAGTTTAAAAGTAGTTGTGGTTGATGTTATTTTTGTGGTGATATTGCTGCTCTGAGCAATGTGTTTGTGCTATTTGTGTCACATTTAGTAATACGTTAATTTTGAGTTACATTTAAAATAACATACTGTATTTACCGGCATACTAGACGGCTTTTTAGGCCAGAAAAATCTTATTAAAAGTTGGGGGTCGTCTAGTATGCCGGGTATAAATTTAAAATAATAATAATTAAAAGAAAATCCAACTATGTACCTTAAGAAAGAAGGGAGGAGGAGGGCGGAGGGAGGGCACAGGGAGGAGGAGCGGCAGGCCATATTGCCATGGCCCTGCCTCAAAGTGGGGGCTGCCGCGGGCTGCAACAAGGGTTCCTGCCTTCTCCAGCGGATCCTCGCTGTTGCGGTAGCAGTCCTTGCTGTGGCCCTCTTGCATGGAGGCTTGCGCATCGGTGGAGGGAGGGTGGGCCCTAGGGTGGAGGCAAGGCCAGTGCTGGGCTCTCTGACTCTTCCTCATGCCTCCCTCCGGCGTGAAGACGCTCCGGATGTCCAGTGTAGGTGCGTCAATGCTGGCGGCGTGGCGGGGAGGAGCCTTTGGATGACTTCCTGTAGCCCCGGATGAGTTGGCTGAGGCAAAAATTACCGTCATTAAATTTACTTTTCAAGAAAAATTGATTTATTTGGAGGTTATAACTGCGATGCATATGACTGATACCTTGGAAGATTGACATTCCATTGTATATCCACTTATATTATGAAAATAGATGATCGAAGAAAATAAAACTAACATTATATAAAGAACGGTGATATCCCGCTTGATTCTTCAGCGTGTTTACGGAGAACACCCACCTTCAGCGTGTTTACGGAGAACACCCACCCCTTCCTTATCTCTGAGGCATTCTGGGAACCATAGTTTCTCCCAGAATGTCTCAGTCAGCTCATCCGAGGCTACAGGAAGTCACCCAAAGGCTCCTCCCCGCCACGCTGCCGCATTGGCACACCCATGCTGGACATCTGGAGCGTCTTCACACCGGAGGGAGGCATGAGGAAGAGGCGGAGAGCCCGGCACTAGCCTTGCCTCCACCCTCGAGCCCACCCTCCCTCCACCCATGCACAACCCTCCATGCAAGAGGGCCAAAGCAAGGATCGCTACCGCAATGGCGAGGGCACTCTGGAGCCACTGGAAAAGGCCAGGAACCCTTGCTGCAGCCCCTGCTGCGAGGCAGGGCCATGACTCGTCGAACAAACAAAGGAGCCAGGAATGTGTACTCGTCTTAAACGGCGAGTATATAACTAACTCTATCTTTTGTGCTTAAAAGTTGGGGGGTCGTCTTATAGCCCCAGTGGTCTAGTACTCTGGTACTTAAAATACTTCAATATAAAAATGGCAAAAATGTCATTTCACATTTTGTTATCTTAAAACAATGTCATTACAGTAGGCCCTCCATGTCCATGGGTTCTGAATCCATAAATTCAACCATCCACTGTACTAGTTTTACCTTTTTTCATTAACAAAATTGTAATATCCAAGTTTTTATTTTACTTGGAAAAATTCAGTAGCAACCAGCTGAGCAATCAATGGTTATAAAATTCATCAAGTTAAGCAGCATTTTCTTTATTTGCCTTAAATGTCCTCAAAATGGTTTTTTAATCTGAGGCAAATTTCCTGATTAGAGTTGAATTTTAGCTACTGTCAGAGATCCTTCACCTTGTTAATTTTGGTGCTGCAGACTTCTAATTCAGCAACTGCTCAATGTCATTATAGCCTCATTAGAGAGTCAGATAAGAAATGGTCATGCTAATTTCCTTAAAATAATAACATCAACTTAATGTTTGAAGAAAAAGGTTGACTTAATAATTCAAATGGGTTCTTCTCATTTTCATATCCTCAATCAATCACTCAATCAGTTTATTACTTGATGAGTCGCCCTCCACCGGAGTGTTCCAAGCGACTTACACACTAAAACAGAATATAAAATTACAGCTAAAATAGTTACCCATTAAAAGCTTTACCAAAGAGCCATGTCTTGAGTGATTGCATAAATGACCATAGGTCAGGCATGGCTCTTCATTCTGGTGGTAGAGCATCCTAAATGAGAATGCTGAATAGTTTGCTTACTGTTTAATATATACCTATCAGTTGGAAAAGCACAGTTCATATGTTGATTTCTAGTGCTATCACAGAATTAAATTTATGTATCCACTGCTCTTGAACTTTATATATTTCTTTGTCTCATCAGCACATTGGTACAGTTCGATATTACTATCCCTTTTCTAAATATCTCTGTTTACGGATTTTCTGCTGAATATACACAAATTACAGTGTTAATATTTCCAGAATTTTAGGGATAATCACGCTACTGTAGTGTATTCTGCATTTGTGGTAAAATGAATTCCACACCCAAAGGTTTATTTATGCTGTTACTATTTATGGCTCCTTGTTGTAAAAGCAAGCAACTTGCATCTTCTTGAGAGGAACTTCTATCATGACTGTAAATAAATCTCAGCTCAAATCCTAACTATCCCCACCCCATGCCTGCTTTCAAAAGTAACATTTATATAGTTGCTTCTTAAACTACCAGAAATTGAATCGTATTGTTATATTTGGAGAACTTTTGCCCACAAATTTAGAATAGCATAATTTCTCATTTAATTCCTACAACTTCCTTTCTACAGTTTTGTGCAGTTCGAAATATCTCATTATCCATTTATTAATAGGGAGTGTTTGTTGTTGTCACAGTTCTCAGTGAATATTTTACAAGATATATTTAAACAATGATACTTAGTAAGCAATGTACTGACTATAGGCACAGTCAGGAAAATTCATGTTGTTGCATTTTGCTTTCTGGCAGATAGGTTCACATTAGTTATTTGGTAGCGAAAAATATGGGCTTACTTGTATGTTGCAAAATGTTCTCCAACCATTTGTAATTCCAAGTGATACATAAGTACCATGTCATGATTTCTGACTAGATGATTTGAAATCATTTGAATAAAGATATCTAGATTTAAATGCTATGTGATAGTTGAAGTTTCGAGTGTTCTCCATGTTTATTATGTTCATTAGAACTCTGTCCCCAGAGATTATCTTGACAGTGTATGCTTTCACTTCAGCAAGACCTCAAGATATTTGGGTCAGTGCACAATGAAATACTTTTAGGGCTGAACATATCCCAGAAGACTCTCTGCACAAGAAGTGGCATCAGACTCGTGAGTGAACATGTAAAGCTTTGAGTGTTCTTGTTTAAATGGGTTTGTACGCTCTGATAAGAAATTTTTCCTCCTTTATCCACCACAGCTAAGAAAACATCAGTTTAGTTTCAAATTAGTGCATTGAGGATTTTAATATCTTTAATGTGATTGTTAAAGATATATCAAATATATTTTCAAGGCACAAATTAATGTTCCCATTTTTGCAGCTGATCAATAAAAAAATATAAATTTTGAAGAACAGTGTGAAAATATGTTGTATAGACATACATATAAATGGAGACATTCAGTGCTATCAGAAGGCATATATTAGAATGTGAATAGTCTTGTATGCTTTAGATTTATGAGTTTATTAATTTCTATTGATTAGAGTTTAGAAAAGAAAAACTTATTTTTTTCTGTAATATGTACTGCATTGCAAGAATTTCACAGTGATCTCTTGTTGCAAATATAGATACTCTGTTTTCTCTTTAGATCGTATAAATAGTTCTCCTTTTACCAAATATAAGTGTGATGGAAGAATGCAGAGGATAAGTAGTAGACAGTGATAATTTTGACTAAATTTAGGTTTTTTTTATCCCAACCAAATTCAGCCACAATTCGTCTTCTGTATCTGGCTAGATTTAGATGAACTAGCATTTGTCCACTTGTCTAAGGAATAGAGATATCCCTCTGTTCTCTTAAATGAACAGTTTCATATCTTATTTACAGGGGGGGAAACACTGAAAAGGGAGGGCATATTCTAATTGGAAGGAGTGTTCTTACAATGTGCTTCCTATTCAGTCAGGTTATTATAGTGTGTTAAATAAAAGCATGTAATTTTTAAGCTTTGTATAACAACAGACGCCTATTCTTGCTATAATTTCTTGCCAGCTTTCAGTAAAGGAAACACTCTGTTCAGAGTATCATAGTAAAATACTTTAAAACTTAAGTAATTTATCTGCTTTCACTGCAGCTGCAACTATGGATAAATAAATACACCGTATATATATTCATGAACAGGCAGCATATAAGGTTGTAGATAACTGCAGGCACTGTTAATTAGCACATTGGGTGGGATCCTAGAACTCAAGACTCACAATTTATATTCCACTTGAGGGTTTTTTTAAATGTTACTGAGAAAGATTTGTAAGGCCTATTGCTGGGTATATAGGACAGATGAGTGGATGAGCACATTCCTGTTCTTCAGCCTGGATTGGAGGACTTTGCCATCTGAACCCCCAAGAACCCACTGCAGCCAGGCAGTGTAAATGCACCTTGCCAACCTCGTTCACTTCTGTTCTTGTAGATAAAATGTTGAGCTAGTGGTATAAGACAGCATCCTCTGTTCCATTATAAGAGATTTATTTTAAACACACACACTTGCCCCAGATGGGCTTGATATAATATTTGATATTACTGTTGATTCTCTTGTCCTTCTGGCCCTTTATTTATCTTCCAAATTTATGTTTTATGGGAATTAGATAAGGTGTCAAATTCCCTTAGCCTCTGCTGTTTTGCTGCTAAACAAGATTGTGGGATTTTTCTAAGAGTACATTAGATCTGTGGTGATATGATTTTCATCCACAAAAGTATTATTGTACCTGATACTCAAATCCCAGATATTCTATGTTGAGGAAATTACTGGGGGGGGGGGGACCTTGTACTCTCTGTGGGGAGTAAAGATGTTGTGAGTTATAATTTCAGAAACTGAGGTTCAAGTAGAAAATTTCAGTCCCAAATTGAGTATTGTCAGACGGCACCCGTGTTATGTAAATGCCTCCAAATAACATTATATTCTCCACCCCTGTTGGTAAGTTGCCATACATAGGAAATATTTTCATGTGTGTATGCATTTTAGTGATGACTGGGCTTTTGCTGTATTGAAAACCATATTTTGAAGAGTATCTGTTTTCCATTGTTCTCACTTTATCCGCAACAGATTTGCTCCAGTAATTTGGCTAATGTAGTATTTGAGTTAAGACAACATGTATCTTCTTAAAATTGGTTTTCCTAGCTATAAACAATACACTGAAAAGTTTATAGATTGTGAAAATGGAAGGCTTATGTGTCGAGAACGTTGGATGTATAATTTCTACTGCCTCAAGTAAGTGTGACTAGGAGTTTAGAAGAAAAATATTTATTGTCTTCTGGTGGGAAAACTGTAGCTTTTACTCACTTCATATATAAATGGGTTTATTTTCTCACATTTCAAAATGGCAGTATTTGGGCCATGAATTGTATTTCACTTGTTCCATTCTTGTTAAACATCTGGGTGGGGTGAAATTAAGAAACAAAATGAAGCTCCCTCATTTACAACAGAGCATACCCTATTTTTGTATCAGCTTTCATTTCAATTCAAATAACACAAAAAGTTTTTTAATCACCGTGACAATTATCTTTTAATGCATTACCTGAAAATGTACATTTGTATCTGCTTCTTTTCAAAACCATAAGTAGATTCTGATGTGAAACTTGATCTCTTTTGTGTTTGTCCATTAAATGCACATATCATGCCATACCTGTCAACATAAAAAGAGACATGTCCGAATATTTTTAGCCTCAAAATAAAATTGATTTATTGCTGTTTGGCCAGCAGTTATTTAATTGCTATGAGAACTATAACTGGTCATATTTGTAACATTTCACCTTTGTAACATCTTTCCTCTTGTTCCCTATGTGTGAATCCAGATACAAATACAAGGAGAATTTTCTTACTGCTATTTAGAAAGTATTATGTTTGCCTGCAATGCTTTCCCCCACCCCCAGTTTCTGAGAAGGATACACTGCTACAATTTTATATTCAAGCTTTTAGCAGAGTCCGTCAAAATCTGTTATGATCTCCTGATAATGCACAACCACTGACTTGGTTTATCTAATGCAGGCATTGTCTGACAGAGTTATAGCATGACTGTGGGCCATTTGATTGTTGTGGCTTGAAGGAGCATTTTCTTTGTAGCAGCATCAGCATGATCTGCCTTTGCACCTGAGCCATGAGAGGACACAAAATAATTGATGTGATAAAAGAGTTCACAGACAGAATTGTTTTATGAAAAGCATTTTACCTTTGCAGTCGCTATCTAATGTTAAAAATGTTGACATATCAAGTGTTTCTATGCAGTACTGCTTTGCTGTATAGGTAAAACGTGGCAAGGGAGCAATAATACGTGTGGAGTATGGTGCTTGCATTTTATACATTATAGTAATTGTCAGTGATATTTTTAATAGTGAAAGGATCACCAAGATTGCAAGGTCTACTTGCAAAACTAAAACAAATAAAAGATGGCGTAGAAAAGAATCAGGGCAAATAAAACATTTTCATTTCTAAAAGTCCTATATTTGTAAATAAGTTAAGCCTTTGTGGTTTTTAGATGTCAGACATCATTACTTGATATTTGCTTCTTAGAAAAGTCACTATTTGCAAAGACTCAAAAACAGCTCCTAAGAGAAGATGGAAAAAGACAATTGAAGTGAACAGTTCACACTTAGTAGAGGAGAAGGCATGTGTAACGGATACCAAAAAAGTATAGGAAACAAAATGTTATATCTGTCAAATGTTTTGTTTAAAGCTACTGAGCATCATAATGTCAATCACACAACAATTGTCCAGAAAACAGTTAATCCAGAAGAGAGTTAACATACACATTGCCAGAAATACAAATTTAAACTTATTAAATTTTCGTAACACATTAAATTTCCATAAACATTTTTTAAAATTTTTTTTCACTTGGATGTTAACATTATTTTAGGTCAGAAAAATGTCTTAACTGTTTCACTCAGGCAAAGCCTGCGGAAAAGCCTCCTGAGAAGTAGACTTCACCATACTCTGGGGCAGCCTATGCCACTCTCCAACAGCTTTTACACTCAATAAGTTCATCCTAGCCTTTTCAGCTGAATCTCTTTTCCTGCCATTTCAAACCATTGCTCCCTTGTGCCCTGGTCTCTCAAGCAGCAGAAAATCAGTTTTCCCTCTCCTCCTCAGTGGGATACCCTTTAAAATCTTGAAAGATGGTTCTCATGTTCCCTCTCTACCTTCTCTTCTCCCATCTAAACATTCCTCCAGAGGAAAGGATGAAGAAAGAAAAAGAATGAAGAAAGGGTGGAAGAAAATGATATCAGGAAGGAAGGGTGAAAGGAAATTGAGAGAGGGAAGAAGGGAAAAAAGAGCAGGAGGGAGAGAGGAAGGAGGAAGGGAAGGAGAAAGATGTAGGTAAGGGAGGGAGGGAGGGCGGAAATAGAGAAGGAAGGAAGGAAGGATATGATAGTATGGTGAGAGAGGAGAGCCTGAGAAAAGAGCCCAATGCATGTGGCCTCCGGGGTTGGGTTTGCCCATACCTGGTTAAAGCTGCTGTATAGGTGACAACATTGTTTATATCAGCTAGCAACCATTTAGGGTTGAAATAATTCAACTGATCTAAAAAATAGGAAAGAATAAAGAAGGCTAGCCCCTTCAAAAACAATAAGGAATGCAGGGCATACTATTTTAATGCTAAGCTGCTTGTCATGCATAGAGATGGTCATTTAAGGGCCAGTTTTTTAAAATGAATTGTGCAATATTCTGAAGGCCTCTTGGAGAATATAAACATGAAATAATTCGGAAGAACAAAGTACCTGTTAATAATTAGAGTGGACTTATTAAAGCATAGCATTAAGTACTTTATGAACATCACAATGCTTCTAACCTTATGCTCATTTACAGATTGAGTGGAATTGTTTTAATGGCGATGTGTTTTATGCTGGGTTTTAATGTATTTTAATATTTATTTATTTATTCTTCGATTTTGTATACCGCTCCTTCCTGCAGGCTCGGGGCGGTTCACACACGACCATATTACACAATCAAAACAGCAGTACACATAAAATTGCATGAGATGCAACACAATTACATAAAATACCATTGATACGGTAGTACATAAAATATGTTGTTGTAGTTGTTTTTAATCTGTATAGCATTGAATTTTTGCTGTTATGCCGGTCTGAGTCTCTCGATAGAGGTGAGAAGGTCGGGGTACAAAAGTTTTAAATAATAAATAATATAAATGCCCTAAAACAGGCAGTTTCCAAGTCCAATAGGCAGTAGATTAGCTCTGGGTTTTTATCCAAATCTGTATTCTTAATCTTTTTAGTCATATCTTATGGAAATGATTTAGGTTTTTTAAGTCAGCATGTTATTATTTGCAAGAAGATGCATTTTAGGTGGGTTTGTATAAAGAAATTTAAGTGATCTAATTTTTGAGGATACATCCAAGAAATGAAAGAGAGAAAAAAGTCAAAGAAAAACACAAACCAATAGAAAGTATTTGTAATGAAAAAGTCTAAATAAGCCCAGTACAAGCTCAGATTTGAAAAAAAAATCTTAATATTTTCCTAATAATAAAAATAAGGATTTATTTTGTTTTGCTATTTTGGGACCAAGGAGGAAAGGGCATGAAAATAGTAGCTCCGCTGTGTGGTGAAAATTGTGAAATTCAAATGGAGGACACTGAGGACACTGAGAAGGCAGAATGGCTCTTTTCCACCTTGGAGAAAAGTGGCTAATAGATTGTCTCAGGATTCTGTCCTGGTCCTGTTCTTCAATTTATTTCTAATCTACTTGGATGGAACAAAGTGTGTGTGCGCGCGCGCATGTGTATGTGTGTGTTTGAGCACTTTCAAGTCCTCTGTTGACTAGGATTTTCTAGACAAGCAATACTAAGAGGTGATATTGCCAGTTCCTTTTTCTGAAAAGTAGCCTACAGTGCATAGTATTCTTTGGTCTTCTTCCATATAAGTATTAATCAGAGCTGACCCTGCTGAGCTTCTAAGATCATACAAGTGCCTTTAGAGTAAATATCTTTAAGAAATGGTAAAACAAGTTAGGAATGCTAGGTAATATCCCAAATGATTGAATTAGGTTGCAATATGACTTTAATAATTAAAGGAATTGCTTCTTTATTTGAAACTTTGTTACCACGCTGTCTGTATTTGTTAATATATGTATTGTGTTAAAATTGTTAATTGTGGTGTGGTCCAGGAAAGGGAGAGTTAAACAAAGAAAATTAGGCTCCATAGGAAGTGACAGAAATATGCAATTGGCCCTCTGTGTAGCAACCCAGTTCCCTTTCGTGCCTGGGGGGCAGGGGGCAGCACCGGGGGTCCCACTTGCATTAGGGCCAACTGCAGTTGATGAGGACATGGAGGAAGGGGCTGATGAGTTAGCTGGGCCTTCCTCTCCCACAGAGAGCTTGGCCTGGGATGATGAATGGCCTGACGGCTATGATAGCTGGGAAGTTCAGGCTGACCCTCAGAGTGATGATTCCACTCAGTCTGAGAACCGAGGTGGGTACGGGTCGCAGGAAAGGATCAGAGAAACAGTGGAGGATGAGCCCATGGAAGCCGAAAGGGAGTTAGGCTCTCACGAAGATAGCGACCCAGGTGCTGGGAGGCAAGGACGGAGCTTTGATAGGAGACGGAGCATTGAGTCCAGCAGGAGGGATTGGCACCGTAGCCTAGACCGCCAGAGAAGCGCTAGATCCCGTAGCACAGATTGGCGCAGAAGCCTAGAGCGTCGGGGGCCTCGCCAAGGGGATTAAGTATAGGA
The DNA here is from genome assembly GCA_030556195.1 of Anolis apletophallus. NCBI lineage: Eukaryota > Metazoa > Chordata > Lepidosauria > Squamata > Anolidae > Anolis > Anolis apletophallus. Next base: position 36,851,885 of record JARBWK010000012.1, on the reverse strand, counting down.
TCCGTGGGAAAGGATCCTCAGTAGCTCGGCCACTTCTGTTCTAAGGGGAGTGAAGCGAGCGAAGTTCCACGGAGCCAAGTTGCCGGCTCGAGTCTTGCCAAGAAGTTCTTGGGATTGTTTATGAACTTTGCCTTGTTCTTTGCCACGGACCAAGTCACTAATCCGCATTGTTTTTGCGGAGCTTTTGCCACGTTGCCTTTGGATTTTTCTTACGGACTCTTTACCTTTTTGATTGAACTTTTGTTACTCTTATGGACAATTCACCTTTTCACCTGTTTTTATTATTCAATAAATAGTTAGCTGATTACCGTCTCTGTGTGTGTGATTAAGGGGCTGGGCCGAGACCCTGCATCGTGATACTCTGTATCCTCAGATTCTATAGCTATGGATTCAATCATGGCTTAAAAATATTTTCCAAAAATTCAGAAAGCAAACCTTGATTTTGCCATTTTATATGAGGGCCCTTCCAGGCAGGCCTTAATCCCAGGAGGAACTGGGTTATTTAAATCCAGTTCTTCATGGGATTAAGGTGACACACCCTCCCACAACTGCAGACTTTGCCTGGGGGGATGACTACCAGAGGTTGACACAGGAGGGCACCCAGCCCCCCATTTCACCCCCAAAACATACATGAGGGATTCCCACCCCCACCTCCTGACATGTCCTTTTCATGTGCCAGAAGAGCTCTCTGGAGGGGGCTTTGCTGCCAGCAGGCTTCTCTTGTGAGTTTTGGAAGGAGCCATCCCACTCCTTCATGCTCTTGGAGCCCGAAGAACCAGGATCACCATGGGGATTGACTCCCCGGGGCCGCAAAAGCAGTCCCGGGAAGTCAATTCCCACAGGGCCGTCACCTGGAAAGATTAGGACCTTAACTTAAGGTCTAGCTGTTTTATTAATCCAGAGCAAACTGGGAAATCCCAGTTTTCTCTGGATTAATTTGGTTTTACCTGAGACATCATTTGGATATGGGCCTGTCTGGAAGGGCCCTGAGGGACACCATTTTACCATGTCATTTTATGTAATGGGACTTGAGTATCCACAAACCTTGGCATTCCAAGAGGGGACCCTAGGACCAAACCCCAGTGGACACCAAGGACCACTGTAATTGCTTTTAAAATATGCTAAGTAAAGTACACTGACAATACTTAAAATGTGAGGAGCAAACATTCGGATATTGAGAATCGGTAACTCTCAAATAGCATTACTTATGGGCAGACATCCTGTATGTAGTCCAAGGGTAAGGTTTCCATTAGGGCTGGCATCTGTCAGGGATACAAGGCTACATTTGTTCTCTGCAGACTCTGGGAAAAAACTCTTCCACCTTCAAATATTTTAGACTTCTAGCCTAAAACAGAAGTCTAATTCCTGTATTTTCTGGAGAGGGTGGGGGATTTTTTTTGGAAAAGAACACTGCTAATTGAAATAGAAATAATTTGGGTCATGAATGACCCAGGGGCTATAATTTCTCCATATCTGATCTAGGCAACAATCATATTATTAAGGTGGTCACCTTGGGGGATTAGTTGTGAAGTACACAGTTGTGGTAGAAACATAATTGTTAAGTGGGTGATAGTAACATGTCATTGTTCTTGCTAAAAACCACAGACAGTTCTTATGCTATAATAGCTAGATAAGATATTTCTTTGGAATAATTATTCTCAACCTTGGCTGACTTATAGCAACTGTATACTTTTTTAAAAACTATTTAGTAAGATTTGTGGATTCCTCTGCAAACCAGGGTCACAGACAGCTGTTTCAGTGTCTAAAACCACACTTGATTACGTCAAATATAGAACCTGAATTCTGAACAAGAAAGTGTTGCATTTTTGTTAATATTTCCATTCTACTCAATGCTGTTCCATTTTATAATCCAGTATGTCCTCAGAACTGTTTGAAATATTTGTTTCTTAACACAAGTCCTTTATGCCATAAAAATCACAAGGATATACTGTAACAGAATTTGACACATTTAGTATAATGCATTACAGGTAAGAATGACAGCATATGATAGTTTACTCTTTCAAGCAGCTTTCAAGAGGAGTATAGCAATGAAATATGTTTCCTGTGGAATAAGCACATGACCCATTACAGATGATAAAAGAACACTCTTCAGCACAGATGCTATGTTCAGTGAACTAGAAAGGTTTAAGTGTGCTATTGGCTTGTTAGTGGTTGTACCAAGCAGTTTAAATCCAACTGTTCCTTTTCCAGTCATTGTGTTCTGTTATCATAGACAAACCATAAAAAATTTTAAGTGTGATTTTAAAATAGATCTAATTACTTCTTTATTTTAATCTGTTATTCATATGATACAGTTTCACTTCAAAGTAAACCTCATTGTGTTTCATTAATCCTACTCTGAAGTAAATATATTAAATATATTTTAAAATATATTTAAAACTGTGTACATAGATGATAGATCAAGCAAGGGCAAACTTTGGCCTTCCAGATGTTTTGGACTTCCACAATCCTTAACAGCCCACCAGCAGTTAGGAATTGTGGGGATTGAAGTCCAAAACATCTAGAGGGTCGAAGGTTGCCCATGCCTGGATTAGATCTAAACACATTAATTCAGAACTGGCTCAGTTATTCCTCATATTGAGTTGCTTCCAGATCATACATAGTAATGCTTCTGGAAAAATGAGATATTATCAGATAGACAGGGGGAAAAGGCTGGCTCTGAGATTTGGGAACCATATTTCCAGAATTCCAGCTTGTGCTATCTGGGAACTTCTCCATCTTGCAAAAAACAAAAACAAACAAACAAAGAACGTAGGAAAAATCTAGTTCTATCACAGCAAGAAAGGAGATTCCACCTGAACATTAAGAAAAACTTTCTCACTGTAAGAGCTGTTCAGAAGTGGAACTCTCTGCCCTGGAGCGTGGTGGAGGCTCCTTTTTTGGAGCCTTTTAAACAGAGGCTGGCTGGCCATCTGCCAGGGCCGGTTTGAGTGTGATTTTCCTGCTTCTTGGCAGGGGGTTGGATTGGATGGCCTATGAGGTTTCTTCCAACTCAATGATTCTATGATTCAGCTTCCTGAAATTGTGTTTTAGGCGCAGATGCAGTTTGTACTCAAAGGAAAATGAGAATATCTGCAACATTGGATTTACCCTGACTTGGAACTGGTTTTAATTGGCATATTTAACTTATTGTTTAATGAATTTGTATAATGTGTTTTAATGATTTTTAATGTTTTAAATGTATGTTTTTGATTGTTTATATGCTGGTAGCATCACTTGATGCTTGTGTGAGGCCACCCTGAGTCCCCCTTCGGGGGAAGGAGGGTGGGGTAGAAATGCATGAAATAAATAAAAATAAATAAATAAATAATATTTAGATCTGCCATTGAATTTTCAGATGTTTTCATTATTACATACAGTATGCTCAGAATAGAAAAAGTATAATTAAACTGTACTATGTGATAAGGATGTAGTAACGCATTAGGCACTAAAAATAATTATCCTCTCATGACTCCTCATGTGAATATCTGTCTGATAGAAAACATTTCTAAAATTATATTTTAAATAGCTTTGAAAATCAGTTTCTTCTTCAATAGGTGTTTAAGGCATATGAAGTAGGTATATGGCAACACAATACAAAATAGTTTTGTTTTGCTCATGTAATGGCATTAATATTTTAAAAGTGTAAAGACAATTTGTTATATTGTAGCAATTATTAAATGAAATTGGTGGTATTTCCAGACTGTGTTGATCAACAGGAGCATTAAAAATTACTCTTGTGAAAGCATTTTTTAAATATTTAAACAGTGTTCATATCATTTCACCAGATGCAAAATAAAACCTTTTAACATAAAATGATAGTAGTAAGTTACTCGGAGACGTCATAGAGAAATGTAAGCACGTGTTGACATCTACCCAACTCAAATTGCTACAAATTTAACAAAGAAATAGGTGCCAATAATATATTATTAATATGTAATGAACTGGAAGCACAAAAACTAATGTAATCTAAATGAAATGATTCTATAGGCAAAAAAGAGTGCAGTCTCTGGTAATCAAAATTCGCCAATATAGTCAATCAAGTATTGATATATTTGGGACATTCTCATTTATACAATCCAATTCATTTAAATTACATTACAAACATTACTTCATGAAATTCTGAATATGATAAGTTTGAAATCACCACCATCAAAGTTATCTCCATAAATTCAACTTGGCTATGTAGATGAGCAGATAATTTCTATTTATCAAGAAATGGTTCAGAATCTGTTGAATAATGCATGAGGTTTGATTGCTAAAAACCAGAGGTACAATACTTTGCCCCACTCTGAAGATGATTGTGGAAAGTGTGAATATTTGCAGAAATGACAAAGTTAGCATCGTGTGTTCACTAAAAAGAGTTTAGACAAACGGTAAACTATTTTTAAAATCCCTGGTGGATTTTCTGATTTTATGAGATAACTTGATTCTTAAGAGCCATTAAAGCTTTTATTCTTATAATTATTTCAACAAAAACATATTTTTCTTTACATTACTAGATATAGCTCCATTTTGAAAGAATAAGCATAGACATATAGTCGGAGGGCATTAGGCTACAAATTTATTGGTTACAGATCCACATGGGCTTGGTAATCCACATGACTCTGGAGTGATGCCATTGGCCATTCAGTGAGCCAATAACCTTGTTAAGTGATAATTGGATGGACACCACTTCATAGCTTCCCTGCTATCTGGCAATGTGACAAAGGTGAAAATATCCCAAGTTGCATGTCATCTTTACCATCCATAAATTCCATTTTGGATAGCATAAGGAAGGGTTAACACTCCTGTGACATTTGCTTTGCTATCTGTACCCCTCCCTGTTCAGAAGATTTCGCCTCATTTCCTGTCACTGTGATAATTGGATTTTGAAAAATTTGGCTTGTTGTGGAAACAGAATTGCTGATAAAGCTTCAGTAGAGACACTTTCCCCCCATAATAACTCTTTCAGGAGTGAATTTCCCTTCCTGGGGATAGAGTTCTTTCACTTCCTGTTGTCTCACCCCTCCTTTGTAGGTCGGATGTTTATAACTTAGGGACTGCCTGTATTTAATAAATTTTGCATCCCCAGTGTTAAGTTTCAGTATCAAAGAGTGGAGTATATCCTGTTCAGAAGAGACTGTGATCCTTGTAGTATTTTGTCTTGGATACTAGTGGGTGTCTGACAGGCCTTGCAATAAATCTGGATCTCACATGCCAAATGATGCAGGTTTATTATAGAGTCCCTGGAGAAGCCATTGTGCTCTCAGCTTTTCTTTCATAGACCACTTGACTGATTCATTAAAGGAAACCTGGGTAAAGCCATGCTATATTAATGAATAATGACAAGCCTTTTGCCTATCAAGGCCAAAGAAATTCCAGCTATCTAAGACAAAAAATTAATGGAAGATGTTAATAACTGCTCATCTTATTCTTTGTGAATATTCGGAAAGCCATGAAACTGCAACTGGCAGCATTTAATATGTTCTCTCTCATGATGCTTGAATAATTTTCCGGAGAGTGATCACTGCAGCTGCTGTGAACATGGATATTTGTTTATTTTTCACCTTGGTATTACTGGAATGCTGACATAGCTAATCTATTGGGTACGTAGAAGAGAATAGTTTCGTATTCATAGCTCTGTGGCATTCTTCTGAGTAAAACAAAATCAAAAGTCATGCATGGGACAACTCAAGTAATCTGCAAAGAGTTTATTGGGGCTGACTCTTCTGAGAATTTTCCTTATGAGAGAAAGAAAACAAACACTAAAGCATATTCATGAGGAATTTGCAGGGAGGAAAGATGGAAACCTTCTTTGTGTTTTTTCATGGATGTTTGTGAGAGGAAAGGAGATGGCATGGACTGTCAGATTGAGTTATAGAATGCATTTTGTGATCTCCCCCTGGTAGTACAGCTCATTATGTTAAACAGTGTCGCTCTTAAACCCTCTGTAGTTTTCATTTTATGTGCATTGGCCTTCATTTGCTGAAATGCTTCAAGTTCACAGCACTAAAGTCATTTTGAAAACAGGATGTAATTACAAAGGTTTCTTATGCTTACCCACAGCTTTTTGGGACCAATGTAATTATCATTACATGTGGATACTGTAAATTGAATATCCCTTCCCTAATTACATTAAACTCAAGGGTTAGCTGCTTAAGCATCCAAATAAGAAAAGTTCACCCTTCGCTATAAATAGTCGAATTGTTCTCTTAGTTAAGTTGACCTTTAAAGCTCAGCATTTACATGATATTGTCAGGTGTACATTATAAAGATAGCTTGTAATGAGATCTGTAATGAGTAACCCAGTTATAATGGCCTTTTCTAAAAGTTCATTTATTCAGCATTTTCTAACGGCATGAAGAAATTAAAGTTTTAATCTGTGTATGTCAGGGCCTTTTTCAGGGGCAAGTCACACTGTTCTTGGTTTTAGAACTATGCTGCCAACTACTGAAAGTAGTTTATTATTACTTCCACAGTTCCACAGCTTGACAGAAATTACTATAAATATGACGAATTAGTCATGCCCATTAAAAGAAAAGTGACTATTGAGAGAACACGTGTTTTCTTGGACATTGAGTTTTATGTTCTACTTCATCCTTTTTATACATATCAAATAATTTGATATTTTGTAAAAAAATATAAGGAAAAATTCGTCATCCTCATCCAGTTAGATTTGTTTTTTAATCCATTGAATTAGAGATATTTCAGTGCATTCCAATGTCTTGTATGTTATGAGATGCCCTATGTTCATAGGCGTGTTTCTGGATGCAGATTCATAGATGTTCACCCTTCTTGTTTGGGAAAAAATGTAACCAACACAATTGCGGTGGATTTGTTGGGACAATTGGTCATGTTTGTTGAAAAGAGTAGCCAAAAAACATTTATATCAGATGGCTGACATTCTGAAGCATTGTTTACAACACTTCAGATGGCAATGTTCTGAAATGTCTATTATGTTGAACTGGATGCAATAAAAGATTATTCCAGAGAACTAAAATGTACTCTATGCCTGAATGTGCCTAATTTAGCAGTGGCACATTGTGCTGTGCATATAATTACAGTGATTCTTTATACCTTATGAATCCAAAGTTTCACAAATTGATATTGAATGCATTTCTGCTTTCTTATTCACTAAAAATGTTGTGATTCTTTATAGTTCTCATCTGCTATTTAACCTGGTTGGCTTTCCTTCCTGTTCTATTTCATTAAAACCATATTGTTCCTCTGCTGAAGCTTATTTCCTCCAAGGACGCCTTCTGCTGAGTGTCCTTTATGTACTTCCACTTGAAAACAACAACCTGCTTTATGTGAGACAAATGACAAAGTGTACATTGCAAAAGATTTTCTTGCTGTACATAAACTGACTAGAATTTTGATTACGTACAATGAACATCAAAGTAACTGGGACTAAGCAACGTACCCTGAATTGTGGTATTTGAATACTTAAGCCATCTTCTCAGTTTAGCCTTAAGTTCCACTCTTTTTGTATAATTATACTTTGTAAATATGGGTTTGTTTGCTTTTTTATTTCAGTGTGTCTCTATTAATTGTAAAATTAACATGCGTTGTCATAGAGTTATCTTTATTTTCGTCATGGATTTTTGACAGAAGTGAGGAAAATCTTATAAGGAAACTGAACAGATTCCGCAATAACATAGAGAGTTGTTTTCTAAGCTACGTGATTCAGTGTTCTGGATCCTAAATGCAGTTTTGTGTCACAGATGGAATTTGTGAGCTCTATCATCTTCACAGCAGCATTTTGCAAGCACATTTGTGAGACTAGTGTGTGACTTTAGCCAAGCTAGAAAACTATTCCATTGTGAGAGACAACAAAGAGATATCACCAGAATGACAAATGGGATATACAAGCTCTCTGAAAACATAGTGGAATGCAGTGAGTCCTTTTCACCTGTTGATTCTTGGCTCAACTACAATCCAGATATGTAGCAACAAACAGATATTTACCATCTGTTGGCTTGTTATTTCTGTGGGAGAACTTGAAATACATGGAAATCTTTCCCTCCTTCTAAACACATTTACTTGGAAGTATGTCAAATTAGTTTAGTAGAACCTTTAGATGAGTGTACTTTACTCTTGTGCTTCCCTCTTATCTTCTCTAAAGCAGCTGTTTAATACTGTTGAATTCATATACAGTACAGTGTAGTATGTTGTGTGAGAAGTGTGTAACAGCTTGACAGCTTGCCCTGCTAGTGATTAATTCTGAGTAGAAGAGTGCTTGCTACAGCTCCTGACCAGCAGCTGGAGCTACTCTCATAGTCCTAAATTTGTGTGAGAATTTGTGTGAAAACAACCCAAAGGAAAATCTTGTCACATCTAGTTCAACTATTCAAATGCCATAATTCCCATGAGATATGAAGAAGCTGCTCATCTCATTTTCAAAGGTCACCTGTGGGAAGAAAACATCAGAATTGGGTCCTCCTCCTTAAGAGGGACTTAAGATGGAAGCAAAATCTCAGGAAAGCATTAAGGTTAAGATTGAATAGAACACAGGGAAGGCCACATATAGGCAAAGTATGGCACACCCACACCATCAGTACTATACTTGTTCTTGTCAACTCATCCAGATTACCTGGGCCATGCTTTTTCCGGCATAAAAATGGAGGGGTATGGCTTTCCTGGCTGATATCTACATTTTATTTATTTACCATATTTATATCCCACCCTACTCAATCCCACAGGGGACTCAGAGCGGCCTTACAACAGGCAACAATTCAATGCCATATATAACATTCTTTAACTCTATCTGATGTGGTAGTAAAGTTAATTAGGATTGCTGTTGTTGGGTGCCTTCAAGTTATTTCAGACTTAGGGTAACCCTAAGTTTAAAGTTTAGGGTGGGGGGTTGGGTAAATTAAAATAGTCAAGAGTAGAGACATCATACTGGCAACAAAGATCTGCATAGATAAAGCAATGGTATTCCTCGTAGTAACCTATGGATGTGAGAGCTGGACCATAAGGAAGGCTGAGAGAAGGAAGATAGACACTTTTGAACTGTGGAGCTGGAGGAAAATTTTGAGAGTGCCTTGGACCGCAAGAAGATAAAACAGCCCGTCCTCCAGGAAATAAAGCCTGACTGCTCACTAGAGGGAAGGATATTAGAGGCAAAGATGAAGTACTTTGGCCACATAATGAGAAGACAGGAAAGCTTGGATGCTGGGGAAAATGGAAGGAAAAAAGGAAGAGGGGGCAACCAAGGGCTGGATAGATGGTATCCTTGAAGTGGCTGTCTTGACTTTGAAGGAACTGGGAGTGGCCATAACTGATAGGGATAAAGAAAAAGGGATACTTAGTATCAACAAGAGTAAATATATATAGAAATATATAGAAATGTATATGAAACAAAAAGATCAATACCCATTTGGGTACTGATCTTTTTGTTTCATATAAATTTCTCTATGTATTTACTCTTGTTGATGCTAAGTATCCCTTTTTCTTTATTGAACGTTGATTCAGCAACTACCCCGGTTTGTGTTTATTACATAACTGATAGGGAGCCATCGCCTGGGCTGGTCCATGGGGTCATGAAGAGTTGGAAGTGACTGAACGAATAGACAACAAATTTCATTACATATTAATAGATCTCTAGTGTGAACTCAGAAAATAGAAAATTCATCAAAGTTTTCAGGGTTTTAAAAGAGGTGAACTCAACACATTGAAAGTAAGGCCACGTCTCAGTTTGAAAGTTTATTTTTCAATAGATTTTCAAATACTTTGATTGCTTCCATATCCAGTTTTACTGAAACATTTTCATGCTATACTTTTTCCAACTGTGAAATGAAAGACTCAGCAGGTGGCAAAAATAGAGGTGTTCACTTATTAAAGTAGTAAAAAGCAAATTTAGAAGCAAGGAAAATACTGTGTTTTCAATTTTTTCTATTTTACTAACAGAATTTTTTTAACCTGGCTTATAAATATTCTGTTTTCTTCCTACCTTTGATTAGATTAATAAGATTTTTTTTCTGGAAATTGGGTCATCTTGTACAAGAAAAGTAAAAAAAATTCTGTTCAGTGAACTTTTGGTTGTCACAAGAGTGACACATTATGGCATTCTTTTACCAACATTGAGCTGTAAGTTTTTGAGGCTGAGAGTAGGGACACTTCTGCACTGACACTCTAATGCAGCTTAGACCGGGTTTGGAAGGAAACAGTTTCATTGATTAGATTGCCATGCCTGGAACTGGTTTGATACCGGGACAGTGATTACATTGAACATGGAATGCGACTTCAAACTGATATGCCAGGGTTTTGGTTTTTGGGTTTGTTTTTTCATTTCCTGCTGATATGTGCGTCAGTGCACCAGAGGCTTAACTGCAGAAAAAAGTAGGGAAGTGATAGTTAAGAGTGGAAGTAATCAGTTGCCTTTGTCAAGAGGTTGATTAGCCCCCTGCTGCCCAGCCATGCGCTTAGGGTATTTTCCAGCAGCCTCTTCAGAATTCTTTACTACACTTTAGTAGAGTCAGGTGTCTACAATGCACTCCACATTTTGTAGTGCCAAGTGCACCCTGGATTTGGGATACATTGGCATCTGTTCTAGCATGTTTTCAGGATGAACTCGGACTTTCCTGTGACTTTCTTTTATACATTGTATACAATAATGCAGCTTGAAGCCTTAAGTCGTCTTGAAAATGCTTCTGTAGAAGGGTCCTAGGACTGTTTAATTGCATGATTTACCTATACTGATTTTTTAATGTTAATTTTATATATGTGTTGCCCTTCCTCCAGAGATCTTGGAGCAATGAACATAGAGCTTCAAGTCTATCGATATTATTTTCACAGTAAACCTGTGACTTAGGTGAGGCTGAGGATGGCTGGAGTAAAGTCCACCAGTGAGCTTCTTTCAAAATTGAGTTAAAATGCAATTCTACTGCAGCATCTCCAGCCCCCAAATTATTTTTATTTCCCTCCCCCCCCCCCCAAAAATGTCCCAATGACTCTTTAATTTAGTTCACATTTTGGTCAAAAGGTAAGCAGAATTGTGCATGCATGGTATCAGTTGTTTTCTAAATGTTACAAACTCTTTAGACAACTTTGAAAGTATTTTGAGACCTAAATGCCAGCAGATGGTCTCTAGAGTAATTTCATTTGGATGAAACAAATGTTCTGGTTTTGCCACCATCATCCTCAACATTCAGCATGCATAGTCCTCATCCAGCACCCAAACATGTTTGACCCTATTCCAGCATTTTTCCCTATTCACTTACCAGCTTTACGTCTCCTTCAAGTTTGCTGGTACCTATGGTATGATATGGGCTACATACACTGATAAAACTCTTCTTTTTTGTTACTTTGTAAAAAAAAGGGGGATAATTAACAAAATGTGATTCTTTGTCAAGCCTTTTGAAATAAATAGATACTTAATTAGAAATAGTATTGAATGTTTGTTCCTTAATGTGGAGGATAAATAATAGTTAAAATTATGTCAATTTATATTAGATTTAATCATACCGTACTACAACTGAAATTGTAGATCCTGATTATCTCAAGGGTAATGTCTTTCACCTCTGCTTTGTCAATGGCCAACATGCTAAAGAATTTTCATTTTTTGTTGTTAAAATAGAATAACATGCATAATCAGAGAATCCGAAGATTCAATCATTTTCATTGGCCTAAGCAGCTAACAAAAATGTCTAGTGTGTGCAGAGGACATATTAATTTAAAGATAGTGTCTACAGTGACAATACACAATATCCCACAACCTAGATCTGCTCTACTGGTGTCTGTTGGATTTTCAGTTCTCCCACTCCACTTCATAAAAGATAACCAAGGTTATCTTCCAGGGTTCTAGTCCACTCAGATTCCATGCAAACCAACAGTCAAGTGTCTACCAAAATGAAATGGAGTCACAGGCACATAAAAGCAATGGTTTAATTGTTTCCTAGAGAAGTGGAAATGAAAGCAGAAGGCAAAGACAAATCGTATTCCCTCCGCTGTTTGAAGCTGTTCTTTATCACAGCTGACATTAACTGAGGACTACTTGATGAACTAAAGGTCATTCCCATAGACTGTGTTTTCCCACTGGATTACAGCTGTTTATACACCTTCAGGACCGGACAATTTTCTTGTTTTTTAAATATTTAGATAACTTTTCTACTTTGTTCTGAAAAGTCCTGACACTTTTTCTGTAAAAAAGGAAGAAAAGACCACCACATGGTAACAAAAACATGCTAAAATAGAAATACTTTTACAATACTTCTCCTTACAGGAGCCCTCGGTGGCGCAGTGGGTTAAATCACTGAGCTGCTGAGCTTGTTGACTGAAAAGTTGCAGGTTCGAATCCAGGGAGCGGCGTGAGCTTCCACTGTCAGTCCCAGCTTCTGCCAACCTGGCAGTTCAAAAACATGCAAATGTGAGTAGATCAATAGGTGCCGCTCAGGCGGGAAGGTAACGACGTTCCATGCAGTTATGCCGGCCACATGACCTTGGAGGTGTTTACGGACAACGCCGGCTCTTCAGCTTAGCAATGGAGATGAGCACCACCACCCAGAGTCGAACATGACTGGACTTAATGTCAGGGGAAAACCTTTACTTCTCCTTACAGAGTGGCCTGACTTTGCATGACCTGTTAGATAAATCTGCATCTTCAGAAAAGCTGCATCATTATCATCATATATATTTATTTGTACATAACAACACAGCATACATTCAAAGCAGAATAGAGGGATAGTATGACTTCCCTGGATCTAGACAGGCCAAAATCCTATTGTCTTTTTTTAGCTGCTGCATCTCATTGTTGGCTCATGTTTATCTTGTTGTCCATGAGGACTCACTGCTGTCAAGCCAGCTGTCCCCCATTCTGTATTTCATGTTCCTCCTCCTCCTCTTCCCTACTATTACTATTACCATATTATTTGTAAAGGCCCCACTGAATTAATTAGTAAATATTCAGTTACTCTTTTATTCATCCATTGAGCATATACATTCACCATATATAGAGGTGAATGTGAGATTATTTGTAAGTGTATCAGAGAACTTGGAGAAATTCCAGGATCCCTTACACCATATGTGTAAAGATGTAGAATTGAAGCATAATTGTTAGAAAACTGGTGTATCTTTGTATTAGGAGGAGCAGGTGGCTCTGTCTCTGACACCCTCTCCTTTGCCTTTTTAAATAATTTATTATTTTAGTTTGTTTCGCTTGTCTTAGCTGATTTTTGTGCACATTGTTTTCTTCCTCTTTTACACTGTAACCTTTCTTGTGAGCTGCATCTTAAATTACAACATTTGAACTTTTTCCCCTGGAATTTTGCAAGCTTAAATGGTTTTTCTATGCCTGCTTCAACTATTTAGATTAAAAGGAATTGCTGCTGAATTTGCAGAGCATTCAGATGGGATTCTGCTTTCATGCTCCTTCAAACAGATGGATAACCTCTGCCTGTTGATAGATTTGGATGGCCTAGTTGGCATTTCTTTCATCCCACAATATCGATGAAGTATTTGGAAGCTCTTTTGTGAAAGCACAGTTACCCTCAGTCTCAGATGTATACAAACAATAATGTCTTCTACCCTGGGAATGTTTTCCCCCTCTTGCCCCTTCCTGTTGGATAAAATTGGTTATGGTCTAAATGTTCTCCGTGTTTTCCATTTTATAAGGCATATGTTGTTTGTTTTACTTGTCAGCTTGGCAAAACCTGAAGACCCTGGTTTTCTGTTTTGTTAGTGAGTTTGGTTTCCTGTTTGATTTTAGTACTGGTTCCTATGAACTTTAATTACAACCCTGCTTTTAATAACACAAAACTTCTTGGAATAATGAATTGATCAGCTTCTTTCCAGTTTTGTTCTGAGATGAAGAGTACTTTGTGACATGATATGTGCTTAACTTTTTCACACTATCTACTTGTTACCTGAATTTTAAATTACACAATAATGTTATACATTACATATATAGGGTCTTTTTCTGTCTCTTTAAAGTGAGCTCATTGTACAACTTTTTGAGTCCATTCTGACTTAGATTCAAACATCTATCTTTATTATACTGAACAATATTAAATATCTACCTTATGCTGTCACTTGTTTCATGGTAGCAGAATTGAAATATTATCTCATCCTGAATCTTTCAGTCCAGGTTTTAGCTGAGTCAGTGACATCAACTTTTGTTTTGTTTCTTGTAGTTTTAAGTTTAAGCTTTCCAGAGTCTTGCCTGTGGTGCTTCATTTGTTCTGTGATTAGGAACATTTTCTCTACATGGGCAAAGCTGATTTCACTGTTCCAGCAGTGAAATAAATTACAGACTTGCTCTAATGAGACCATCAATTGCTAAAACATGTCATTTCAGTTGTGTGAATACTATATGAAGCAACATTTAAGATTTGTGTGTGTGTGTGTGTGTGTGTTAATTTTCTAATTCTAAAAATACCATCTAAATTATAGCAAGCACAGAAAGGTCTTGTAAAACATGATTGATATGAATGAGGATAATGTTGAGACACTGGAAAATAACATTAAGGTTGCCAATGGAATGGTAAATTTAATACTAGGTCTGGTTTTGCCAGACATTATTAATCTTTTGCTTCAAGTAATTTAAGTATGCTTATTTGAACATTTATATCACTTATTATGAAGTTTCCGTACATGTATACTCAAAACTAAGCCCCACTGAATTTAGTAAGAGTTTCAGTCCCAAATCTCATTCAGCACTGTAGTTAATCACTTTGGTTAATTAAAATTGTTTATGGTCTACATATTCACCTATATTTTCCATTTAAGGTGAAATTTGTAAGATATAAGTAATGTAATATCTAACTACTTGATTCGGCGGCAGCAGTGGGTTTTTAAAAAACTTTTGCCATGGAAACTGACAGCTCTCATTTACCCAAGAAAAGTACTTCCAGGGCGGCTCCATGTCGAAACTGGCACAAAACCCCTGCCACCGCCAAAAAAAAGCCGATGGCACATGATGGGGGGTTTTCATTGGAAAAGATGGGTTGAGCCAGCTTAAAGAGGCTTCTCCTGTGTGATGAGTTAGGGAGAAGCCAGGACAGTACAGGGTCCGAGGCGACAGGTTCCCATGTCCCCTGGACGTGCACAATACTCTACAATTCCAGTGTGAAGAGATCATATAAGGGTTTCCTCTCATCTGTGTGAAATGGGGGTACAAAGTAATTTGGATGCAGAAAAATATCAGATACAAGCTGTGAAAATAATAATAAATAAATAATAAACTTGATTTGTATTCCACCCTGTCTCCCTGAGGGGATTCCGATAAAAAAATGGCAAACATTCAATGCCATAATACATTCATCAAAACAAAAGAAATAACAAACCAACCAATTCACAAAATAAGCCAAAATAACCAACATAAATGAACACCAGAGACACAGTTATAATCCAAACATTAAATAATAACATAACCTATCACATAACATAACATAACCTAACATCTAACTTAAAAACATTAAAGACATTAAACACAAATTTATATAACATACATTTAGATACAAGTTGTGAGAAGAACTTAACTTCATTTTACAATCATCTGTATTGAGTTAAGAATGAAATTGAGAGTGATTCAGAATGATCAGTTACTTTATGAAGGCATATAGAATTGAGTAGTTGAAGCTTTCCTTTCAGGAAACTAAATACTAAGAATAATTCAGTAAAGCAGTTTGTATGTGTGGCCGACTTGGAATTCCCACTACATGGGAAAATCTAATATTGTGTCTTTACTAATAAGACAATTTAAGATATTTATATAGAGGGCGGAAAACTCAGATACAAGGGTTGGAAAATCAAAGTAATTGAACAATAGCTTGTGGTGTGACCTGATCAAGAAGCATCTATGTGATTCTTTCACATACTACCATGTTTCCCCGATAGTAAGACACCCCCGATTGTAAGACGTATCGGGGGTGTCAGGGGGGTCGGCTAATATAAGCCGTACCCCGAAAGTAAGCCGTACCTCGTTGCCACGCCACCGCCGCAACCGGCCCATCGGCCGCAGAACACCTCCGCAGCGCACCTTTCTGCCAGGCCTCTCTGATGCGGCGCCTCTTGCTCTCTTCCCCCTCCCTTTCTTCGACCAAGGAAGGGAGGGGAAGAGAGCAAGAGGCGTGGCAGCGGCGTGTCAGAGTCACTTGACACGCGCGCCGCTGCCACGCCTCTTGCTCTCTTCCCCTCCCTTCCTTGGACAAAGAAAGGGAGGGGAAGAGAGCAAGAGGGTGGTGAAGCGGCGTGGCGTTAGAGTGACGCGCCGCCACGCCTCTTGCTCCCTTTCCCTCCCTTCCTTGGACGAAGAAAGGGAGGGGAAGAGAGCAAGAGGTGCCTGTCAGAGTGATGCGGCGCCGCTTCGCCACGCCTCTTGCTCTTTTCCCCCTCCCTTCCTTCGTCCAAGGAAGGGAGGGGGAAGAGAGCAAGAGGTGCCTGTAGACGTTCCTGCGCGTGCGCCGCCGGCCGCGGACGCACAGAAAGCTGTGCCACGGAGGTGTGCCACGGCCGATGGGTCTTAGTTTATATAAGACGTACCCCGAAAGTAAGACGTAGGGGGACTTTTCGGGGGCAAAAGAAAGTAAGACGCTGTCTTACTTTCGGGGAAACACGGCATGAAGGGAAGAGTTTCAGTGAGTTATCAGTACCTGTGTTATATTTCTGCAAATGTTTGGCCACTTATTTATAGTCAAATCTATGTTACAGAAGGAAATGTACAATTGTCATGCAATAATTGTAAATATTAATATTTTAACTTTCATCTCATTTATTTTACTTTCTGAATTTTCATATAAAGACTTTTTGTTTATACATGGATACAATATTGCTAGCAGTGTTATCTATGACAAAATCCATTCACTGAAATAAAGAGCATATCAGTGTTTTGTATTTATGGTTTGGGGCCATTCTTTTCATGTATAATTTTACACATAGTTTGCAAATTGCAGTCAAATATACAATATTCTTTTTGTCTGTGTGTCATGATATATTAGATGCTTATTCTGCACAAAAGAGGATACAAATGGTCAGTAGTGCTCTGGTGTTTTTGACTGGTTCTGCTTCTTACCTGTAAAGCAGTGTTTTTCAGTCTGGGGGTCAGGACCCGGGGGGGGTGGTCAAGAGAGAGAATCAGAGGGGTCACCAAAGACTGTCAGAAAACACAATATTTTCTGTTGGTCATGGGGGTTCTGTATGGGAAGATCGGTCTAATTCTATCATTGGTGGGGTTCAGAATGCTTGTTGATTGTGGGTGAACTATAAATCCCAGCAAATACCACTCCCAAATGACAAAATCAATTCCCACCCCACCTATATTCAAATTTGGGTGTATAGGGTATTTGTGTCAAATTTGGTTCAGTGAATGAAAATACATCCTACTTATCAGGTATTTACATAATAGTAGCAAAATTACAGGTATGAAGAAGTAACAAAAATAATTTTATGGTTGAGGGCCACCACATCATGATACTAGATATAGGAAAGCTGCCTTTGCAATAGGAATATACCCATAGTTTAAAGACTTCAATCAGAAATTCTTATTGGTGAAGAAATGAGACAACAGCTATTTTGTGGTGGCAACTTGATTTTTGAATCCTCTTCCTAGTAATACGCTTCATATTTGCAAAATACTGATATTTTTGTTTTGTCTTACACCATTTTTTGATTATAAATGTTATTATGTTCCTTATTTCTTTGTTCTTGCTGTGTTTGTTATGACACAGTTTTAATATTTTAAATAAAATTTACAAATTGTTTTGGGAACCTGTATATCCTTTTTCTTTTTAATCTGTATGCTGTAAAATCCAATAAAGATTATTTAAATAAAAAAATCAAATTGTTTTGGGAACCTTTTGAGGTTGAAAAGTAGAATTTGATAGTTCTGTTTTAAAAATTACTCATGTATTTACTCTCAGACCATTTATTCCAGATTGTTCCCATTCACCCTCTGTACCCATAACAATGCAGCAGTTTATGCCACACTATGACCCAAATCTTACCGTTAATCCCAAATACAGTAGTCCAGTTGAATCAAATGTTGAATGGCGAGGCAACACTTAGGCAAATCCAACTGAGTCAATGGGTCCTCTTGTCTATCAACAGAATTAAAGCCTATTTAACTATCAGAATAAGAAAACTTTTTGTCATAGCAGCATTAGGATATATTGGATATATTCAGAGTGGGAAAAGAATGCCTCTCCATCCTTGAAAAGCATGATTACAATCTAGTACTGGTTCATTTCAGTGCAACGTAAAGATGGACAAGTGTCCACTGGATTGCTGCAGACTGCGTAGGTATACATTGTATGGGCTTCATTGTTCCAGAATAAAAGGTTTATAAATTAGAACTACTTTTGGGAGAATATTGGGAGAATATGGGCATATTTCCGTACATCAGAGGGGGAAAGCCATGCTTTAAAAGCACAAGGCCGATCTTCTGTTCAGAGAGTATCTCCCAGAACTCTGCTTACCTGCTTCAGCTCTAATCAGGAGCAGCTGTGCATAATTAGGCAGTGAAGCTTTAAATGGAGTTGGCTTCTTTCAGAATGGAAACAGTCCGGGGGTCCTTGCCTAGATTCCTGGACTGGGAGCTTTTCTAAAGATGCAAGAGCAGCCTCCTTTATACTGCTTCATTGCTTAAAGGCAATTTAGCTTCACAAAAGAACAATGGCTGTGGATTTTACTAGTCTGAGCACCAAGAAAACAATATTTTATAAATCTGAAAACGCTGAAACATTCCCTTATGTTTAACTTGAAATTCATGCTGTGTTCTGTCTAGCTGTGCAGACTTTCACTTTGGTACACAGCAATGTGCTATGCTTGCTAACTTTTCAAAAAGCACTCACTGGGAATGGTATGTCAGATCAGTCTACTGAAAGTACATTAGTTAGGTCTAAGAACCAACCACCTCTCGTTTACATATTCCTATTGGAGTTGGAAGGCAGTAGTCCTTGACTGAAACTTGCATTATATCTCCTGTAGCACCTGCCATGATTACCTTGGAGCAGCTTTTGCCATTTTATGTTATTTTTAACGTACACAAAACAGCTGGTTTTTAAACAATAATATTTGAAATAGCCACTATGGTGGATGAAAGCAAAGAAGTTTCAACATTGATAAGTTGAACTATCTATAATTTTGACAAATTGAATTTTAAATGTTTGGCTACTTCAGATCGAGATGTTTCACTAACATAATTGGACTAGTACACTGCATAATTTGAAGATTGCAGGATTTATGGCACCTAAAAGCAACAACATTTTGATAGTAAAAAGTTAGTTAACTGTTCTGTTTAATTCTGCTTAAACAGTCCTAATTACTATTTTCATTGTTTTCATTGAGCAGCTTGTTCAATTGTTTTTAAACTTTTTTACAGTATAAAAAAGTATTGGTATTGGTGTTGTTGCATTGTAACACAGTATAATACTGCCAATGATAATTTGATATAATTATATCGTGATATTATAGTTTGTATATTTGTATTACATGCCATATTGCTAACAATATTGCGATATGTTGTAGTGCAATATGATGTGTAGTGCTAATGCTGTGCTATGACAGTAATGTTAATTGTTGTTTTTTCAATTTGCTGTAAGCCACTCCGGCAATATTGTTGTTTGCTGTAAGCCGCTCTGAGTCCCCTTCGGGGTTGAGAAGGGCGGCATATAAAAATAGTAAATAAATAAAATAAATAAATATAACATTTTAGATTCATTTCATTCAAATTTATATTGTAAGTGCCTTGGGTCCCATGTTAGGAGAAAGGTAGGATATAAATTATATAAAAACATTTATAGGAAAAGTTTTTATTTTTGTTGCAAGGAGAGTATGTTCGTGTCCTTAGCCATTCAAGAAGGTTGCACTGACATGCCCTGTTAAAATGAATGAGATTTGTTTGTTGCGCGGTGCTCCTTCTAACAATTGAAACAAGAAAATCTAGAAATAGGAAGAACCACTTCCAACAGAGAAAACTGTTGGGGACTTCCGTTGAAATCAGTCCATTTGGAGAGGGGGGTGGGGATATAAATAAAGATTACTATTAAATTACATGATGATTCTAGGAAGATAAATAAAGTAACAAAACTGGGCTGCATTGCATTTATTATTTATTTACGACATTATTTATTTACTCACCCCAAAGGGGACTCAGAACAACTTACATGAGTGACATTATTCCATGCCCGAACAACAATTAAAAGCAATTAAACAACAATTTAAAACAACATATGTAAACATTAGATGACTATTGTGCATATATCCAAAGCCAGATAATCAGATAATCATATTCATTAATCCATAGCCAATTCCAACTATATTGCACATATAATTATGCTGGGCCAAATCCTTGCTCCCAAAGCCAAGTTTTCACTTGTTTGTGAAATGACAGAAGGGAAGGAACCAATCAAATCCCACTAGGGAGGGAGTTTCGCAGCCGAGGGGCCACCACTGATAAGGCCCTGTCTCTCGTCCCCCTCAATCGCTCTTGTGAAGGTGGTGGGACCAAGAGCAGGGCCTCCCCAGAAGATCTTAATCTCTGTGGTGGATCATAGATGGTGATATGTTTGGACAGGTAAATTGGGCTGGAACCATTTAGGCTTTATAGTATAAAGCCAGCACTTTGAATTGTGCTCGGTAGCAAACCGGCAGCCAATGGAGCTGGCACAACAAGGGGGTTGTGTGTTCCCTGTACGCCGCTCCCATTAGCAATCTGGCTGCTGCACGTTGGAATAGTTGAAACTTCTGAAAAGTCTCCAGAGGCAACCCCACGTTTTCATTGAAGGAAAATGTAGCAGTTCTATGTGGGGATGGTGAGGATGATTAATACTGCATTACACCAAGAAATCCAACCAGCAATGCCCAAAATAGAGGAAGGGTATTGCTAAACTGGAAATGTTTATTTATTTATGTATTTATTTTATTCGATTTATAAATCACCACTCCCAGAACGGCTCGGAGCGGTATACACAATAACAACATGATAACCGCCAAGTAACAACATTAAAAGATTATCTCAACGCATAAAGGCTTACTGAAATAAGTGGGTCTTACAGGCCCTACGAAAGGCCATCAGATCCTGCAGGGCCCGGACCCCCGGGGGAAGAGCATTCCACAATGTTGGTGCAATAACCGAGAAAGCCCTGCGTCTTGTTGCTGTCAGATGGAAAGTTTTAGCACTAGGGATTACTAAAAGGTCTTGATCTTCCGATCGTAGTGGTCTCTGGGGCTTATATGGGGTAAGGCGATCCTTCAGGTACACTAGCCCCAGAACATGTAAGGCCTTAAAAGTTAGAACTAACACTTTGAAAGTGATCCGGTGCTCAATCGGGAGCCAGTGCAGTTGGTATAAGACCGGAGTTATACGACAACTCGCTGGTTCCCCAGCGAGTAGCCGAGCCACAACATTTTGCAGTAGCTTGAGCTTCCGGGTCACTGCCATGGGTAGGTCAATATAAAGGGCGTTACAGTAATCAAGTCTTGAGATGACCATAGCCTGGATCACCGTGGCTAGGGCATCTCGGGACAAATAGGGAGCCAGTCGCCTAGCCTGATGCAGGTGGAAAAATGCTGCTCTGCTCACAGCGGAGACTTGAGCCTCCATTGTCAGCAGAAGGTCTAACAGAACTCCCAGGCTCTTTACCAAAGGTGACGGGCATAGTGCCTCACCATCCAGGGTAGGCAACTGGATATCTCTACTTCCCAGGTGACCCAGCCATAGGATTTCCGTCTTCGCTGGATTCACCCTCAACCTGCACATAACCATCCAGTAACGGCTTTGAGGCATTGATGAACATTTTCAGGAACATAGTCAGGACGGCCCTCCATCTTCAGAATGAGCTGGGTGTC
This sequence comes from Anolis apletophallus, assembly GCA_030556195.1. Lineage (NCBI taxonomy): Eukaryota > Metazoa > Chordata > Lepidosauria > Squamata > Anolidae > Anolis > Anolis apletophallus. Next base: position 36,830,117 of record JARBWK010000012.1, on the reverse strand, counting down.
ATCCGCATATTGATGACATTCAAGCCCAAAGCTTCGCACCCACTGAGCAAAGTGGTCGCATATTGATGTTAAATAACAGAGGGGAGAGAATGGCCCCCTGAGGAACCCCACACATTAGGGGAGTTCTCACAACTGTAAATTCTCCTGTCTCTTGACCATAGGCTTGGGAATATTAGTAACTGATGCCACATGGGAACAGGTTTATCTAGTTGGTTATTACGTGTAAACTGGTTAAGGAATGTATTGTTTTTCCAAAACATTTGTGTAAATTTGGCTTTTAAAGAAGTCCCCACTGTAGACAGTTCTTTTTATTATAATGTGACAACTCTGGAAATATCTATGACTATCTTCATGTAACTAATGAGGATTTGTTAAGCATATTTCCCAGAGGGAGAGCTTCATACTAAGTACAATGGTTGCCCAGTATTAAAATTGTAGATAACAAGACCTGTGCAGTTACAAATAATTGTGCTTTGTGTGCACTCTGCCACAACGCCTTTCAGTAATGCTATTTGCATGTAGAGTTTTAATTAACGGATAACTGTCACCACAGGTTGACTGCAGAAGGCTCTAGCATCCAGCAGAGAGATAAATGCCAGTGCCAAGTTATACAGGTTGGATAGCATGCAGGGGGTCTATAATATAAAATGGATTCATAATTAAAAGTCAGTTATTACAATGTTGTTGTTTTACATAAAGGAAGGAGAATGGACGAATTCTGGCAATTTCATGTTATACCATGTAACATGGCTTTTCTCATGACTCAGCTGCATACAACATAGTTATAACAGGAAATCTTTTAAATCGTCAACTTTAGTCATGCAGACACAAACTTGGACACATAGATTTGTTACAGCGCATCCCTCCTATTAGGACACCACACAACAATATTATTTCCATTTGATAGATGAAAAGGTGAGGTTGATTTGGACTTCAAAATTCCAAGTTTTTGCAAAGTTGTAGAAGAGTTTCTTACAAATCTCATAAGTGCACTGTAGTAATCTATTTCTCTGGGCAAATAACCTGCTTATGATTTTAATATGTCCATTATGTTTTATTTTGGGTTAGCCTCTGAAAATACATGATAAAGGCTCAAAAGAGTATATAGGGCTCATCTGAAGCCAGTAGATACCTGCTTTGCGTAACAACCCCTGTATGCATAAAAAAAGTAGAGGCACCAGACTACTTATAGGGATCTAAATCAGTGCACAGTTGTTACTACAGTCCTGTCTTAATAACATAATGAAATCTGCAAACTTATTTATCCTTCTCAAGATCGTCTGATTCTCAGTAATAGATGTAAAAATGCATTTCTAATTATCTTACTTAAACCTAGATAATAAAACTTAATCCCAATGTGAAAGTAGTATTATATAAGAATTTAGGCAAATATTAAGTGTTTAGTCAAAGAGTTTGGACAGAGTGAATAGTGTTCTTTATAAAGTTTTTTTCTGCCATATTACAAATACTTAATTTGAAAGGGTAACCCCTTTGCTAAATGTGACACCATTTCCCAGGTGTTCCTAGCAGTCTAAAGTCTTAAAATGTTAATGTCTAGTCACATGCATGATTCTTCAGCACTGTCAACTATTTTGCTGATATACATAGCGAGAGAATGGATTACAACATATGGGTTATGTAAATATTTGCTCTGAAGCCAGAACAAAGCTATTTGTTCTTTAATTTACAGGCATAGACCTGATGTTTAAAAGCCCTCAGTGAATATTAAACTTCATGATTAAAACTATCCAGTTTTGTTTTATACATGGAATTTTTATAGAAAATAAATAGAATGTTTAGGATGTGAACAACAAATGCAGTCCCTTGCACTATGAATTTGCACCATATTTACCACCATATGCTATCCTTTTATTTGGCCATGATTTATTGGAGTATTTTAGCTACAGAGATAAAGGAAGCAAGCAGTAATTGACTTGTCACTCATTTTATCATAACCATTTTTTTAAAAAAAAATTTTTTTTATTTTTTTTCCTTAGGTCCTCCCATGCCATCCTCTTCATCTAGTCAATCCGTTATTGAACATTTACATTCCCCTCCTCCATCACCTAATCTCCATGACAACCAGAGATGGTTGCTAAGTACTAGTGCTATCCAGCCAGTTCAGGACTCTGACACTGATGAGGACTATACAGCCAGCTCTTATCTAGTACAGACCGGTCCTGTTTCAGTTTTTGCCTCAGGTCATGGTAAGAATGAGACATCTTGTCCTTAGTTACACTTACTTATTTGCATCCTGATGATATATTATCCAGATTGTTTGGTAGTTAACATTTGAGACCATGTGTCAGAACAGAAATGAATTATTTTGTTTGTTAAAAGTTAAGAAAAAGTGAGTATACAGAATCACTTTTATTATTCATTCATTTTAATAATGAATAAAATCATCCTAATTTAATCTGCATGTAATAGCCATTTAATTACATAGGAGTCACTAGTTCTCAATTGCATAGAATGTCATAATTTGCAATAAACATCTACTTAATTTTGCAGTGCAATTTTCAACATGTGCATTCATAATTGAGCTCTATTTAATGCACTGGGGCTAACCGTATATACTCCTGTATGAGTCAACCTTATGTGTAAGTCAAGGGCAGGTTTTGGGATCAAACGTATAGATTTTGATACCATACATGGATAAATCAGGTCATTTCATAGAGAGGGAAAAGTACCAGTGCCACCTCAGAGGATCAACTGCCCCAATTGCCACCATTTTCCCACCCAGGCATTCAAAAGGCCAGAAGCAGCATCATGGCAGAGAAAGTATAGAGGGTCAGTATAGAGGGAAAGTATAGAGGGAATGGACTAAGCTTTACCTTTCGCCACTCTACTCAGAGAATGGGCTGATTCCTTTTTTGATAAGAGTTAAGGTATAGTACTCACATGACCCATTGATAAGTCATCCCAGGTTTTAATGTTAATTTTTGACTAAATTTCTAGACTTATACAAGGGTATAAGGTATTTACTATGAAGTATGTCTTTGGGTGTATAAATGAAATAAAATAGAACTTACAGCATAGACAGGCAGCCTAGTGCCCTCCCATTTTTATAGATTGCTACTCCCAATATCACAGACCACTGGTCATCATTGCTGAGGCTGCTGTACTCCAGCAGGATTTGAAGGACTAGCCTCAAGTAATTCCAGTGGCTTTGTTATAGGAAAATATTCTAGTCATCTATGCTTTTTTTAAAAGCTGGTAAGCTTCAAGGTGTATAAACTTCATAATAATTAGCAAAATCTGAACATAAGTACACAACTATAAAAGAGTATCTTTTTAGTTAAATGATAGCAAGTTCTAGATATATATGCTTATCAATAGTAAGATGTTGTTGTTTTTGACCCAGACTGAAGCTAGCTCAAAATAGTCATGATTGGTTTAAATCTCATTAATTTCAGTGGGTCCAGTGACTAAATCCAGACGCATTCCAGCCCTATGACTTAAAGTTTAATTATTGCAAGGTAGTGCATTGGGAATCATTCATAAGTTTAGAAAGTTTCCAAAATTTATAATTTAAGCTGACAGTGCTGAAGCAAAAGAAGCAAATGGATTGTCTCTAAGGTGGGTGGGGGGGGGGGATGAATGCTTCTGAGCAGGGTTGGCCCTGTGTGGCCTTGTGACCCCAGTTCCAGCAATCCTAGCCTACTTAGTGGTGAGGAATAATAGGCATTCCACAACATCTAGAGTGTTACCTAGTTCCCAACACTCATCTGGAGCATTTGGTAAGGATTTGTCATGCTTGCAAAATATAGTCGGTTTAGAGATGGAATGAATATTCCAAAAATGTATTAAAGAAACCCTTATGAGAGAAATCCTGAGCTAATGAACTCCGTGCAGTTCAGGACCTGTTATGTGAAAGCTTTGCACGTGATTTTGCCCAGAAGGCAGCATTCTCTCTGTAGGAATATTTTTTCTGCTCACACATATTCTAGATTTCTACACACATTTTGAATAATATCTCTGCTCAGAAATATTACTTTGTGTGAAGAAAATGCAATCTTCTCTGCAAAGGAAACACAAATGAATTTTGCTCAGAATACACTGAATATTGTATTTCTTCAATTTTAAGACACACTTTTTCCTATATAAATATCTTTAAAAGTGGGGTACGTCTTCAAATCATAGGTGTATCTTATGTATTTTTATTGGTGGAGGTGGTACTGAAATTAGGGTGTGCCTTACAATCAAAGGTGTCTTACAATTGAAGAAATACAGTAGTTTTGTAAAATGGCATGATTTTCAAATAATTCCTGGCAGCAGGAAAAACTTTAATACAATTATTCATTGTTTCCTTCAGGAAAAAAGTGATGAATTATACCCCTAAGCATTGATCAGGTAGCTGTGGAGGCAATGTGAATATCTTTTGAACCATATGCATCCCAGAAAATCCAGCATTAAGGCATCTTTGTAGATACACCCTTTCTCTTCTTTTTGTTAGAAAGCAAAGCAGGTGTGAGAAAATAAGACTGCAATGCTGATCAGGTTAACTGTTGGATGTCTTACCCCTTCCACAAAATTATTTTCACCTCTCTCTGCAGTACTATGTTAGTAATGGGTTAAGCACTTTCAGGAAGTCCCATTCAAGTGTTCATGTGTTTAAGGAAATTCTCACTATGGTTAGTTTTTTTTAGTATTGTTGTTATTTCCACTTTTAATTATTGCTTTTAAGAATGATAATAAAATACTTTAAAATAGGGGTTTTACAAACAGTATTCTTCAAAGAGAAATGTAGTAGTAGTAATTTTACTAGAAATCATAGCCTGGCTCAGTTAACATATGTTGACGAATTTATTGTCAAAGGCTTTCATGGTTGGAATCACTGCGTTGTTGTAGGGTTTTTTGGGCTATATGGCCATGTTCTAGAGGCATTCTCTCCTGACGTTTCGCCTGCATCTATGGCAAGCATTCTCAGAGGTGAGGTCCTCCTCTGAGGATGCTTGCCATAGAATGCCTCTAGAACATGGCCATATAGCCCAAAAAAAACCTACAACAATGAAGAATCTGAATTACTATTAAATTTGTCAGTATATAATTTCACAAGTAATCTCTCATTTTCTGGTGTATAATGTAAAACAAAAATGTAATAAAACCCCAAAGTCATTGATCTGAGGCAGCTGATACTGTTTGATACAAAGAGCTTTTTTACTACTTTGATGACAACTTAAACAAAATTATTATTGATATTTGTATTTTTGAGATCTTGTTAATGTAATTGGTTTCCACATTTGACTGTGAATACACACACACTGTATTGATTTATTCTAAGATGCACTTTTTCCGCATATAAACATCTCTAAAAACAGAGTGTATCTTAGAATCATAGGTTCACGCACTCTCTCTCTCTAGATATATATATATATATATATATATATATACACACACACACACACACATACTGTATATATATATGAATGAGAATTGAAGACATGGGGTAGACATATGTGTATATATGCATATGTATGTATATATGTATGTATACATTCATTTATTCTACATTTTCCACCAAAGAAAAAGCTACTGAATATTATTCTGTTAATTTCCCCAGATGGGGACAAGTGTATTGAGAGGTTGCAGTAATTGTTGCTATAGTTCTTGGAGATTTTTACATTAGTTTCCAAACAGTGTTTCTTTTGTTCTGTCCGTTCTTGTAGTTCCTGGCACCAACCAACATTATGTTCTGACCCTGGAATGAATTTCCATTTAATTCTGAGAAATATCAGGGCTTCCCTTCTCTTTGTTTTTTTATGATGCTATAGTGAATTGACGCTTTTGCACTATAGCAACCCTTAAGATTTTTTTTAAATAGAGGGGATAAAACTTTTTTTTCAAAGCATGAAAACGGTTTGCAAACATGCTCAACTTTAAAAATCTTTGGAAGAAGCCTAATATAGATCTAAGAAATCACTACAAACAGAAAAGAACAGAATGGATGTGAAAACAACAAGTAAAATCGAAGGAGTCTTACTACTAGACCTCATGCTTCTTGGAAGTATGGTGCTGTTATAGAACACTACTTCCTTTCCTCTTCAACTTGTCCTATTTTCAGTTACTAATTTTGTTATGACTGAGGTAGAAAAATATAATTTGTGGACATTTTAAGGCCCCATCTACACAGCCCTAAAATGTGGGCTGGGAAACAGATTAGCCAGTCAGTCAGTCATTAGCCTTTATTTTGGTCAACAAACCCTCGGCTTTATTTCATATTGACTTTTCAGGCTAATCTGCTTAAAACTGGAGTAAACTAGATTTACTAAGTTTGATCCAGATATTTAAAACTCTTAATATCCAGACCTACCTTGAAGGTCTGGATCTTTGGAGGTATAGGGCCTGTGGAAACAGACTCCTGGGATCACCTTCTGGGATCGTAGTGTCTGTTTTCACAGCCATTTCTCCTCCTCAGGCTTAGTCAGCCTGGAGAAGGAAAATGGCACTGCCAGCCTCCCTTTCCCTACCCCCCATTTCCCCCCGTAACTTACTGGAGGAAGGCTCAGATTGAAGCCCGCAGACTTTTTTCCTCCCCTCCTTTGAACAGCCAACAGAGGGCCTTGGAAGAGGAACACCCTCTCGTCTCCCCAAATTCCTCTGTTGGCTCTTCCGAGGAATAAGGGAGAAGAAAGATGACTTGAGACCCCCATCAAGTCTTCCACTCATAAGTTGAAGGGGAAATTGAGAGCAAGGAGGGGGAGGCATCTAGTCGCCTACACCCTGCAAAATTACGGAGTTTGGGTCCACTGTGTGGCTTAAATCCCGAGAGGAACAGGGATTTAAAATTCCAGTTACTTTCAGAATTTAGCTCTGTCCGTAAGGGCCCTTCGATGGGAGAGGGGCTTTCATAATGAAACAATATGTTGTGCTAGTTTTATAAAAATGGCTTACAAATTGTTAGTTTGACAGTTCCTTGTACTCAGAGTTACAATCCAAAATGACATGAAACATAAGGAAAGGGAGATGGCATTGGGGAAAGGGATTATGTCCAAAGGATTCTGGGTGCTGTCCTCTTTCAGAGGCCACAGAATTTGGGGGGGGGGGTGTCTCACCAAGCACTGGGAACCAAGGCATGGTGGAGCGGTCCCTAGTTGCTTGTTCTCTCCCACAGAAACCATAGAGGTGTCACGGCAAATAGTTCCAGCCCTATTGGCTGTTGTACTTCTTAGTTGTTACTGTATTTATTTATATCCAAACTTTTTCTAGTTTGGGATTCAAGTTGGTTTATAATAATTAAAACAAACATAGCAAAAAAAATCACAATGTATAAACTAAATTGTGCAATTTAAAAAACTTAAAAACCTAAACATGAAGAAAAGTAGCAAATTGAAAAACCAGCACATTTGTACCTCCTTGCAGAAAGATAGCAAAGTGGATGTCAGTGTAGCCTCTCTGGGAGAGGGCCTCCAGAGCCTGGGGCACCCACCTACCATAGAAGCTGTTCTCTCAGGGTGCTCAAGACGGGATCTAACCTTAAGACATGGATCTTATCAGGTATTTAATCAATTCGGAACAAACAAATTTGGTTTATTCCAAATTAATTTGGTTTTACCTGAGGTGCCGTTTGGACGCTTCCAGTAAAACCAAGACATGTCCTGGGACATAGACCAGTATGGTTTGGCCCTCATGTGCCTACCAGATGAATCTTCGAGGATGGTGAGCCAGAAAGAAGGTTATACCCAGAAGGTTTCAAAACACGAGTGGGTTCATATAGAAGAATATGGTTCTCTAAATAATCTAGACCTGAGTCATATGAGAAGCACTTCAAATTATGTGTGGAAATGGGCTGGCAGTCAGTATAACTGTTGCAACTTAACAATCTGGTTGCAGCTGTTTGGACCAAATTTCTGAATGCTCTTCAAAGACAGACCCACATAAAGCATGTTATAATAATCCATATGAGATCTAACTGAGGCATTTTATCACCATAGCTATATCCAACACCTCAAGGAACGGTCACAGTTGGAGATCCTGGAGAGAGCATGGCTATTCGCCCATTATAATCTTTTTTTCTATGCCTATTTTTCTTTTCAAACCATGTAGGTCAGTAGTTCTCAACCTTCCTAATGCCACGACTCCTTAATACAGTTTCTCATGTTGTGGCGACCCCCCAACCATAACATTATTTTTGTTGCTACTTCACAACTGTATTTTTGCTACTGTTATCGTAATCTAAATATTTGATATGTGAGATGTATTTTCATTCACTGGATCAAATTAGCACAAATACCCGATACGCACAAATTTGAATACTGGTGGGGTTGGGAGGGATTGATTTTGTGTAGCAACCCAGTTCTCTTTTGTGCCTGGGGGGCAAGGGGCAGCACCGGGGGTCCCACTTGCATTAGAGCCAGCCGAAGCTGAGGTGGATTCTGAGGAAGATTTGGAGGGCTTGGAAGAAGGGGATTTTGAGTTAGCTGGGCCTTCTTCTCCCACAGAGAGCCTGGCCTGGGATGACGGCTGGCCTGATCCTTACGAGAATCTGGAAGGCCAGGTGGATTTCGAAAGCAGTGATAGCGAAGATTATGAAAGGCCGGGGGGGGGGCGAGGATCGCAGGAAAGAATGTGGGAAACAACGGAGGAGGAGACCCGGGAAGCAGATAGGGAGTCCGGCTCTCACGGAGATAGGGAACCAGGTGCTGGGAGGCAAGGACGAACCTTTGATATGAGACGGAGCATTGAGGCGAGAAGGAGGGGCTGGTTCCACAGCCTAGACAGGCCGAGGTTCCGTAGCACAGATTGGAGGAGGAGAAGCCTAGAGCGTCGGGGGCTCGCCAAGGGATTAAGTATAGGATCCGTGGAACGGATCCTCAGTACCTCGGCCAAGTCTATCATCTACAGACGTGTAGCGAGCTAAGATCCACGTAGCCAAGTCTGGGCTAGTGGCCTGCCAAGGAGTGCCTTGGACCTTGCAACCCTGCTTTGTTCCCTGATCCGCTTTTGCTAAGCGGAGCCTTGCCAAGTCTTTGGAAACTTTCATGCCAAGATTGCTTTTGGATTATACCATTCACCTTTTACCTTTGGATTACTTTTGCTATTTTTATGGACAATATCTTTTCAACTGTTTCTTATCTTCAATAAAGTAGTTAGCTCTGTGTGTGTGATTAAGGGGTCGGCCGAGTCTCTGCATTGTGACATTTTGTCATTTGGGAGTTGTAGTTGCGGGGATTTATAGTTCACCTACAATCAAAGAGCATTCTGAACCCCAACAACTATAGGATTGGACCAAATTTCCCACACAGAACCCTCATGACCAACAGAAAATACTGTGTTTTCTGATGGTCTTTGGTGACCCTCTGACTCTATCTTGTGACCCCCTCCCAGGGGTCCTGACCGTCAGGCCGAGAAATGCTGGTCTAGCTGATCACCATTGCCATGTCATATGCAACAAAAAATCGGTAACAGTTGTTGGCTCTCTCTTCCGTACTCTGATTTATTATTTGTCTCAATATATTCTGTGTACTCGTGTACACATACATGCACATTAACTGTCCTCCACAAGTGCAATATAATGTAGCTACTTTGCTAAGTTCCATTGCTTGATCATTGTGAGACAACATCTATATATCATTAAATGCATTTGATGATAAATACAAGTTTTGCTCTTTAAATAGCAGGCATGAAAAAGAAACCAGGGTTCCAGGCTATTTTGGTCATATGTAACATTGGAGTCTTTGAACAGAAAAACCCAGTCTGTATCTCACACAGGAATGAAACAATTCTTTGTTTAGCATTTGCTGAGAGGTTGCATTTTATTTTTAATCAAAAATTGAAAACCATTCAATACTATATTAAATCCCCCTCCCCCAAAGCTCTTATTAACCCAGTAGGGAGGTTTCCAGTGAGAACACTTATAACAGCTGTGGAATGGGTAATATTTTTTTTTAGAACCACAGCACACAGAGAGAGTTTATCCTCCTTCACATATATTGCAACCCTAATCCTCTTTGGGAAGGTTTGTACCTGTTATTTTGAGAACAAAAAGCATGGACATTAAATACTTGAAAACATTTTCCAGCACATTTTTTGTGTTAGAAATGTATGAAAGTTTCGTCCATGGCACCTGCATCCATGGTAATCTGATAATATGTTTAACTCCAGTAACACCATACTGTAGGTTGTAAACACAGGTGTGGTAATGCAGACTATTTCCAAATCTCAGCAAACAATATTTTTGCTGCTATTATCATGTATCAAAGAAATAATCCATATGTACTTTATAGTTTTTTATCCATTATGTCCAAGAAAAACATTTCTGGTAATCTTACAAATTCAACTTTTAAAATTTTCTGAATTAACATGAATTGTAGACCAGTAACTTTCCAACTTCTTAAATATGTAAAAAGGAATCCACCTTTTCCTCACATCCCTAGCATTGGTTTAAAACATTATGTAATATTTTGAAAGTTTATTTGGGGTTAGATGCCATCTATATATGTATCATCTTATATAGGTTTGCTTTTACATTACTGCACAAAGTTGATGTATCTTTGGATTGCATTTATTCCTATATGGCCATATCAACATTGTGTCCAAAATTTTGTGCCCACCATGTACTTGTTTACATGTTCATCTTCAGTCTCTGTTTTAAAAAGCCATTTTTACACTTTTTAAATTACATGGCCATCATTTTTAGAAGGTGCAACGATGTATTTATTTCATGCACCCATTCTATAATACTCGTACATGCCTTTTAGTATAAATGTTTTGATCTGAGAACTATACTGCAAAATTTAGAGAAGTATAAATATCAAATGTTGATTGTGTTTTGGTGTGCATATTGGTTCAGGAAGTGCAGAGTGAAATGAAATGTGAATCAAATGAATACTTCTTTCATCCCAGCTGTCATTCAACATTGACATTTTTAGAGCAATTTACTTCCATTCTAACTACCCAAATATATACAGTCGATAAAAGCAAAATATCCAATGCCCACAGGCTTACACTCTAAAAAGAAAATCAAATGGGAGGTGGGGGGATGGGATGTGGGGGGATGCAGGGGGAGTTCTCTTTTAGCAAGGTTGCTTCTCTTCTATTAGTTTGCAACTTGCTAGAATAGCTATGAGTAATGAGACCTTAGGAGGTTGGTTATGGGATAGTCTTCCACCAGGGCTAACTGATGTATTGTACTTTTTCATCTTTATGAAATACATACTTCTGATAGGAATACCATGGGGCAACTTTTTTAGCAGCTACTTTAATTGTTTTAACTGTTTTATTGCATTTTATGTGTTTTACCTGTATTAATCTTGTAAACCGCTCTGGGCGCCAGAGAGAGCTGTATATCAAATTGAACCAATAAATAAATAAATAAATAAATAAATTGTAATAGGACTATACATGAGTTTAGTGGGTTTTGCCACCCTGCATGGTGTAATGGGTAACTGCTAAGGTACTGCCCTCTCTGGGAGATGTATTCCCAAAGTAAGATTCACTGGGATCATGTAAATACCAGTAAAGATCTTCTTTTACTTGTAGACATTCATGCCTTTTTATTTTTATTTTCATTTTTGCTCTTACTATTTACATTTTTATTGCTGTCTATTAATATTCTGCTTTTATATTCTGACAACATCTCAATTGATTTATTTTTTTGGTCAAATCCCTGATTTGATTTTATGGAGTTTTTTTATTGTTTTGTATTCATAAACTGCCATGAGGTCACAAGTTAGTTGGACAGTTTATAAATATTTTAAACTAAATAAATAGTGAATTAGTAGTGCCTAAGTAGCTTTTAATGCCCTGTCGCAAGCGAAATAACTAAAATTCAAGTCGTGGTATATAATGAATAGTGTATATGTAGCTGTAAAGAGCAAATATGAAACAAGCTTTCAATGTTATGTGCTTGTTCAACAGACCACTATATTATGGTATGACTGAAAATGTGTTGCGGAATGGAATCATCTTTATTTCTTCTGTTTATACTGCAAGTGTACCCAGAATTTGAATTCTTGTATTTGCTTCTAGCAATGGGAAAATATTGTTGGTTTCTAAGCACTCAAGAAAGCCTAGCAAAGCTTATTGTGAATATAAATGGATTGGTACATACAGACAGCTTCAATAATATGGGTATGTTCTGTATATCTTGGCTAAAAATGACAGGAATTGAACATTTTGAAAGGTGGGGGGAGTATATGCCATGCACAGTGATATATAAGAACATAAGAACATAAGAAGAGCCATGCTGAATCGGACCTCAGCCCATCTAGTCCAGCATTCTGTATCACACAGTGGCCCACCAGTTGTACACGGGGATCTCGAGCAGAAGGGAGGGCAAAACCCTGACCTGCTCCCGACCCCCCACAACCAGTACCCAGGGAAATCCTGCCTACCTCAACCAACTCCGAGGTGGCACTTGAATGTCCTTTGTGAGCAATAAAACTTTTGCAAAGAAAATGTAGGCAGCATAATACAATCTTCCTGCCACTGGATTCTATTAGGAAGTATTATTGTTCCCCAAGGGAAAGGAAGTACACTATTGAACTTCCTACATTTTTAAAATTCAAAGGATTAGGGAATACACATTCATGGTCTCAAAAGATAGACTGGATACTCTTCCAGATATTTTACATTCCATGAATATAGACCAAACGTGCATCTATATTTTATTAAAGCTACAGAATTACCATTATTTGATCAAAGCAAATAGGTACAGCAGGCCTCCAGTATCCCCCTTAGTTTGGTTTCAATACCTCCTGTGGGTACGGATATTTGTGGATGCTCGGTACCCTCTATGAACAATGCATAGTACAATGTTTCCCTTACATAAAATGGTAAAATCAAGGTCTGATTTTTGGAAAAAAATTATTGTTTTTCAAGCCATGGATGGTTGATTACATGGACAATGAATACAAGTTAAAAACTATAGAAAATCTTCAATAGAACTGCAAATATAAGTTTTTAAGCACTTAAAAATTAAAAAGTTACAATAAGAATAAGAATAACGTTTTTTAAATATTCGCCCCTGTCTTCCTAGGGCGGATCACAGTACACATACATGGCAAACATTCAATGCTATTTTTGGATAGATAATAGAGAAACAGAACAGAAGGAGGTATGTTGTATCAATGTGAATGTCCATCTTTTTGGCACCTTGAAAGGTTTGTGCTCGAAACCCAGCCACAGGGGGGTGCTGTTGCTCCATCCTCTATGACGAAAAGCCATCAGGACTTTCTTCTTCCTTTTGGTTGCCTGGCATTTTGTGATCTTTTTTCTTTATGGTATTGTAAAATACCTCCCCTGCTTGTTTTAGCAGTATCTAATTTCTCTAATTACAGCACAAGCTGTTTTTGAACTGCTTAGGTCAACAGTACATTGAACTTGACAATTGGCAGCTCACGCCAACCCAGGGCTTCGAGCTGGCAACTTTTCGGTAGGTAGAGTTTATCAATGCTGGTGATTTTACCAGCTCTGTTAAATCCCAGTCCGTTACCAGCAGTAAATTCATTAAAAAAACAGTATGCAAACCTCAAAAACAGTACCACAATGCATTAAACGCTCATCTTAGGATCCAGCTACACAGGCCTAAAAACCCAGTAGAAAGTAGGGGTTACAAAATGCACACCCATAATGCTCACTTGATCGCTGGACTGCATGAAAAACACATAAGAAGGCTTGCATTAAATCTGATATCGGGTGAAAATGTGCTGTTAAAAAACACTGATTAGCCCAGTGCTCCCAAAAAATGAGAGTTCCTTGCTGTATACTAGTATAGAGTGCTCCAGTACTTATCCCCATATTAAAATCCCAAAACAGCTGACAGAGTGATATAAACACACATGGAACCATGGACACATAGGTGGCTAAATGAAAGCACAAGAGGAAAGCAATTCCCATGAAAACCTTCTCCAACCATTTGTTTATTCCCATTTCCTGTGTATTACTGAAAAGAATATACAGTGGATGGCAGCATGTCTGAGGCAAGTGACCTCAAATGGAAAAGAAGTTCAGGAGGGCAAACCTGGATGCACCAGAAGTGAGGGTGAGGAGAAATGATGACATAAAATCTGCTTATGTGTATTTTATTATATCTTCATCAGTGCTGCAACTTTGGCAAAATGTATGTGAGTTGCAGTGCATCTCAGAGTGTCATTAAGAGAGAGAAAAGAAAACTATGGCAGATATCCCACCATACCTTTTGTGGTTCCCTTGGGTCTACATTGACGAAATCTTTCTAGATGCTGTGGGACCATTGCCCAGATCTAATAGCGCCATATGTGGACTCTCCTTGAGCTATCAGGATTTCTAATCCCACTTTCTTACTCTTAATTAAACGGCTGCATGGAAGAGCCAATAGTCAGTTTCTAAAAGTCTTGACAGCATAAAACAATTAAGTTCCTGGTGGAAGGTAAGCAAGGACAGGGTTAACCTGACCACCTAAGGAAGCAGCTACCGAGAAGGCCTTGTTCTCGTCAAACAAGTCTGAGGGCCCTTCCAGACAGGCCCTATATCCTAGGACCTGATCCCAGGTTTTCTTCTTTAAACTGGATTATATCAGTCTGCACTGCCAAATAAACAGAAAACCTGGGATCAGATCCTGAGATATAGGGCCTATCTGGAATGGCCCTGAGATGATGGTGAGACAGAGAGAAGGAACTCTCCAGAAGATCTTGGAACTATAATTGGCTTGCAACCATGGCTACATGTTTTGTTTTGTTTTTTCGTGTCAGGAGTGACTTGAAAAACTGCAAGTCGCTTCTGGTGTGAGAGAATTGGCCATCAGCAAGGACGTTGCCCAGGGGACATCCGGATGTTTTGATGTTTTACCATCCTTGTGGGAGGCTTCAATGGGGAGCTGGAGCTGTCAGAGGGAGCTCATCCACGCTATTTAAACCACAACCTGTTGGTCTTCAGTCCTGCCGGCACAAGGGTTTAACCCATGATACCACTGGGGGCTCCTGGCTACATGTTACATATGAAGGAGAAAAATACATTTGGGCCCTAAAAAGACATTTAAAATACAGTACTGTACTCTTCTTAAGTCTGCTTGGAAGGAAGGGATAATTTTGCTGTTTTTTTTCAATGGGTTAGTTAGAAAATACAGGCTGTAATATAGCTCTATATAATTATCTAGGTCAAACCCGAATTTAATAGAAATGTTCTAAAGATACAGCATTAGTCTTCTTTCTGAATCAAATGTATTGTAGTCTCTGATTTTCCCATTACTCCATCAGCCGGTGTAAGCTTGTTCACTTTGTATCATTATTTTGATGACAAACTACTGGCTACCTCATTGTAAAATAGAGCCACCAGTCTTTCGGATTAGACAAAACTAGTAAATATGTAATCCTAAACTCTGTTAACATCAAAGAGAATTCCGTTGCAACCTGAAGGGTTTGTAGATTGTATTTCAGTTGGCTGTAGCACAAATTCTCAGTCTGTTTATTCATTGCAAATATGTTTAGTCAAATAAATATATCTCGGTATTACTTCGCGAACGAAGATTCAGGAAGGACTCATCCCACGCTTTTTACAAGCGCGTTGATGACTAAAGAGGCCAATCTGAGATAGGCAAGTTCGGTTGCAGAAAGCGCAGCAGAAAGTCTCCTTGGGTGATGTTTTTTCCAAGTTGTGGTTCTTTCTGCGTTGTCGTTTCTCTTCGAGACCCATTCGGCGTGTCTTCTCGAAAGAGGCCGCAGCATTGTGGATAGTGCTTCTCCATGCCTCCCGATGTGAGGCCAGGGTGGACCATTGTTGGTGATCAATCTGGCCAAGCCTGAGATGTTGTTTCAGGAGTCCTTATATCTCTTTGGGGGCGCCTCTCTTGCGCTGACCCGTGGCGAGTTCACCGTAAGAGTAGTATCTTTGGGAGGCGGTGGTCCTCCATCCTAGAGACGTGTCCTGCCCAGCGCAGCTGTGTTTCTCAATAGCATGGCCTCAATGCTGGTGATCCCTGCTTGCTCAAGGACAGCAACATTCGTCACATAGTCGGTCCAGTGTATATTTAGGATTGTGCGAAGACAGCGCTGATGAAAGCGCTCGAGTCGTAGGTGTTGGCGATAGGTGACCCATGTTTCAGACCCATAGAGGAGAATGGACAGTATGATAGCTCTGTACACACTGATTTTGGTGCTTTGTCTCAGGTGCTTGTTGCTCCAGACTCTTTTGTGAAGCCTTCCGAATGCACTATATGCCTTTGATAATCTGTGATCTATCTCTTTGTCAATCTTGGCGTCTGAAGAGATGATGCTTCCCAGGTAGGTGAACTGCTGAACGGACTTAAGCACAGATGTGCCTATGCTGACGTGAGGATGGTGGTGTTCTTCCTGTGGTGCGGGCTGGTAGAGGACTTCTGTTTTCTTCAGGCTAACTTCCAGCCCAAACAGCTCTGCAGCTGTTGCAAAGCAGGATGTGAGGCGCTGCAGGGCTGCTTCTGAATGGGCGACAAGGGCAGCATCGTCAGCAAAAGTAGCTCACGGACTAGATAGTTTAGAGTCTTAGTGCGAGCCCTCAGACGGCTTAAGTTGAACAAGCTACCATCAGTACGATAGCGTATATATATGCCGTCTTCTTCTTGTAGGTCTGCCATAGCCCTTTGGAGCATCATGCTGAAGAAGATTGTAAATAGGGTTGGTGCAAGAACACAACCTTGTTTCACTCCATTAGTTATGAGAAAGGGCTCCGAGAGAGCATCGCCATATCTGACTTGACCGTGCTGGCCCTCATGTAACAGGACAATCATTTTGAGGAACTTGGGGGGACATCCTAGACGACCAGGATCTGCCACAGACCTTTCCTGCTCACAGTGTCGAAGGCTTTGGTGAGTCGACAAATGTTACATAGAGTCCTTTGTTCTGCTCTCTACATTTCTCTTGCAGTTGTCTAAGGGCAAAAACCATATCTGTGGTGCTCCTATTTGCTCTGAAGCCGCATTGGCTTTCAGGGAGAAGTTCTTCTGCAATAGCCGGAACTAATCTGTTCAGGAGTATCCTTGCAAGGATTTTTCCAGCAATGGAGAGCAGTGTTATACCTCGATAATTTGAGCAATCAGTTTTGTTCCCTTTTTCTTATACAGGGTGATGATAACTGCATCTCGGAGATCTGATGGCAGTTCACCTTTTTCCCAGCAACTCACAAGGAGCTCGTGGAATTTAGCATGCATGCCAAATAAATATATATTATAAATATAAAATATAGAATACCTTTGCACATATGAAACTTCGCCATTCACAAACATTTTTTAAAAAAATCTTGTTGAATTCATCTAGGTCCAGTGAATCACACATAACCTCCTAGTTACAAATGCAGAGAAAGAAAAAAAAATACCTTTAGGTACCGTTAAATTATTTCTCTGTGTTACATACATGAGGAGAATGGAATGTCTTTTAAAGGCCAACACATGCTATGTGGATTTTTAAATCTCTTTCTGATCTTTGATTTGATTAATCTGTCATGTAATCCTTTTTTAAGCATTCTGCCAAAAGTCTGTCAGCATTATTTTCTAATATAAAAGAAAATGTGCACTTGTTTTGGTTTAATTGGGTGTTCAGACCTTCTTTCAAGAGGAAATTAAAGTTCTTTTTTTGTCCAAGGTATATCCCACAACATCAAATTATACAAAGTGGTGGACAATTAGTTATAGTGGAAGTACTGAAAGTTAAATTGGCTTCCCTTTAAAAATAACATTCCACTTGGCAACTTGAGAGAGAGAAGGGAGGCTCAATTATTTCATTACTAATTGTAGCTCACACCCACAGTGTCTGTATCATTAATATCATTCCAAAATAGGTTACCAGCCTGTTGACAATTCAAATGGATTTGATATGACAAATTGTCATTTTGATAGTACCAAGTGCATACCACTCTGCAAGCAAATAAAGTGATATCTGTCCTTTACTATCACATTTAAAAGAAAATCTGTCAGGTAAAATTGATGGCATTTTCAGACAATAAATGCTTGTGAAGAAGCTTGAAGCTTTTGGAAGCATTTGTCTGATTAGAATCCACAGACGGGTTTCTCAGATGGTTGTGTA